>VXBT01000649.1:36879-169444 GCA_013400235.1 Oriolus oriolus
GCGCAGCCCTGAGCGCCATGTTGGGTGTTACCCCCCCGGTGTCACTGCCGAGGGGGATACGGCCACCGCCGCCCTGTGTCCCCCCGCAGTGTGCCGGCATGGACACAGTGAAAACCCGCCCGCCCTCCGCCCCAGCTAGCAGGATCGGTCACACGACTTCTACCCCGCAGAGTTCACTGTTCAGCTGAATAAAATCAATGCTGACCGTCACTGTCAGAAAGTCAGAAAATCCCTTTTGATTTTTTTATTTTTAATTCTGGCAACATCACACCCCTCCGTGCAGTCCGTTAGCTGGTAATGGCAGTGGACTGTTTCAGCTGGACTGACACTTTGCCCGGTTTTGGTTTCCAGAGGGGCGTTCTCCGTCGTGAGGAGGTGTATGAAAATCACCACAGGACAAGAGTACGCTGCCAAAATCATCAACACCAAAAAGCTTTCGGCCAGGGGTGGGTATATTTTAACCTGGTGTTTATGGTGCCTCCTCCCTATTTCTTGTGTTCTTTAATGTGCTGAGCATTAGGAAATAATAAAAATAGCTGACTGTTTTAACAAATTTCTTAACACAATTTAAATTATTATTTCCTCAGTTTGATTTTTTTTTTCCTCTTGATGCTTTTTATTTCTCTATTAAATGTTTCACGGATTGACTGCATGGAAGTCGGGGGTTGCTGTAAAGCATTTCAAGAAAAGATGTTCAAAAACTAAAATCTAACATAATGCAGTCTCTTCATTTTTGTATCTGAATAATTTGAGTCAGAAGCATTTTGAAAGCTTTTTTTTATTTTTATGGGGGCATGGTCAATAATAGGTTTCCATAACAGATTTTACTTTAAACATTATAGCTTCACTGAATTCTGTGTTCCCGTTGCATTTAAACGTGAACATTGTCCTGTCTGACTATGAGTGAATGAGGAAAAGTGTACTTTTGCCTCGTATTAAACTTTTTTGTGAGAAGAAAATTATGGTAAGGAAGAAAACTTACGTTTTTTGAACTAACCATTGTGAGGAAAGTCACTCTGATGAAGTGATGAAGGGTGTTACTGTTACAATGCTGCTGCACTGCTTGTTTCTGCCTTCCTGTAATGTGTGTTTCCAGCAGCTTGTCAGCAGCAGTGGCCGGATTGTTATGATACATTGTAGGTAAATATACATATGGTGTGGGCTGTTGTTGTGGAAAGGGAGTCTTAGCGGTGCCGTGTCAATTGCTCATTAGTTCCCAGTTGGAGTGCCTGTGTTCTGGTGTCAGGGATTAGGGATCACTCACCCTTAACGTAATCTGTGTTTTTATACAAATTTGTAAAGAACATGGGGGTGAATAAGTAAACAGTATCAGAGTGTAAACATGTTTGTGCTTGGTCTGCGTCTGGCCCAAAGGAATCACTTCAGGTAAATGGCAGCTTGAAGTCCTTAAATTTAAACATAAAACATTGTGGGGGACATTATGGCAAGTTCTGATAACATTCTGCTCTCTGATAAAGATCTTTCAATGATTTTTATTTGCAATTGGTGAAAGCCGCGTGAAAGTTTACTTTTTGCTGAATTTTAGTCTTCTCACTCTCACTGTGAGATTATTTTTCCTTTATTTTTGAAAGGTTGCTTAAATTTAATTTTTTTTTTGTACAGTTATGGGCTTGAAGGTAGGTTAAGAAATTTATAATACTTGAGATAAAATACTTTCATGAGTTTTCTTTAAACAGATTTTTTTTTATTCTTTAGCACACTAATGTGATCTGTTGAATTTTGATGCTTAAAGTAGAACAACACACTCTGTGTGATTTCATAGATCTGAATAATTTTCAATGTGTGAAGCCATAGCAAAGTCATCCTCAAGTTACTGGTAACAGGTGCTGAACCACGTGCCAGTAGCCAGGTTACCAATGTGCCATGGGTTATATGTGTGATGGGATAAATCCTGGAATGCTAGGCTAAGTGAGGAAAAACTGGGTCTTTCTAATTACTCATCATTTGGATGCATTGTGTTGCCAGCTGTAATTTTTGTACTTTGTTCATGCAGGACTAAGTTGGTCCTTGATGTGCTCTGTTAAAGAGTGGAAGCACGTTTGGGAGAATTTGGCTCATAAAATAGAATGAGGCAAATTTCACACAGATTTTTCTGTAGGTTCAACCCATAAGGGAAGGGGTCACACTTCAAAGCTGAGCTATGGGATATCCTTTCGTATCAGAACATGTGTGGTGCCAAGTCCATGAATGCAGGGAATGCCTTTCCATCTCTGTTTCCAGACATCCCAAAAATAATTGTGAGTTTTTTACTTGGTTTGTTTTTGTGGAGGTTGTTTTGGGTTTTAGCACTTTCAAATCTACTAAGCAGTTTCTGAAGAGCAAGCTTCTTGGAGAAATCTTTTGAGTCTTCTGAGGCAATTTTTTAATTGCAGAAAGGTGCACTTGAATGACACTTGTGGTGCAAAAAAGCTGAACGTGAAAAAGCCTCAAACTGTGATGCTTTCTTCTGGCTGATAATGGGGGTGCAGTTTATAACTGAAGTGCTGCTTTTAAATCTGAGTTCTAAATTTTGTTCTGCTCCATCTGAACTGCTGTATGAGGAGGCAGCAGTTCACTTCTGTGTGTCAGTTCTACTGAAATACCCCTTCCAGTGTAAATCCTTGGGTCAGCTTCATCTGTGAGCGGAGTTAAGAGGAAATGTGGCCCTTGTATAGTGCTTGCTTCCCTTGAAGTCTTTTAAATAAAATGTCAAACTTGGGCCTTCTTGCTTCCCACACTGGACAAGAGCAGTTTCAGTATATGATATGGAAGAGCCAAGACTCTCAAGACTAAATGAAACTTCCTTAAAGTAGTTTTGAAATTAGAAATTATTTAAGTGGCTTCAGCCCAGTCAAAGCAATAGTTGTCTTTTCTTCCCCTCTTCATCTCAGCCATAAGTGTCCTTGGAGATTTATCCAAATTCTTATTTTAGTAGTCTTTCTAAATCTGATCTGGTCACCAGGTAATGCCAGTGAAGGTGTGTTCCCATCAGTTTCCTTGTATAGTTACGGGGAAATTTCAGGCTAATTGCCTGTGTGCAGAGGCATGGGCTTTGGCTGGAATGCGGAGGAGAAAAGGAAGCTGTGCCCCGTGTTCTAGCAGAAGGAGCATTGGTGCTTTCAAGTTTATGGTCAGTTATTAAAAAAACTCCAATTCCATGATTTTCTGATTTTAGTAGTAGAAGTAATAAATATTTGCAGTTTGAATCTATTTCAGTATAGCAAAAATGCTTTTGCTTGTTAAAATGACGTGTATTCTCTTTTTCAAGTCTTCTTAAGATGCTCTTCAGAGTTTTGATCTTGGTGTTTCCTAAGTCAGCTGGAGCATTAAACTACAAGAATATCAACAGCTAGTTTTGTATCAATAGATTATGTTTTTGCAGAAGTTGATTATGCTGCCGATTGTAAAAGAGGAAGGGCAAAAAAAGGTGTGTTACCTCTGTAAAATTAAGTGCAACAGTGAGCAAGCACACACAAAACCAAGAATAAAGTGAAGGACGTGTGTTTGCTGGTTCTGGGTTCTGTATGGTTTCATCTGATGAAGTCTTTGGGATTTCCTTGCTATTCAGTAAGGGCTTGGGCTTGTCCGTATTGTTTTTCATGTGTAGAAAGTCATGCAGATAAAAGTGAACTTCTGTGAAGTGACTTAACTTTTCCCTTGTCTCTTCCAAATACCAAATAATGAACAGATTGTCTGTTTCTTTTTGCCATTATCTGTACATCTTTTTTCTTCTCTTTTGAGAGTCTTCTAGCTTTGATCCAAATTGATTTCAGGTAAACAGATCAATTTTCTTTAAAGGTTTAGCCCTCATTTTTGGTCTTAAAGAAAAAAAGATAAAAGTTTGCTTCTCTGATCATATTTGAAAAGGTGAATCACGGATGGATTTTCACTGGGTGTACCTATTGCCAGTAACTCCTACTGACAGTTTCTGGTGGCCAGAAGCTCGGTGCCTTCAGTGTGATGTGGTGGTGTCCGTGGAAGGAGGAGGATGTCCCAGTCCCTTTTCTTTTGTGGGGAGCTCATGTAAAAAGCCTGGGCACACCTCTGCCAGCCCTTGGGTTGCTGCAGCTGAGATACAAGTGCTTTGTTTGTGAGCATATGTGCTACAAGGAGTAACGTCAGAGTCAGCTGGAGGTGGTTGTGACTCCCTGAAAAGCTCTCGTGAGCTTTCAGGGACCTGCCATTCCATTAGCTGCAAGCGATGGAGGTGTCACCGGGTATTTATCTTCCTTCTTAGCAGGAAATTTCCTGAATCTTTTTCAGCATTTCTACTCTTCTTTCCTGTGAGCTCATGACTGCAGGTGCACGGCACAGCCAGAGGGAGTGGAGTGATCACACTCACCTGCAGCCAGCTCAGATGGGTGTGGAGGCTGCAAACCCCACCCTTTGGGAACAGCATGTTGTGCAGGATTGTGTAACTGGGCTGTGGGAAGAGTGTTTCAGTGTCTAAAGCTCTCCAAGTAGGGCACCTCATGATCCCTAAAGTAATTTAAAAAACATTAGGGAGATGAATGAAATGGCAAGCATATATAGGGTAGTATTTTTCAGCACAGCTGTTCATGACACAGAGATAAACGTTTTTGATGTGTCACTAGACTAACATTTCCTTTAGTCAGGTAGCTTGTGTCAGTCCGTACCAGATGTTGTACAGGAAGGCAAGCTCTAATAAGGCTTCCAGTACTCTATAGGAGGAGGAGAAAATAGTTCTTTCTAATCTAGCTCAAGATGTTAATCTCTGAAGCATACATTTACCTGTGCCAGTTTATTACAACCCATGTATTTTTAATGCTAAATTCTGTTCTTATGTACATGTGACTTTACTCCCACTCAGACAGGACTATCCTTCAGGGCATTTAGTCGTCAGTGAGGCAGATTTTGTGTTTGTGAGGACAAGATTTAAGCTTGGGATTTTAGTGGTTTTCTTCCATGTCTTGATGTAGTCTTATTTCTCTGGCTAATGACCTGTCACTAAGAGTGTTTTAAAACTGTTTTTCCCTAGTATGTAAGAGGGCTCACCTGCTAACATGCAGTCGCCCTTTTTTAGTGTTTGTGCTCAATGTTTGTGTCCAGCTCAGTCATGGCATGTTACGTCGTTGTAACACAACACATTCGTTTGAATGTTTATCTGCAAGTACTTGTTTAATTGCAAATTACTGTAATTCAGCAGGCTACTGGTTCTGTTGAAATGACTCCATTCAGACAGCTCAGGGTAGTAGGGAGAGAAGAGTGTTATTTAAACGGAAACCTCAAAAGGGATTTTTGGTTAGGTGCTGCGTTTTGTGAAGGTTTGGAGCTTTTTATTCCGTTTTGGTTCTCGGTTTTATTCTGTTTTAGTGTTAGTAAAATCCTGAAGAGCTTTCAAATACCGGTGAGAATGAGGACTTTGAAACTCTGCGATGAGTGTTGGTTGGTAGTAATGTATTCTAACAGTTCAAACTAGATTTGAAATGAAAGGTACTGGCAGTTCATAGTTAAATTATTCGTAACAAATGCTGTATGACTTCAATAAAGTCACTTCTGGAGTTTTCACAAAAGAATTATTTACTCTCTCCATTGTGACTGGAATTTCTCTTAGAAAGTCATGGAGGATAAAAAGGTGTTTGCATCATCTGTCAGCTCCGTTTCAGCAAGCTCATTAGAGGAGGGAAATATATATGAGAGGGGATTCTTGGGGACTTATTTGCTACTGCTCTCCAGCCATTTTCTGTCAGAAGTTACACATTTTGGCACTGATATGTGCTCCTGTTCTGTGTGTTCTCTTTCTGCAAACTGAAGACTTAGCTGCGCATCTGAACAGCTCCACTTGCAGGATTGGTTCTCTTGGGAGAGAAGGGAGAACTTAGGTGCAGGGGAGAATACAAACAGAATACCTCTACTGAGCTTCCACGTCCTGATACTGAAATAGAGATATGTTCTGTTCCTCCTGGTCTGAGAGAGAATGTTTCGCAATGTTTAAATGGTACTTCTGAATGAAAGGTTTGGATCAAATAGGAAAAGAAGGAAATGAACACAAGGGTCAGCACTTTGCATTTGTTGTAGATTAGTTCTGTTTGTTTGCACATAACACCATACATGGAAAACATTGTGTTATGGGAAACCACAGGCCACCTCAGGTGTTTGTGACTTGGATTTGACCTCACTGACAGCCAGGTAGAAATACACTTGTTCCTGGAAGGACTGAGATTAGGTGCAGAAAAACCCCCCAGAAATCCAATTTGAAAACCTAACTAAATAGTGGAATTGAAATGTGAAAATCCTGTCACATGTAGGCATGTATTGATCCAAATGCTAAACGTTTATGCACCTACTCAGGTTGTGATTAGGGGTATGTGAAGTCATCTCTGCTATGTTTATTCCCACTTCCATGATTTCACAATCTTGTTTGGGGTTTGAATTTATATTATTTTTTTTTAATTTTCATTTTTCATGTAATTGGGGGATGTCTGATCTAAGAGACTGAAATAAAAATCAGTGAAATATTTTGCTTTGCAAATGTATATACTGCCAAAATAGTGCTTTTCATGTGTCTGTCCTTCATTTGACCTCCTGAGAAATGTAGGCCAGGGTGTTTGATATGTCCAGCTTCCTCCTTTGTACACATATATTGCACGTTTGTCAAATGCTTTGTAAGGATATTGTGGGGGTTTTTGAGAGATTATGTGAGAAATAGAACTTCCTCTGTGCTTTGAAAAAGGTTACTAGAGAACAAAACCCTGACTTAACAGTGGCAGTTCCTCTGTTTAATTCCTTATTAAAAATAATTGTGCTTTGAATTTGAAGAAACATCTGTTGTGTTGTGGAGAGGCGCAGGAATCCAATCTGTCTGTTTATTCCTTGGATGTATTGAGCTCGTGTATATCTTGGAGTGCATGTTTGTGCAAACTCCTCATCCGTTTAATCCTTGTATTATAAGAAATGTCTTGTGGATGGTATTGGGGAGGGTGGAGAATTTGTGTGATTCGTGTGACATGGGGTTGGTATTTTCTTCCAGGGAGACAATGGTGCTGTTACCCAGTGTCATTTTTTATATTGTTGTCACCTTGTTCTGGATTTCATTTGAGTTGTTTGAGTCAGAGAACTCACTTTTAATCTTTAATCTAGCCCTGGTAATTTCTGTGGCATCTCATCAGGAGCTGCTGGATATATTCTGCTATACTGAGGAGTTACTTCATTTCTCTTGAATCTGTTCTTCTACATGCCACTGAATAGAAGCAGTAGCTATTAGAAAATCCAGAGAGTGGCAACTTTTGCAAATTTGCAAGCGTGTCGTATCCTTGATGGAGTTTCTTTTCTAATCCAGGGCCTCTTCAGTGGAAGTTGAGAAGCATAAATGGTGCTGTAGCATATATTTGTTTTTTCTAATTAGGTTTTTCAGTCTAGAGAATGGTAGGTAATGTGCTGAGCAAACGATTTACAGAGATGTTTGTGCAATTACTGGTTTAAGTTGGTTGTATTTGGTAGAAAGGAACTTTGCCTACCTGGTGGTTTGAGGTAGCTTCTGTTATGTGAATTCCTGACCTTTTGTCAATACTTCCTGAGTATTTCACAGGAAAATTTGAGAGTAAAACATGCAGGCTTAATTTTAAAAAAACCCAAACCAACCCAAACCTCTCCCAAGTAACAAAGTAGATTTTAATAATTAGAAATGTGATGCTGTGGATATTTGCTGGTTGAGATGAAGCATTTTATCTTGTGATGAGAGGTGCTTTTTTCTTTATTTTTACCAATATCCAAGAATTTATCACTGCTAAATGTATAACATTAAAATCCTGGCGATGCTTTCCAGGAGAGCTGTCTGGCATCCATAAAATCAGAATTAATTTAGGTTTGGCAGTCATTTTCAACTTGAGTATAGAGTGTGCTTGTAAGTGTTCACAGCTGGTTGTGGGGTTTCTTTCGCTCAGTTACAGCCAAATCAGTCATCTTGGGCTTTCGGTTGGACAGTCTCTCCCGCTGTCCTAAATGTGCTCTGTAGGGAGTTGGTTCTTTTTACTGTGCAGCAGTTTTGACTCTGCCAACACACAGTTGGCACTACTGTGGAAAGCAGGGTTGTGGTCACCTTCCACTGGATAGAGAACTTGACCTAAACCCATCTTTAGTCAGAGGTTATGATGCGCAGAGTTAAAAACTTCAGAATCTGATCTAAAAGAAAAACAAAGGGTATGAACTGAGTGTTGGCTGGATTGAGTGAGCAGCTGCATGAATTTGGACAGATGTGTATTGAAGAATGTGTTGAACTGTGGCAGTTAGCTCTGGGTTGTGTGTGTGGTCTGCAGGCAGGTTTAGCCCTGCTGAGCAACTCATCCGGCCCCACGCCTTCCAGCTGGCAGTGCCCTCACCTGGGAAACTGGTAATTAATTTGCCCAGCATTCTGGGCACTCACTGGGTCACGTGGCACGGAGCAGGCATCACACACACTCCCGGCCCCGTGTTCCCGGGAGCAGTGCACCCTGCCCAGCTGGGAGCATTAACGAGCCTTCATGCAAGTGCAAAGGGTAGCACATCTCTGCTGTAAAGTTTCATCATCTCAGCAGGTGAGGGGGAGAGAAAAGGAAACTTAGAGCCTCGAAGCTCTTATTTGTGGGCAGCAATTTACTGCCTGTGTTTTCAGAACTTTGTTCCTGATTTAATTGTAGTTGGGAACTGCTTACTTGTAAATTTTCCACAATGTGAATGCAAGTGTTGCAGCAACAGTCATGTTGCATATTCATGTAGCTGCACAAACAGATGGGGTTCCTACATAAAATCCATATTTGACAATCTGATGGGATTTGCCAAGGCTAAGCTTTCATTTAAATTTTAACCTCTTGGAGAGATAGGTTTGTGATTTAATGAGTCAAGAGAGGCCTTCAGGTTACTTGTATTGCATAGCAGATTTCAAGCCAATGTTTAGGTGTGATTCTGGTTTGGGAGACTTCTTGTAGGAATGGTTTTAATTGGCTGTTTCTCATTAGAGTGAGTACTTGCCAGAATCGGAAATTTCTCTTGAAACCTTATTCATTTGGCTGATGTTACTCATATGCTGCAGAAAGTGAAGGTGTATATGCATTTATAACATGGTGTAACAACAGACAGACAGCTGCTGCTGTGGAACTGCCTTGCAGGGATGATTTTGTTGGGTAGGGCAGATGACCTTTGGTTTCCCTCAGGGCAGCTCCAGGTGCTGCTGAACTTTGGTTATTAAAACTCACTTAAAAAAAAAAAAGGTGTAAAGCAGGTCTTTATTGAAAGGTATCACTAATGTTAAGTGTCTCCAAGATGCAAGTAAGGACCAGTGCAGAAACCTCAAAAACTACATTTTCCCATTATTTACAAAATTTTATAGTTACAAAAATGAATAGCTCATCTTGGTACTTTTTATACTGAGTCTCCTGCTGCTAAAATAAAACCCCCTTGGGTGTAAGGTAGCTTGCCTACTCTTTGCGTTACACAATATGGACAGCTAGGAATTTGTGATTAGGATTGCACTGATAAATGCTCATGGGACTAAATGCCTTGCTGATCATGGCGTCAAGCCCCTCCTTTTTTCAGGACTTTTTAGTATCACTGCTCCAAACGGGGGAGGGGAAAAAAAAGGTTTTCTGTCGCATTTTTGTATCTTTCCATGGTGCTTTGATGATATTCATCATTGATACTCAGTAAACTTTCTCATTTTAAAAACATTTTGAGTTGCTGCCTCTTTCAGTTAAAGCCTCCTGGTAGTCTGTTAATGTGGGGAAGGTGTAAGATTTATGGGGAGATATGTGCTGGTGCTGGATGGAAGAGCTTCCAAAGCCCAGCGACACTCCTTTTTATACCTGTAGCACTTTGTGGTCTTTCATGGCTGTTGCATTTCTGGGGGGAAGGAAGAGGAGAAAGAAGCCGCTGGTTCAGTGCTCTGTGTGTGTGCACGTGCACACAAGATGCAGAAAAAGATCTGGCAGAGCCTGTGTGTACCCAGCCAGCTTGGTTGCTGTAGGAAAATGATTCATGCTAAAAGATCTATTAACTTAGAGTCATTTTACTTGTAATGAGGGCAGGAATTGGTGTCTTTAAATTCTTATTTATTTGTGTTAAACATGATTTATCTCTCCAAATGAAGTAATAAATTGGTTTCATTGCCATGTTAATCAAAACATGTAATGAGATTAATTTTCCCAGAGCAGAAGTTGTTTATGTGTGGTCCATCCCCTTTGCTAGGAGCTGTGTGTTGGTATTACAGATGTTTTGGGGACCAGATCAGTGACATAGCTCACTCAGCCTTGCAGACTCATGGTGGGAAGCTCAGTATCTCAGAGATCCTTTGAGGAAACCCGAAAGAAGAGGACAAGGACTCACAAATTAGGTGTATTTCAAGTCTTTAATAGGTGCAGATTTTTTTACGTTTCAAAGTAATGGAATTTAATATTCTCTGCATTTTTCAAATTAGTTGTATTTTGGTCATAGGGTGTTCTTGTAGCCGTGTAAATCTCGCAGCTGTTACATCCCAACATTTATACCCCTAAAAGTACAAAATATTTGAAAAAAACATTTTCTCTGTCCTTTAAATAGGATTCGTTTGGACCCCATCACCTTTAAATAGGGTTGATTTCTCTGTTCTCAACTGTCATCTTGCTTAGGTAGTTTTGAGGGGTGAGGATTGGTCTTCTACCAATACTCAAAGGAAAGTCAAGTGTAGAGTCATGTTTTTGTCTTCAATGGTCTGCTCTTTGTTACATGAAACAGGAAAACCAGGTCTAGTAAAACTGAAACTTTCCGTTTCCAAATCATGTTTATCCTCTGTGAGACTTCTGCAGGATAAGAGAACATCTGAGCATTTATCACCTGGGGCTGGCCTTCGGTGAAAATTAGGAAGTGAAATTAAAGTGTATTCAAAGTGGAGTCCTTCAACAGAATAAATAATCTGATTCGGTAATCAAGCTCTATCTTAAAATTAACTGGGGAGGTGAGTGGGTTGGTTATTTTTGCTTTACCAAAGACAGAATTTAGTGCTGCCCTCTTCTACTTCAAAGGCTTTTCTGATTTACAGCTCAAATTTAGTCATGGACAGCGTTTGTTGTCTGTGCCTGCGCTGTCCTTCAGATAAGGCTTCATCTTTTATCAGTGTATTTATCAAGGACGATCTTGTTTGCGTTACGTTATGTAACAGCCATCTTCCCTTAGCTTCCTCCTGTATGACAGACTTGCCATTATTATGGCCATTTGTCTTATGCATCCTACAGGCTCATTTATATATTTATATGTGGATGTTTAGAGTGGGGAATTGGAGTTGACCAGAAAAAAAAAAATAGGGGAGGTCATCTGAGTGTCTTTAGTATCGCTGGTATCTGTATGGGAGGGTCTTGTCTGATGAATTCCAGTGTTTATTTACAAATTGGTTTGGCTGAATCTGAGGCTGATAGTGAAGGAACTCATTTAGTAATTTCGCTTCAGCTTTCCCATTCATCACTAGGTTTCCTGTTACATCTTTTACCAGTTGTCTACCAATTTCAAAGCTAGTTTGGTAATCTCCATTTTTACTAATCCCCAGATGCCTCATTTTCTTTGTTGCTGCATCCTAAATATTGGAGCCTGGCAGGAGGCTTTGATCCCTGTCTGGAAAAATTCCCCAGAGTACTGTTTTAGAGGACTCGCTGTACCCAAGCAGTAACTGATATGCAAATATGTAGGTAGCTGTAGGGTTTTTTTGTAGAGTTTCTCAGATCATGCATATTGAGACCTAAGTCCAAACCCATTTCTTTCCATCGCAGCAATGTTGTTCAGTTCCTGACACAGTAGCTTTCTGTAGTGTGCTGTTACTGTCGCCTCTGTGCAAGGTTGAGTGGAAACTGCTGTGAAAATAGCTCCATGAAACAAAGCTAAATTAGGAGTAGTTTCTGTTGAGTGTTGACTTGTTTCTGCAACCACAGATGCTCACCTAGTCAACAAAATGGCTCAAGAAACAGAAAACTCTGTAAATGCACTAAGAGCACCATAGTTCGTTGTTTAAAGTTGTATTGATGCACACACTAAATAAATTGAAACACTTTCAAAATGTTACTAATTGTTTACGGGTTCAGTCAATAAGATACAGTGTGGAAAAATGCCTAACTAGCTCAATAGACATTTTGAGGGTTTTCCCCACCGCATTGCATGGCCATTTCTTTTTCTTCTTTCTTTTTAATTTTAGAGATCCCTTTCCTCCATGTTTCTCAAACTGTAGCTTATAGGCAGCTGGTGTTTCATAAAGCTGTGATGGTGGACAGCAGAAACTTCCTGAACAAAAAATGCCCGAGCTCTTGGTACCTTGAACTGTGGTTTGTATTTGTACAGTTTTGTGAGGAAATTCTGGCAGGTACCAGTGACTGTGTTGGTTGGAACGGTTGTGTAAGAGGACTCGGATGCTGCTTGTCCCAGGTTTAAAGTCTTGAACTTGGGGAATGTGTTTTGAGGGTTTTTTCAACAAAAAAGTGCATTCTAATGATACCAAGTCTCTACAATCTGGCGCTGAAAATGAGGTGATTTTACATAAGCCAGCAGTTGTTGTGTGTTGAGCAATAACCTGAATATGACAAGTAACATGCTGAGTTTTGCCAACAGGTATGAGTATTTATGAGATCAGCATCTGGGTTTGCATCTCTCTACTTTTCTTTCCTATACAGAAAATAGGCATTTTTATTAAAAATTACATGAAATAGGTTTTGAAATAAAATTTTTTATTAGTAGTAAACAGCGAAGTTCCACATAAAGGTACATGCTTTGTCTGTTTGGCATAAACTTATTTTAAAAATTGAGTAGTGTTTTTATAAATATGGGAGATATGTATTTAAATGAAAGGAGTATTAAGTTCCTTACTCTTGTAAATATTTAGGTTGATTGACTGATTTAACTTTTTAAAGGGGAAGCATGTCCCTTGATGTTCAATTTTTTACTGAATCTTGATAATGAACAATGAAAAACTAATGCTACAGAGATTATAAACCAGAACAACAAAAAAACTCCTGTTATTTTTAGTGAAGTGTTTTGGTGGAGATTTTCGCTGCACCCTGTCTAACTTGGATCATCCTCATTCAGAGGGAAGAAGGGAAGATCTCCACAAGGAGTGCAATGTTCCCTTGTAGGACATGTTACAAGCTGCAGGAGTTTTGTTTTACAGAAAGAGGGGAAAAAAGAAAGGATAACAGCTTGCTTTCAGTATTGAAATCCAAACTGGAGGTATGAAACACATCCATGGTAATTCAGAATTAGCACTGCCTCAGTCAGTAAATAACAAAATTCTGCAATCATACCGAGTTAATACTTATATTGTCAGACTTAAACAGCAAAAGTCAGTGGAACCAGATGCATATTTCTGACATCCCTCTAATACTCATGCAGGTTCTGGATAAAAAAATGAGATTATGGGAATGAGAATAGAACTATATACCTAATGCTACAGTGGCATTCCTCTCAAATCTGAGTAACGTGACAAAGCTCAGATGCCTGAAGCTCACCCACCTGCATCTGTATTTCATAGCACAGAGTTAATGGATAATCTCAAAGGTGATTGGAAAAGCATTTTTTAAAATTTCCCCTAAGTTATATTCGATAAATGCTTTTTCAGCGTCAGAGTGATGTATGCAACACCTATCTAAATTACTCAGAGTGGCTCCAGAATAAGAGACCAAAGCCCCGGTAACTGTCTTAAGAAGAGATTGTCAGCTCCTTTGGCAAGGTTGCTGCAAATATTAGCCAGAAAGTTTTTATGATACCATGATATGTAGCTATATAAAATTATCACTGTGAATTTTGGGCACTTGCGGACTAAATCTGCTTCTGGATTTGCATGCTGAGATGCACAGAAAGCGGGAATTTGCATTTGGTGTTTATATTTTTGAAGGATTCCCCTGCATGATTCTGTGATTCTGTTTTTAAAACATGGATTTTTTTCTTTGCTCAGAAAAGAGCGTGTAAAGGAGCCATCCAAAAGCTGTGCGCAGACTTGGTCTGAGAGCCTCTGTAGAGACTGTTTAAGCTCATGTGCTTTATTTTGCAACAGTCAGGAAATGCCACTCGTGGGCAATAATTTTGTTCCACTGCTGTAACCTGATCATGTTTAGTCTGGTACCTGTATCCTTAGCAACTTCTGGTGGGATAATAGAGGGATGTGGATGGTGTCTGTGTCTGTGCCATTCACGTATCCTTCTCGTGCACACTTTTTCCACCAATTTTGTTAAACTGTTTAAGAGCTCCTGCTTTAAGAACCATTGTTCTCAGTCTGATGCTTGAGAAGGTTTGTAAAATAGACATCTGAGTGGCATGTGTAGGTTTGTTGGGGGTTTTTTGTTTTGGTGGGTTTTGTCTGTTTTTCTTTTGCAATTGCTACATCCTGTCTCTGAGACGGGGTCCTCATAACCTCATTGCAAGGTAATCTATTTTAAGCTCTGTCTCTCATATTGTCTCTTTTGCTTGAAATGCGCTTGTTTTACTTTTCTGTGTTATGTGAATACTCAATGTAAAAGAAGTTCTTGTAGTTAAAATGTTAGAAAATCCTTTTTTAAAAAGCATACTGTTTTTGAATCGAATGTCCTTAGGTTTTGGATGTATTCAATTGTGGCATACTTTTTGACCAGAATATTTTAAGCATTTAAGCAATTTTTGAAGGTCATTCATTTTCACGGTAACGTTTACCCACTCCTACCAGAAATCCATTCTGCTTCAGTTTTAGTTCAGCTTTCTGAATTTCAGATTTAAGCTATCTATAATAATGTAAAAATAATATGTGGGATGCCAGCTGGGGTCTCTTGTTCTAAGAGGGGCTCGTTATCTGAGCGTGGACTCCCTGCCAGGTAGAAGAGAGGAGAAAAAGAAACATTGGCATAGCAGAGAGAGTTTCATGGGTACTAAGAGAGAAGCCTTCATGATTATTTTAAAGGATAAAAAATCTGGAAGGTCAAAAAACCTGATTCTTACGGGGAAAGTGCGATGGCTTTTTTAACCTGGTTTTTGTTGGTAGTTCTGTCTGACCAAGAAATTAAAACATTATCCTGGCATCCTATTCTCCTGTCTTTCTAGCATAAGAGCTGAAAAAAAAATGTTTGCTTCTAAGAGAATATTCAGTAGTAAACTATAAAGGTGTAGCTTGGTCTTGCATCAAGATATCAAGCAGAGTAAGACTTTGCAGTACAGTTAACTTTCAATTGCCTGTTTACAAGGATACATTTACTTTATGAGTGTGGGAATTTTCTTCATATTTTCATGGGACTTTCTGTGAAACAGCTGAATAAAATGCTCTGCCACTGCTTCAGCCTGCTTCTCATTAAATACATTGATATTCTGTGGGGGATTGTTGAGTGACAAGCATTGCAAATGTGCTTGAAGTTTTCCTTAATGACTAAGCTTTCTTGCCTAATATAAAAATGAGCGGCTGCGCAGGAGTGAGCAGTGTTGTCAAACCTGTCATCAAGTTCTCAGAGCTGGTTTGAGTGCTTGTAATGTTCTTCCTTTAACCGACTTGGAAATTGGCAAAGGTTGCTTATAAAAGGGGAAAAGCAATTTTTAAAGACGGTGGGAAAGTTTAGCTTTATAGTTAACAGTGCAAAGGCCTCAATAATTAGCTGTGGTTATATTGCCTGCTTTCGTCAGCTTCGGTTTTTTATCTTTTATTTTGAGTAGGATGAAATAACTTATTGAAGAATCTGCAGGCCTTTGAGAGTGTTTGTAGGTTGAACTAAAAAAGCAGTAAAAAATCTTCTCATTTGTTGGGTGTGCATCTGTTGTCATTACCTGAATGTCACCAGTTTTCTTATTGTCAACAAACGGGGAAAAAAAAAACTTACCCTTACTGCCAAAGAGGTCTAAAATGAAAGCTTTTAGTATTTTGAGAAATGACAGATCGTGGTAACGGTTTGGTGACAACAGGTTGAAAATGAAAAATAATTCAGAAACTGTAGTTACATCTTCCTCTGCTGCAGAGGTGGTAGTTAGAAAGCTGAAGAGTGCTCAGCTTGGTAGGAACTGCTCATAATCATCCATAGCAAAACCCTGTGAAGCTTTGGGAGCACAGCAGGGTGGAGATCTGAGAAGAATCCATGGTGAACTCTTCTTTATCTGATCTTTACATTTTAAGCCTCAGCCTAATCCCCTGTGTCTGTCAGAGCCAAAGGTAGGGCAGTAGTTGTGTCCTGAGGTGACAGGTCTCTGCCGCATTTGTCACCAGTGTCATGACCACCACTCGGTACTGCCTTTCTCTTGTACCCTCGTGTGATCACAATGGTACATCAGTCCTCCTCCGAACTGTGTTTTTCTGATTCATCATCTCAACAGAATTAACTTTAGAGAATAACTTGGGAAACTGTTGGATTTGTACAATTGCAGTGCCAAGGACAGATGGGGAGGCAACGCTATAGAAATGACAGATGTCTCTTGCACCCTCTGCCAAAGAAAATGCAAAAACGACCAAGAGTTTCATTTAACTTCTGGTTTCTGATGTTCCTTTTAGGAAATAGCATATTATATTTTTCACTCTTGTGTACTCCTCCTGTGATTCCTCTTGAACATCAGGAGCTAAATCAGGAACGAAAAAATTGCCCCTGGGAAGGTGGTAAAAGTTTATGGTATAGAGGGCTGAATTGAGTTGTCTTTTGTCTTTGAAAAAATGAGAAAATGATTGAAATCGTGTCAGTAATTCCGTGTACGTGTTCGTAATGCTGCATTCTGTGTTAAGCCAAGCATAGGATTCTCACGGTGATCCCTTCACCAGTTTGGCTGAATCCAAGGAGAGTTTAAATTGGTCAGAGCATGTGGGTGAAACCTTCACTGTAATTTTGGCAGGTGACAGTCTGAAAAATGGTAATTTCCATCCTTTTCAAAAAGCTTGGATGTAGCTTTGACAATTACCTGTGCATTTTCCATGTGGAGCGGCGTTACCCAGCAAGTGACCCTGGAAGTACTGTCAGGGCTTTATCCCATGAACAGTGGAGCCGATAGGAAAATTGCAGAGCATGTCATAAACATTTGATGTCTGTACAGCAGTGCTGCCACTCAGCCAGGCAGTGTTGAGCCTGATGGAGGGAGCTTTGACTGTCCTGAGCCTATGTGCTGGTTCCAGCAGGGGCTGTGGGGAGAATTTTCAAACAGTCTGTCCAAATCTCCCTTTTCATCCTCTTGTACACCCAGGGCTAAGTGCTGTTTGTCTGGCTGCTGGGGTTGTGTATGTGTGACGTGGACTGTGAGAGCAGTTGTACAAGGGGTCTTGGCAGAAAGTCATGTGATTAATACATAACCTATGTGAGAGATTTAAAATAGCACCTGCAGCTGCAGTATGCTTCCATGATTCAGTAGTTGCTGTGAAGGCTTTGCTTAGACCTTGTGTACACTTCAATACACATATTTATCTATTTATAAGTCAGTTGACTTTTCCTTGGAGAGAAGTTTTTTGCCACTGTAAGCTCTCTTCTTATCAGGGATGTTCTTTGATTAAATCTCAGATGTCTGCTTTTTTAGTATAAATCATGGTGTTCTCTTGGGTGGATGATTAGTATTTTGGTTTGGGTTTATGTTTGTTTTACTGTTGAGGTCATGTTGGTAGATTTGAAATTAAAGATCTGATTTATTTTATGTATTAATACAAAATCCTGAGTGACAGTTCTCCACAAAAATCTGGCTTATATCCAACCACAAAATTACTATACACTTGCTACTTCTTGAACTGTACCGGGGTTTAGATTTTTGAAGTATTTGCTACCTGGCTATTTGATTAATGATTTGTGTAGAGCATTCCAATGAGGAATTGTAATTGAAGTGAAGAACCAGAGCTAATGTATCCCCATCTCTAGAATACTTGTAATAGAGACCTCTCTGGTGTCATATGGGATAGTTGGTAGTGGCTTGGAAAGAAGGATTGCTTTAACAAAAAGGTACACACTGTCACTTTGTCCCTGCTTTTGGTGGTAATGCTTTTAGTGGTAGTGAAATTTGATACTGCGTAACGTTAAAAATCAAATTGCAAGGTGGTGAGACTGTCACTTAGGAAGCTTTATATCCTGATTCAACATGATAATTATGTAACTTGTAGCCTGTGCATAATCCATGGGACTGTACATACCTTAAGTCTGCTTGTGCTTACATAGTCTGCTACATCATAATTTCAAATCCATTTCAAACTCAGAACAGCAATCATCTTGCTTTGCTCACTGATTACCTGATTCTGCTAAAACCCCTGTGTGGCAGTAGCACAGGTGATTAGTGTATGCCGTAGATTGGGCAGATAAAGCCACTTGGTGGCTTGAAAATATGAAATGTGACATTTTATATATCCGTGTCTCTCTATAGCACATGGATCAATTACCAGGGTAATTTAGACATGATGGGTATTATTTGTGTTTACTGTAGAAATCCAGACGCAAGGAAAGGTAGTGTGCACTTTATTAATGGCAGAACTGAACAGCTACTATTTTTTATGATGGTATTTACTTATAATAGTATTAAATAACTTACCAGAATGTGGCCCTTAAGTGAAAACCCACGTTAAATGTGATTTCTGTCCTTGGATCTTAAGAAAGGACAGTTGTCCTTTCTACCTGCTGCAGTCTGAACTGTCAGTGCAAGCTGCAAACTGGTTACTGGTTTGATTCAGTCACTTTCCTGTTAAACTCCTATGTCACTTTCTTGCCTCTCTGGGATGTAGAGAGGGGGGAATTCTTTGCAGGTAGCTCTGGGAAGCAGTCTGAGAGACTTGAAACAGTTGTGTAGTGTTTACTGGAATACCAAGCAAGGTGTGCACCTTGCTTGTACTCTGCCTACCTCTTACAGCTTCTGCAGCTTCAGGTGTAATCACATTAATGGTCTTCTCCAGTGATGCAATGAGCAATATTTTCTCTTGCTGCTGATATGGCATAAACATGACAGTCCCTATAAGCTTCACTTCTAAACACTGTTACGTAAACTCCATCAAAAATTTGGAAAGGCTGAGGTCAGAATGTCTTGTTTTGGATTAGCATCGCCGAGTTTTAACAACACGCAGAAGGGAAATGTAGGCTTCTGCTTTCCTGTAAGATGTTTCAAACCGAAGTGATTAAAAAGTATTTTTATCTTCAGAAATGAACTACTGCTGGCGTCCAGTATTGTGTAACCTGCACTACTTATTGGTCTTGTTTTCATACGTCATAGTAAAACATTATTTAAATGGAATAATTTTTATGCTGGTAGTTGACTGAAAACAGCTGAGAGCAATATTTGACGTCTTAAGACTCAAGATGAAATACTTTTGATCAATATTAAAAGCTCTGTGGAAAAGCTAGGAGAAATTGATGTTGGAAATATTAAGTATTTTTTTACAGGTGGGAAGGGTGATGAAAGGTGAAAGGCTGTTTAGCTTTTTGTTCTAATTTGGTTCAGGTTTGGCACACTGTATTTAAAATAACTGTTGGATCCTATCACCATAAAGGCTCTCCAGTGTTCTTGAAGCAATATGATTTCTGGCAGAATTTTTCATGAGAGGTGGGGAATAATATGCAGCCTAACTGCTGCAGAATACTTGTTGGAGAAAGGAGCTGTGCTTCTGCCTGGGATGCTCTGTTTCTGTGTGCAGTGAGATGTGGAAGGGCTGCAGCTGCTGGTGGTGAAGGGAGTGTGCTGCAAAGATGGCCAAACTGAGCTCCTGTTCATGACTGTCTGACACAGGGTGCTGCTGTGGCTCCAGTGCTCACAGCTACTGCTGCAGAGGTGCCACAGGTTGCCTGGGAAATTCAGGTCTTGCACTGCCTGTTCACCTTTCCCGGAGTCTGTGCATGTTCCTGAGAGGGATTATATCTGTCTGATAAGCTCCTTAGCTGCTCTGCACAGGCCTTCTCCTTCACAACTCTTCCCTCGAGATATTTATAGGTAAGGCATTAACAACATAGACCTTCTTCTTACAGGGCTGAGGTGGGATTTTGTGTAGGCTTCTGCAGGCTCATTTGCAAACGAAATTCAGCTATTGAGTCTTTAAATTTTGGAAGGTGTTCATTTAGAATTCCATTCATAAGGAATATTTGTTTCTTGTGAGCAGTGGCCCTCAGGGCTTTTTTTCACCCTTCTTCCTACATTTCTGCAGTCTACATGGGACAGAGGTGGCTTGTGAACATGCAGCAGAAGAAAAGAGCAAATAGAGGAGGCGAGGTTGGAAAGAGTGTAGTTTTTTTCACTTGCATGTTGGAAAGCTGTGAAGCCATAATAGCTGTTTATGTTTCCTTATGATACTTTGCCATGACACTATGGAATCAACCTTCAAGAGATAGAAAATGTCCTTGTGCTGCGCAGAATTACTCACAGGAACCCATTCATTCTAGAAGGCAGACTGTAATGTGGAAAGGATGTTTTTCTGCTATAATTACCTGGCATATGTTTATATATATCATCTCTTCACAAGAAACTCTTTGAGAAGATGACTGTGCCTTCAAATCAAGTTAGGCTTTTCAAATGGTCAGTAAAAAGCACATGGAAAAGACAACGATCTGTGAAAACGCGATTTAAATGAAAAGCAGAAATTACCCCTTTTCATGGAGAAGTCTCTCTCATGTAGCTTACGGTGATTTCCACATGAAATATTCAGGCTACTTTTCTTTCCACACTTAAGTGTGCCTGTAAGCTATCATTAGATACTGCACACTTGTACAAGTCTGTGGAGGATGTTCTTCAGCTGTTACTTCTGTGCTTAAAATCTTCTGAAAGAAATTGCTAAGCTGTTAATATTAGGCTATTTTAAAGAAGTTTTTCTAGCTGCTTGTACCTTTCTGGCAAAACTAGGAAACGCATCTTGTCTTTTTGCCCAAAGCAAAAATATTATTGCTGTTGAAGTTGGTTTAAAAGCATTAATGTTAGAAAGGCTTCACTGGTGCCACCTGGTAAATCATTTCATGTGCTTTTACACTTGACAGTATGCAGATTGTTTATGAACCTTTGGACTGTCCAAGAAATGGCCTTCATTTCAGTTATTTCTCTTAGAATGGATGTCACTGGGTAATAGCATAATTTCAAAGAATGACTTTTGAGTTTGGATAATATAATTCTGTGTGGTTTATACTTGTAAATGAATATCTCTGGACAAGTACTTTGCTAACTTCATAAATTTTGACATGGTTCAGACAGAAAAGCTTGTTTGGGGATAATGAAGTTAAATAGAACTTTTTTCTCAACAAGTCAAGATGTGAAGAGATTTAAAAAATTTTGAAAATTTCAAAAGTGCAATGAAATGTGCTGAACAAGCTGTTCTGTTGTAGAAGGGGAAGAAGGGGGTTCCCCTTTGCTGGAGGGGAAAAAACCAAAATTGCAACCCAAAAATTAATAGTTTGTCTAGAGAAAAATGGACAATTGAGGAACTTGCTTAAGACAGTTGATGTCTTTTGCCCAGACTGTGAATCAAAACCTTTGTGAAGTGCTCACAGAGGAAGGTGAGTGGGAAGCACTGTGGTTCTCATAGTACCATGGAGGAGCTTAAGATACTTCTGAAGAGGAACATTCTTTTCTGTACAGACAGAATGAGGTCTTGACCACTTTTAAACTTACTGCTGTATTTTTGGATTAATATTCTTCTGGATATTAAAGAGGAAATTTTACTTAGCCTGAAGGAACTGAATTGTATTTCTGCCAAGGCTGTCCTTCATTCCAAGCTGGTGATTACCTTCCCTCCTTTCCCCTTGGACGGGTTATGTTTATAGGTCATAAAGAAGCACCAACCAAATATAAAATCAATGTATTGAGCAGAGGAGCAATACATTATTCAATATTTATATTGAAAGGAATGTAAATTCTTTTAAATTTTCGGTGTAAGTATTTAACTGTGTGATTCTGATATCCAGTTATTGCCACTGTATTCACTATAGCTGAATGATTGATGTGGCTTTGTTGGCTTTTCTTTTTTTACAGGTCATCTACCAGAAATTTTCTTTCCTTAATTTGAATAAATTAAATTTACACTTCTGAGGCATTTTTATCCAACTGCTAACCACATGCATTCAGTGCTAGCAACTGTTCAACAGCTAGCAACTGGATTGGTGAGATCATATGATTATAAGAAAATAAGTGAATAACAAAAAACCTTCCAGCTTAGAGGTGGGTTGGGTTTTGTTGGTTTTTTTCTTTTTTTCCTTTTATGTGTATGTTCATGATGTGCTTTTCAATGAATCTGCCTTAGCAAGTCTTCTGGCCTTAATGAGACTGCTTCTCAGCATGTTCACTCGACTGGCTGCTTACTGATGTGCTAATCTCTGGAGTCGTCTGAAGAGCCAGAGAATTTTAACAGGGAGAGAATGTGAGTTAGACACAGCTTTGCTGCTCAAAGGTTAACTTGCTCTTTAGGACACTTCTGATTGGCAGCTCTTGGAATGCTTTCACCATGGAAGTCCTTCATGTTTCAACCTGGTCTGAATCCTTGGGTGACATCCAAGATCCCATCCAGTACTTTTGTTACTTGAGTTGTTCTCAGCTGAGTCCAGATTTGAAGTATTCGCTTTGGATAATACTTTTCTCCTCTCTCATATCCTTCCCTTGCTCCCTCCCTTCACTGTTCATCTCCCATTTGGAGAGAGGATGACACCTGTCAACCTTAATGGGCTATCAGAAGGGTTTTGTGAAGCCCATGCAATATAATTTCCAAAAACTGGTGTAGCTGATAAAGCATTTGTACAAGGAATTGTCGGGGAGCTTTTGGGCTTCCAAGGCCAAAGTTAGACTTGCTCAGTGCACCGAAAGCCGAATGTGACCGTTTAGTGATCATCCTTTGAAGCACTCTGATGTGCTCAAGCCTTAGTTCACAAATAGCCAGATACTACATGCAAATTTTTGCAATACATGGATGTGTAGGGTTTAATTGCCATCAGAATATAGATTTTATTTTCATCTGATAGAATTTAGATAATTATTTCATATTTTTGGAATAATTAGAAAAGAGATAAAGGAGCAAAATTTCATTGTTATTGATAAATGGACAATTTTGTTCAGTCTGGAATCGCTTCTGCATCCCATTAAACCTTTTGAACTGTCTAATTTGATCTGTAAGCAGAAATATTGACACGTGACCCTTAACTGCAGATGTGTTAAATTGAGATACGAGTGGGCAGTTAAAAATGTATCTTGAAATAGAAGTGCAATCTATACGGTATCCAGTCCATTAAGCAAACTGACAGACTGTAGCTTGGAGTTCTTTTTGCTGAGAGAAATTGGAAATTAAAGTTCTTGAGGTAGTTCAGTAGTTCCAAAAATAAAAGAGAGGCTAGGGGGGTAGAAGATGGGATTTAAAAATGGTAAGCATGTTTCAGTTACCCATGTTTATTGCAGTAGTTTATAAGTGAAACACTGAACTTAAAATCCTCTCTGAGAGATGGTTGTTATCTCAGATTATTACCCTCTAAACAAATACCTCAAGGGGGAAGAAGAATTATTTTTAAGTTTACCCTTGAACCATGAAACACTGAATTCGCATCACTGACATGCTGCACCTGCCTGGTAACTTGGGTGTCCTTCTGCATGCTGAGAGTTCTGTAGCTCGCTCAGAATGTTTCATGGCTTTGGATAACTCTGTGATCTTTGCGGGTCCCTTCGAACTCAAGATTTTCTATGATTCTATGAATTCATGGTAGTCTTCTGTGAAAGTCAGGAGAAAATGTAATGATGTGCTCTGTGGACTGGTACGTGTTTACGGATAAGTTGGTACAATGGGTTCCTGTTAAAGCAAACAAACCCCAGTTCCTGCTTTGCTCCCTGAGCTCTTCTGATGTGTTATATATAGAGATGGGGGCTGGGCAATGGGATTTCTTCAGTGTGTGCTCTGCCCTGGCACTGGCACAGCACAGGGAATTCACATAGGCTCCTGATGCTTCTCTTTGCATCTGCTGATGGATTCCTGCAGCACAAGAGCTTAGGTTGTTCTGGGGAACCATGTTTCTTCTCCACTGAAAAACCTGGAGTACAAATGCAGAGGGAAATCTCTTTACACTGTAGGGTTTTCTCATTTTCTTCGTTTCTATTTTCCCTGTGGGAGTTACCAGAACTCTCTTTGGTAGAGACAACAAAGCCTAGTACACAGAGATTAAAACTATTTGAGGGTTTGACCCATTGATCTGGCTTTCTGCTAAGTTAGAATGAACAATTAATTGGTGGTAGTAACCTGATAAACTTCCAGTTGCTTAACAACGTCAAAGCAAACAATGCTACCATGTGTTTTCTCTGAGCTTGTTTGCGTTTAAAATAGCTGTGAACGTGTCGAGTGGGGACATGAATAAAATGCTGTCTAGATAAATTACTTGCAGAATTAAGTTGAATTGAATTTTAAATACTCATTTGTTTCATTTGATGATGTTGCATTGTGCAAACCTGTTAAATTGGGGGTTTTGCAGCTGTTTCACTTAGACTGGGATGTAAAGGGCAGCTTGTATTGCTTTGTGGTAGTCTCCTGTAATGTGCAGCAAACATCAGATCTGATGTTAAAACACTGGCACAGTGCCAAAGGTGCCCAAATTTGTCCGCTTTTGGGAGTCTCTTGATAGGTTGGGAATGGTGAAGAAAATGAACGTTTAACAATGTCTAGTTACATACCTACTTTACAGTCAATTGGCATTGTGTAATCAAACCATGGATCATTTGGCTTCATCACTTAGGAATATTAATGCTGTAAATAAGGCCAATACTGATTGGTGCAGTGGGTTTAGTACGTTACAGACAATGGTTTTGCGTGAGGGTTGCCAAATTAACCAAAACCTTGACATTACGTTATTTAAATAAAGGGAGATGTGTAATCGTAAAAACTTAAGTCTAGAGCCTGCATGGCTGAAAGCTTACACAAGAATTCAAATGTTGGTAGTGTCGTTGATTCCCTTCCCTTGTCTCCGAACTGCTGCGTGCAAAGGTAATGCAGTTTCTGTATTGCAGCTGGATGCTGGCAGGAGCCAGCAGCTTGTACCCAGCTGTGCACAGGAACGAGCTGCAGGCATGTTTTGACATGCAGGCTGCTCTTTAGTGTCCAGTTGCTGTTTTCACTTCCAGAAACATTGGCTGGCTTGGTGGAGAAAAATTATGAACCTCCAAAACAATAGCCCTAAAATTCCTGAAGTTATTACATCATAAAATAGTTAAGAAAAATAATTTTGTGGTCTTGGAAGTTGTAAGTATTTCAACTCTGCTGCTTAGATGGAGTAAATGAGCCCAGAGATACAAATATTGACAAAGAGTATTTAAGACCTTATTTATAGTGATATGTGCACACAAGAGAATTTAAGTGAGTGTGAGCAAAGATGGATTAGTTCTGTGGAATTTGACAGGTTGTATGGGGAAGTTCAGAACTGCATAGGAATATTCAGGTGAGCTGAGCAGACTTGGACAGCAGGGGAACCTCAGCTTGGGACCAGTTTATTCTTGGATTCAGAAAAGAATAGGAAATTACTCAACCAAGTTATGTAGTATTTCTTTCATTTTGGATCAAGGATTCCTTAACTGAAAGCAGATCAGAATGTTATGCTGCTTGTCATCGAAGTAGATTTAATCCAAATAAAAAATAATTGTTTTTAATTCTGCTGTTGGCTCATGTTAGTGATTGCAGTGATTAATTTATCAAGTAGCCTGTAAGTATCCTCAGATAATGCAAAGAGGATCATCAGTGTTATTTTTTTTCTGTAGGAGTTTGAGCGCTTCCCAAAAGGAAGGCAGCTTTCAGGCCCTTTGCAGTTAGTACAGGTAGCAGCTATATACTTGTCTTCTGTTCAGTGTCCCTTACGCAGATATTGCTGCTGGATATCAAACAAAGCTTCCTGGACATTTTCCTAAGGAGTAAAATGAATGCAGATCAGTCAGATCGTGGCTGCTTCAGGCCAAGGATTGAACTGTGCAGTCAGAACAGCAGATCTTTTGTTCAGTGAGAAATGAGAGCTTTTTATGACTCTCAGTGGCTTTTGTCTGGAAAATGTCGGTGTGTTGGACGCTGCTTGGCCTAGCTCTGGTCAAAATTCCCTGTTTCCACGTACTGCTTTCCATGGGCCTTGTCTGCAGAGGGGGTTGGTGCCAGCATTGCACAGCACTTGGATCTATCACGCTTTTGTTAGCAGAGAAGTTCATTTTTAGTCTCTAGCTGCTTCTCTTTGCAGCTCCTAGGAGTGGTTCTCTCTCATCCCTGTTTAGGAGTTCATTTTTTAGTTTTCTAGGGATAACATTGAATGGCATCAAAGAAAAGTCTCATCATGTACACCAGTGCTTCCAGGTATAAATAGCAGAGTTGCTGTTGATAATTTATAGCTGATGGCTGTGCCAGTTTGCTGTTTGATCTTTCTCACACCTCTGATAGATAACTTGTGACACACTGCCTCTTGTAAGGGGACTTTTTAACGGATGCTATGAGCTAACAATATTTAGTAGTGGAATTACTGATGTTTCAGGATGTATCATTCCCAAGGCAATCCAGAGCAGTTATTTTCCCCTCTCTTTCTTAACTGAAGTTAATAAGTTACTGAAAGAGATGGTGTTACTTCAGTGAAATGACAGCATGCAAGGTGTGCTCAGCAATTCGCACGCTAAATAATCTTGTTTCATATTTCAGCTTGAGACCTTCGGGTCACACCTGGTCATAAATTTGCTGGTGGTGTTATTTTTTTTTTTTGTTTGAGGAAATGCTTCATAGTTGAAAATGTGACACAGGAAGTTTCTGCTTCATGCTGATCTTTTATTTTGCAAGGCCGCTGACAGCTGAGGTGTTCTATACATCTGAATGTTGTGCTGTTGATGACAGCCATCTCTGTCAGGTTGGGTGTTCTGACACTTGGTGCAGTGGTATTAGGAGTCAGTTGTGGGCGATCTGAAGAATGGATCCCTTCCTCTTCCTAGCTGGCAAAAAGCTGAGATCATCTTGGTTGTAAATGCTGCAAACTACCTTCTCTTCCCTACGATGAGGTATGGGAACAGGGGTGGGAAGAGAGGAGGAGGAGCTGGGCAAAGGAAATGACACCTAGAAGAGTGACATGAAAAAATCTTTGAGAAATACTACGTGGTAACTCGGAGGTGTCACAGCACCCTTGGAGAGGGTGGTACTTGAAGAATGAACGTACTTGAGAATTTAACGGGGTTTGATACTGCAGCATTACAAATTTAATTTACTATACATTTACTGAAAGGAATCAGGCACATAATATTGAAGTAATTCAACATCCTGGTAGAGGAATGCTGTCAGGCATTTGGATTAGTCTATAAATAATTGTTGGATTTGATTGCTTAGAGCTGATCATTAATCTCTAAGAAGCACCGTGGGACTTTTTGCATCAACTGTCTTCTGATCTCACCAGTCATACTAAACGAGGAATGTATTTAGTCGTTAGCTTTTGTTTCATTAGAAACAATGGTTTCAGATCACGTAGAAGCTGAAGCATAAGAGGTTTTCATTTTAGGCCTGACTTCTCAAAATCTTCCGAGCTGCCTCTCCCTTAATATCAAAACACATTCCTCAATAACAATATGGGTGCTTTTTCCACATTGCACTCAGATGAAACACAATTTTGCAGAATTCTCAGTAACAGAAGCGAGGCTCTGTGGGGGTCTCTGCACCTTTGGCTAATATCTGGAAACCACTGTCGATGTGATGGAGCCCTGAGATTGTTTCTCGCTGTACTCTAACATGGCTTCAGAAATTTCTAAAATCTGTATGGTTTTATAGGAGCTACATAGGCATGTGTACCAGCAGGAAAAGGGAGGTGTTCAGGAGAGCAGGGAAACCTGTCCCTTCCATTTAGTCATGCAGGACCAGTGGAGCTGCTGGAGACTGTGGCCTTGCATCAAAGCTACTGGTCTTGCTTCTTGGAGCTGGGGTGGGAGCTGTTTTTTCTGCAGTTTTTCAGCCAGACATCCTGTCTCCTATGAGTTTGTGCACTTTTTCAGCATTCTCTGCTTTTTTTCTCTCAGCTGCTTGTCCATGTCTGTAGACTAAAGCACCTCCAGGAGAGGGACCACATATCCTCCCCTCTCTCTCTGTCAGTAGGGCTGGGTTAGAGGTGGTGTGTGGGTCCTGGGGCAGTGCAGGAAGTTTACCCTGCACATGTACAGAGCGTGAATTCTCAGGAAGGGAAGAGTGGCTGGCTCTGGCAGCTGTGAGGCGTACAAGTGGAATGAGACACAGCCATGTGATGTGCCTGGTTTCCTGGTAATGTTTGATCAGCACTCGTGACCACACTTGGGACATGGAGCCAGCCAGCCAGCCATGCACGGCTTTGTCTGGGAAGTGCTGCAGGTCCCGGTGCTGACTTACCGTGGTCAGCTGAGTGAGAAGCATTATTTGGTAATTGCAGACAGCTAGGAGTGGGTCTTTTTCAAGTGGAGTATTCAGAGCGGGGAATTGAAAGAGGTTGCATTTAAAATCACATCTGTGTGGAGCTGATCTCATCTTTCAGTAGAGTAACTGTTCTTAGTGGTTCAACACTTAGATTGCTCCAAGGGAGATTTGGGGTTCATAACTCACTCTGAGCACATCTGAAGTTGGTGAGGGTAATTTGATTAATATTAGTCAGATTTGAATGTGGCATGTTAATCAAGACTGCTATTTCAAGGGGCAGTAATGCCTCTCTGATGCTTTTCACTCCTGCTTTTACCGCAGGGAATTATGTTCAGAATTTCTGCTCTGTGATTTTTTTTGCATCAGCACTGGCCTGATTCTTTGCATTGTAAGGAGGCAGTTGCACAGAGAATGTTCTTGGCAGACAGAAATAAAAATAAAGACCCAGTTTTGTTCACTGCAGTTTTGTTGTTGGTAGTAATGCAACTTGATTTTTGAGTTCTGGGACAAGATCGCTTTTCAGAAAAAAGTTAATTTTGCTATAAAATCCATGTGGATATAAGGGAATGCAAGTTATTTTGTCCCATTTTTTTAAAAAAAAGCTCTTCTAGAAGCAGGATCAAAGTAATAAAATGTGCCATAATATCTATGTTAGTATGCTACCAGTGGAATGCTGTCCTGGTTGTACTCAATGCAGATAATTACTGGCCTGAATGCCTTGTTTCTAGCATTAGATGTTGAATTTATTTCAGAAGTAATGGGTGTTAAGCTTCAAAGATCACTTGCAAAGTATCTAAATGGCCTAAAATACTGTGTTCTAGAATAAAATGATCAACCCAAGAAGGTATCACAGTTCAGTTATTTTTGAAGGGAGATTCCAGTGTCATGGGTGCTTTGTCTCCCTTGCCGTCGCTGGCCCTGGTCTCTGCCTGGCCACTCAAAGGCAGGAGTGTTTCCAGCTCAGCAAGGACTGACCATCCATCTCCCTTGATTCTCTTTTAGTGGCGTTTGCTTGATTCTTCAAGCTGTGAGTCCTTACAAGTCCTACTGAAGTATTTCAGTGCTTCTATTTCAGCCTTCTAGTGTATTAAAATGTCCCCGTGGGTATATACTGCAAACACAAGCCTCATTATCACATTTTTGTTTTGCTTTTTGACAAAGTGATTACACATTTAAGAAGTTTGTTACTCGCTCCAAGCTGCTAATTTTCATAATCTATCGAAGATACAAAGTTGATAAAAATAAACATGTCTCTTAAATCTTAAACGATGGGTTGCCAAAACTGCACATGGTGGGTGGCAGCTCCTTAAAACACTTCTTCCTTACACCTGAAGCTGTAAAATAGCACTTTGCAAGAGCTCTGCTTCTGATTTCAGGCTTGTAAATCACTTAAGTTGGGAAATCTTGTATTTTGTTGCAGAATTGACACATTCCTGAGTACTGCAATCAGATGCTTTAAGTATGGGAACTCCAGTGTTAACAGTGGTGTGGTATTATTTAAAATACATTCCAAAAGTTACTGCTTAGGGAAGGGCATTTATTTTATTGTAGAACAATGAAAAAGTAGGAAAGAAATGACACAGTACTACCAAAACTACATTTATGTCAGTGCTGCTGACAATGCAACGTGAATTAATGTATTTTTAAAAGAACCACTTAGTGCTGTCTTGGTAGTTCGTGTCAGTGAAATGTTTTAGCTTTGCAGTTGTTCCTTCTATTCTAAGTTTTTGCTTGAGTTTTTATGAGTTAATTTCCCTGAGAGTAACGTCTTGCTTGTTTAAATTCGTAATGGCCAGACCTTTCTTCACGCAGGATTGCGTGTTATTATGTGTATTTACTATGCTGTGGAAACAGTGGGGTGAGGGTGGGGGGGTACTTACACATACATCATATTAGCTCTGAAGTCTGACTCCAGAGGACAGTTCAGCACCTTTAGCTGGGACAAGAAGAAAGCCAGTTTTACTGAAGCTGGAAAACTTGCTGTACCAGATGGTCAAAACAGACTTATGTTGTTCTTTAGTCCAACTAACTGGATTTGTGGCATTTGCTATCAGTGAACTCTTAAGTTGTGGGATGGGTTTAGTAGCAAGTTGTCAGACTGGTGCTAGATCCTGGAGAGTGTCTCACTGCAGGCACTTGGGGTGTTTCAGCTGACACAGTGAAAAACCAGTTTCAGTGGGTGCGGAGTCTGCAGTGCTTGGAAATCCCTGCTTTTTAAGGCTGCTCCAGCGTGAGGTGCACAGGTGAAGTGGAAGCCATTCAGTGGTTACTGCTTCAGCACTGCAGTCAAGCACTTCTTAGGTCTGTTCATGTTCCTTGTGCTCTTAACACGTCTGTGGTTTGCTTTTATGTTTTTTGCTTCTGACATTCAAGTTGGCACTTCACCCTTGCTCAGTCATTTCATATTTGCAAATTGCACATCTCCAGCTGCTTCATACCTGTATCAATGGGATGCACTAAAACACACTTAAACAGGAGAGTACTTTCAATGGTGACTTTTTTTTAAAACTTGTATGTAGGATTGTTTACAAATGTGGAACAAGGATTTCTAAATGTGCAAAAGTGAATGTAGAGGCCCTGTAGCTGGGAAAGGGAATTTCTAGGAATGGGATACATAATTGTAAATCTGTTTCAGCTAGAGAATTAAGGAGGAAATGCAAATCTTGCATCTGAAACCTGTCTAGCTTTCGTTTTTGCTATCTAGCTCACTGATTGCTGATAATATGTTAATATTTCCACATTTTATCTTGAGAACCTGGGATCCAAATAAGAACTACCTTTGTCCTTTAGACAGAAGTTTTTCTGAGCTTTATTTGTAAAGAAGTTATAAATTCAATTGACTGTGACTTCTTCCTGGTATAGGACATCAGGCTGTTCACGCAGGAGCAGAAAGCAAGTCAGTTGGTGCAAATAGCTTGTACAGCAAAGTGTTTTGTGGTGAACATATAGGGGAGCTTTCTGGTTTCACACTGAAACCCCACAGACTGAGGCTTAACTTCTGTATACATGCTCATATGCTCATTTGCTGTGAAACTGCACAGTAAATTTTAGTGGTCTTTTCACTAGACTTTGTGCTCTTACTCTCTCAGGATTGTGATTTTCTTGGCCTCTGAAAGCCTGACAGAAGTATTTCTGCTGTTGTTTCATGGCCCTTGCAAAGGTGAAGTCCTAATATTTTTATTAGCAGTGTCAATACCAAAATATTTTTGCATGCTGGCAGAGTTTCTCTTACAGCTCACACTGTGACCAGCAAGGCCAGCTTGACTGGGAACACCAGGGCTCGGGAGTGAGGGCAACTGTGCTCAAAACCTTGAAGGAAATACAGCAGTGGCTAATGATTTAGAATTCAATTAAAAGCTAATTTGGACATCACAAATGATGAGAAATGTCTGTGTTCCAGAATGAAAGACTTGTTAGTAACAGAAGAGTCAATTTCCTGCCTCTGGATTTTTAAACATCTAAAGATTAGCATTTGCATCTAGTAAAATTGGGGTTTAAAGATGGAGGCTTTTCTTTTAAGTCTTCCGTACTTTGATTACAATATTAGTAAAAGTATTGGTTTAGTTTTTTATTGTCAGTAGGAATAGTTGGTTTTACTCTTTGTGTATTTCTGATAATGACTGGATTTTTCTTTCAAAGGCCAAGACAATAATAATAAGTATTTTCATCTTCTTCTATTTTCATCATTTCTTAGTGGTTAGCACAAGCTTAAGAAACTTCAAGTGTAACTTCCTTTTAGCAGCCATCTGCCAAAGGCTTTGGTTGTTGTTAGAACCACAAGGTCACATCAACAGACAAACCCAAGAGATCTTTTTTCCAAGAGAAAAATGTTCATGTAATATTTTGTCTTATTTCTGTATGCTTGGTAGTTGCCCAGGTCACCAGATCTTCACTGCTATCTTTGGACTGTCTTTTAAAAAGAGAAGTAGCAATAGAGGAAATTCTCTGGAGAGTTACATTAGAAATAAAACTAATAAAGATAAATGAGCTAAACATTGTTTCAAAATATCCAATTAAAACTGAAAAGTGACAGAAGTGTTTGTACAGATCCCATGGGAGGAAAAAGTGAAGCAAGCCATGTTCAATAAATCTTTTAGGCTAGCCTAAAATACATGGCAGCAGTTTACTTTGTTTATGTGTTTCTTTTACACTGTACCACTGCTGCTTCTGTGGATTCTTGGGGAAAAAAAAAATCCAACCAGGCAGCAGCTTAATTTCTGGCTGCCTGTAACTGTGGCTGTTGAGGAGAGAGGCAACAAAATAGATTCTTTTCAGTATCTCTTTCAGTATTAGGTGTATTTGCTGCCTCTACAGCCGGTTTGTGGTGCTGAATAGCCTTTTGGCTGCAGACACAGGTACTGATACTGTTATGGTAAAAGCTGGGTTGTAGGATGTTTGAGTGAATTTTAATTAGATGGGAAACAACTCGAGGAGCCAAGTTTTTGCAGCATGAGTCATGATGTGCGTGCCGTGGAGCAGTTCCATCAGTGAGAGTTCTCCCAGAGTAATGACTACAGTGCCTGGCCCTCTGCCAAGGAAGGGTGTGAGTTTCTGGCTTTGTTTACTGAAGTGACTATTAGCTCTTCCCTGAGTAAGAGCTCCTCTAAATTCCCGATTGAAAAAAAATCTACCTTTTGACAAGTGGTAAACTCAGGAATGAGCAGGTAACAGTGAACTTGCAGAGGTAATTGTGCTACTGGTGTTTCCAGTGATAACCAAGATTTTGGTGCTCTGCGGTACCTTTGAGACATGGTGGGTGCTGTGTGAGGTTGTGTTCACCTTGCAGAGCAGCGCCTTTATTTGCAGCGTCACATGTGTGGGAGCTGGGTGGATGAAGGCTGGAGGCGCCTGTGTTCATACACGGCGCACAACAACCCTGCACACAGTTCATCGGGAATACAGCTCATGAATCAGGCTGGAAGAATGTGAAAGTTGGGCACTTCAGAGCCGTGTTTTCCATGGCACCGTCACTCCGTTCAGCATAGCGTAAGGGAGTGTGTCATAGTCATCACGCAGAAGTTTGAGTTGCCTAAGGAGCAAAAAGGGGCAGATTCCAGAGGCAAACTGCTCAGCTGTCTTTGTGGTAGCTGTCATTGCATGTTCTGTTCAGGAGGTGCAGCACTAAAGTGCCAGAAACCAACCTCTCCACACCTAGTCTGCAGAATTCAAGGTATTTCTGCTAGCAGCCTGATCCTGGTATTCTTGCCAGCAAGTGTCTGTCCTGATGGACACCCTCTTTAGCTAACAGATGGCTTCCTTTCATGCGTGGTTACCTGAGCAATCACAGACTGGTCCGGTGTGCGAAGGGGCGGAGTGGATACAATTAATTGGGATAGCTCAGAGCGGCAAGTTCATGGCAGATTAGTCAGGGTGCTGTTAATAAAATAACCATTACCTAAGCAGCAAACTTCTCTGAGTTCTTAACATGGGAAACAGCTACTCGATTGCACAAGCGCAATCTTGATGTACCAGGAGGTGAGGGCTTTAGGAATGTGTGTGCTCTTACGAGTTCCTGTGGTGGCATGAAACAGGTACTTCTCCTTTGAAATGGATATTGGAGAGCTTGGTTGAACACCAGTCCAGACTTTGGAACCCTCTCTGGAAAATGCCTTCGACTGTTTGCTCCAGGAATGAGGACTGTGCGGGTCATTTGAAACACCTGTGCATGAAGACACTGAAGCCAAATGTGCGTGACAGTCAGCTGGTGTGGCATATCCAGCATCTGGGATTCCTTCAGGCCGAGAGCTCCCAGAATCATTCGTGGCTGAGGCTGGAAGGCACCTCTGGAGGCTGGCTGCTCCAGCCCCCCTGCTCAAGCAGGCTGCCCAGGAATGTGTCCGAATAGCTTTTGTACAGCTCCAAGGATGGACACTGCCCAGCCTACCTCGCTGAGCAGCCGGTGCCAGTGCTCAGTCACCCTCGCCAGAAACTGATGAGCTGCACTGGAAGGAAGCTGAGAGTTGCTTCTGTGCAACATTTTTTATCAATGCTTTTTGTGTCAGTTCTTGGATGTTGTAGAAGAGAAGGTGCTGTGGTCCTTTTTTTGTGCTGAACTACAAAGCCTTTCCATCTCTGAGAGCTATTCCATACTGGCTGTGAGCTCTTGGAATTAGCTGAAAGGACTGTGGGCAAATACAGCATATGAGCAATGAACTTCTGTTTTATAAATTTGGTATTGCAGTGGGACTATTTCCCCAGTGCTTTGCTGGAAATTTAATTAGAAGTGGCAGTTTTAATTAAATAACACAACTGGAGGCTGGGTTATTTCTCTCCTCCAGTTCCTTCTCAGTTTTACAAGAGAAGGGTTGGGGTTTTTTCTACAAGAGTTTCATTTTCTACAGTAGTTTCAGTTATTCGATATGGTAAGTAGAACATTGAGCTGTACCATGGAAACCACATTAAATGTGGCGGTTTAATAATAGTGATACGAAACATTCATAATTTAAAGTATTTCCATTAAATAACTTTTTCAGTTATTCAGCAGATTCTAGAAAAATGACAGCAGTACCAGAGGCTGATAATTAGAGGGAAGAGGATTTGAACAAAACACTGTTTAAACAAATTTTTTTTAAGTAACCTCTATCCGGTTGAGAGGTTTTCTGCTGAGTAAATTGAAATTCTGTCCCTTGACTCTGAATTACATTTAGTTCTTGTGGTTTAGTTGTGGTTTGGGCTGCTTTTTTTTTTTTGAGGGGGGATGGTGTGTCATGGGTGCCTGCCATTTTTTGCCAGTGCCCCATGCTGTGATTTTTTTCAAAGCCATACTTGCATCAGTGATTGGGGTTTGGCAGTAGAACACCTCAACCATACAATCTCAAATCAGAATAATAAAATTCCTGACTGAAAGTGACAGTATGGGTATTTAGAACAAATCATGTTGCTGTAAATATATTCTTATATACTTATTTTCTCTAAATCATCAGGCTAATCAGATTCAATAACTTCCCTATTAATATTGATTACTTTCTTGTTTTCTTTTATAACATCAGTAAAATACTGTGTAATTCAAAATACTGTGCAATCAAAATACTCCAGTATTTCCCTCTTGGATAACTAATATTTGTCACTGTGCCAGAATTTGGAGTCTCTGGAATATTACAATATCTTCCCTGAGTTCTTTTTTACAGAAACGAGGGATAAATATTCATTATGTGGCATGGGCTATTGGCTGGGTTTGTTATATCCCTGAGAGTGTGAGGTTTTAAAAGATTGATCATATCTTCAATGCTCTTTAAGTGGTAGCAGGGATGAACCTGATACCGTGAGAAACTGGAATGCATTGAGTGTTCTTTTACATAGTGGGATTATTGGGTGGTTCGTTTCTTTTCCTGAGGTGCAGAGTGATTTGCTTGCCCTGTTTGTTTTGCCGTCGGAGAGATAACCCAATTTCCTACTGTTTCTCAAGAAGCTTGGTAACTTGGGAAAAGGCAGCTTGGGAACTAACACTACACGTACAAATAAACAAGTGTTAATTCCCTTAATAGTGGGAAAAAGCTTAAATCCCTTTAGGCAGGTTTTGTGCAACCACTGTCCATTAAGGAGGGTGGCTGTCCTCCTGGGACTTCATGCATGCAGCACTAGATGATGGCTTAATCTCCTACAGGAATTCTGTATACTTACACTTCCTTTGGTTATCTTATATATCCTTTTGATTGTCTTACGTACTTTGATTATATTCCATTTTTCTGGGTATAATGTATGCTACACAGGGCAGAGGCTGTTGAAAGCACACATTTAAGGGAGAAAATTGGTTTACACAGTAAATCCCACAAATTTGTCAAAAGCTTAAATTTAACCACCTGTTAATGCTTGCTTGAACTTCTTTTTGTGGCTGGTTATAAAAATCCTGTTTATTTTCTCCTCACCTTAATTAAAAGAAAAAAGAAAGCCTCAGACTTCCTTGCCTGGGAGCCTCTTTATTCACTGTCTGTAGAACAGGTGGAATGATACAGCTCTTGAGTCGGACAAGCTATTTAGGCATGTCTTATTGAAATAAGACCAATTAGGAATTAGGAGGCAAAACAAGTGGAGGATTCCGTAGAAACCTAGAATGGTTAGGGTTTGAAGGGGCCTTGAAAATCATCTCATTCCCCCCCCTGCCAGATGCCTTCCACTATCCCAAGTTAAGGTTGGACCCGTCCAACCTGGCTTTGAACACTTGCAGGGATGGGGCAGCCACAGCTTCTCTGGGCAGCCTGTGCCAAGGCCTCACCCCCCTAACAAGGAAGAATTTCATCCTTGTATATAGTCTTACCTTTTGGTAGTTTGAAGCCCTTCCCCCTTGTCCTGTGACCCCAGGCGCTTGTCACAAGTCCCTCTCCAGCTCTCCTGTAGCCCTTTAGGCACTGGAAGGGGCTCTTAGGTCTCTCTGAGACCTTTTCGTCTCCAGGCTGAACACCCCCAGCTCTCCCAGCCTGGCTCCAGAGCAGACGTGCTCTACCTTTCTGAGCATCTTCATGGCCTCTTCAACTCACTCCAACATGTCCCCATCTTATTTTGGGGGCCCCAGGCCTGGACACAGCACTGCGGGTGGGGTCTCCTGAGAGTGGAGTAGAGGGGAAGAGTTGCCTCCCTTGAGCTGCTGGCCATGCTTCTTTGCATGCAGTCCAGGGTATGATTGGCTTTCTGGGCTCCAAGTGCACGTTGCCAGGTCATGTTGAGCGTGCGTTTGGCCTTGTTGAGCCTTCCTGAGGGTCACAAGGGCCCACCTCTCCAGCCTGCCAGGGTTCCTCTAGGTGACATCCCTTCCATCCAGCGTGTCAGCCACACCACGCAGCTCTCTGTTGTCGGCGAACTTGCTGAGGGTGCACTCAATCCCATTGGCCATGTCACTGATGAAGATGTTGAGGAGCACCGGTTCCAAAACTGATCCCAAGGAATGCCACTCATCACTGGCTTCCACTTGGACACTGGCTCTCCTCTGGGATTTGTTTTTTAATGAAAAACCTCCTTCAGGGGACTTTTTTTTACTAGTGTGTGTTTGCAAGGCTAGTTGTGGTTTTTTTTTTTTTGTAAGATTGGTTTTACAAACAAAGTGAATTGAGTTACAAGAAAGTGATTCTAAAAACAATGTCAAGACAATCCTCTTGCAAAAGAAGACCGTACTTGCGTAGCTTAGAGGTCATGGCATCAGCGTCCTGGTATCAAAAGATTGCTGTAATATAAAGCTTCAGGTGGTTAAAAGCTATTCATGCACATGGTATTTGAGGAGATTTGTTTTTATTATGAGCAAAGGCTTAGCAACTTGACAGAGCTGAAAAAAATTAATACAGTGTGTTAGTCATAATCCACTTCTTTGTTTTAGAACAAGTTAATGGACAGAAGACAATCAAGTTAAAACTTAATGTGGAACTCCTTTTTGAGTTTATTATTTCTATTATTTTAGCTTTTTATGGGCCATGTAGAAATACTGACTTTACTTATGACCTGCTGTTTAGGTAAAGACTGAGGTTTAGGCATCAGGATATTCTTATTAATGCAATCGTATCTTTAGTCCTATAATACTAGTCCAGCCTACTGTTATTTTTGATGAAACATTCCTGTAGGCATGTACTTATGTAGTCTTAATGTTTCTTTTTGTTATGAAAAGTTTTGGCTTTGATGTGCTGCTTAAATTTCCTCTGAGTCATAATGCTAGTTGCCAAACCATTGTTTTTGTTCTATTTGGACTTGATTCTAGTTCTACAGTTGTTTCCTCCTAGGGGGTTAAAGTCCATGAGTTTTTATTAAGATAAATGTCAGTGATTTCGAGTGGATTTGCATAAAAGAAGCCCTTAGTCTCTGGTAGGATAAGTCATGTGTGATGTTTAGTTTTAAAGTAACAGTGACTACAGGAAATATTGGAAATAAAAGTTGTTGACCTTTTCTGCACAATGGAATTTCCTTTTCTATTAAATATGGAACACTCTCTCATCCGTAAGCTGTCAGCAAACTGAACATCCTCGCTGGTCATCCTCTGTTTAAAAAAATTTAAAAGTTTTTCCCTCACGAACAATTAATGCAACATCTTGTAAAAATTACATCAAGGCAAAAGGTGGTGATAATTGATACGACTTCTAAAAATAAACATTGCCAAAGTGAAAACCTAAAGTCAGAGTTCAGAATTTGCTCTTTGCAGCAGCTTCAAAATCGGTAACTTCTGCCTATCCCAGCCAAGTGGCTGTCACAGATCATGACTTGACACCAGTCTTACATGTAGTGATTACTCATTTATATTAAAATAAGCTGGCATCAGTCAGAAGGTCACAATTGATTTCAGATGAATGATTTGCTACTATAGTTTACATATTGCTGTAGCTGACAGTGGGTTTTGACTCTATAGTAAGCTGCTGGGGTTTTTTTCGTTATTAGACAATATTGTTTTAATAACATTTGGAAGGAAAACGAGTGTTTCTCATGCGTGTCTCACTGCATCACTTCGGAACTTGGAAGGTGCTGTCAAAACTTTAGTTGTCAGACAGAAGTCTGCTCAGAGTTTACAGTGCTGTTAATGGATTTAATGTGTTTAAGATGGGCTCTGTAGGACTGAAGTTCAGCAAGGCCATCAAGTATATCCTGCAGCCCATCCCTTTCCAGTGAAGTATTTGAAGGCAAACAGATGCTTTAGTGTTCATTAGACTGATGAGTCAACACCTCAAGTTCCAGGCATCTCTTACATGATTTATTTTTCTGAATTTGCTTTCGATTCTTAAGATCTTTTTTCCAAATATTGTTTCCTGAAAACTGCGACTTTCTGAGGGAAATAAGCCTAGAGAGAGTTGAGAAGCCTAAAAAAATTTAAACTGCCCCGTAGAAAATAGAAGCTTAAACAAAATGAGGAATACTGAATGCACTCACATATTTATCAGCAGAACTAAAAAAGGTAGAGGGCAGGCAGCTTACAGTTGAGAACCAAAAATGAAAGGAGGGCAGTGAAATAAAGGAAGAGCTTCCAGCGTGCAAAATGAAGGACATGCATTTGTTTAGGGATGGAAGGGGAATGGTTGAAGAAGACTTGGCTGACCATCAGCTCTCGGAATTGTCAACTTTGAGTCACAAAGGAAAATACGCTGCTATTGCTGCTGTAGGGGCAGCAAGGGAAGATCAAGGATGAAAAGTGCATTCAGGTTTTCCTGTTAAGGCAAATGTAAGCCTTGCATGAAGATGTATCAGGGAGGTGCTGCAAGGTACAGCACTGGATGGGTCAGATCAAGAGGTGATACGGAGAAGATGGGACACAGGGTGATACACAGAGTTAAATGTCAGGTGCAGATTGTTGGCAAACAGATGGAGGTGACCAGGTGATCATACTCACACTTCTGCCGCTCAGGCCCTTCGTTTACTTTGGCACTGAAGAGTTTACAGTACATCATTTGGTTTCAGTAGATATGATCTTTATATAATAGCATATATAATAGATATAAAACTACTGTATGTAATTGTGTGCGTATCTTACATAGAAAACAACAAACAATATATGTATATAACAGTAGTTCTGGACTTTTACTAATACTTTTCTTGCTTTTCTAAGTCAGAAGAGTGAAGTGAGTGAATTGCCAGCTGGGTGTTTCAATCCACAGCAAATAAGAGTATAAAAAGGTGAAAAAATAGGATTTCTTAGCTTGAACTTGACACCGTGTGAATGTGTGCTGTTAGGAGCTGTTTAAAGGTTCCCAGCAGTTGGGTAAAGTCCAGTTTGCATTCGTGCCATCCTGTTGATCTCTTCACTCTGTTCATTACGGATATCATTAAACACAAATCATGGAAAAATTGAAATCATGTGGGCTCAGTGCTTCGCTATTAAAGTCATGTGCTGTCTTTACTCCTTTTGTCAGCTCACTTGAAGTCATGTACCCCTCAATTTCAGCAGGGTGCTAGAAACAGGACAAATGCAAGAATACTCTGCACCTTTTGGTCGTAGCAGGTGTCATAGAAATCAGGGCTGCAGTGTCTGATAAAGTGGCCTGAAGACACTTGCAGTGTCTCTGCCTCTGTAATCTGTGCTTTGTAGATGGGAATCAGGTCTCTGTGTCCATTTATCAATTTCTCGCACACTATGAAGGGTAAAATATTAACACAGAAAGCGGGCGGGAAGTGGAAGAAAGCCCTGCAGGAGCATCAGCCAGCTGAGAACTGTTATTGTTGGAGGCCTTTGCAGCTGAGCACAAATGTGCCTTTTGTTTTCTTAATGCCCTGGGGCAGAATTTGAAGTTCTACAGGTGTGGGGTTTATTCATTATTTTACAAAGCATCTTGAATTAATATATTTTGCTTTTCCTTGATATTCAGCAGCTTGGTGAAGAGAAGTGTGTATGGGAACATAGCCACAGAAATAACTGGAGGCGTACTCAGTGCCCTGATTTCTGCTCTGTTGATGCTTTTGACCAATGGCCTAATAAAAGAATTGGCTGTGCTATTGTTGTTGCATGTTCCTAGCCATTACAGAGCAGGGTAGCCATGGAGAAGATGCCTTCATAACAATGAACACCTGGCATGTGATTCTGCTCGGGAAACATTAGGAGGGGAGGGTCAGATGAGTACTTGCAGTGTCTGTAATTGTTTATTCTAAGAATGTCCCACTTTCCAAGCTATAAATACTAGGAAGAGAGGAATAAGTAAAGACTCTGTTCAAATATCTCCCCAGGAGCAGGTACTGAATGCTGGAGCATTCATTTTGAAAAAGTGCTTTTGGGAATTGAAGGACTGTATTCCTTAGCATTTACTTCTTTAAGAATAGCAGAGGGGGTAACTGAGGTTTATCTGTGAGTGCTGCTGTAGCATGAACTCAGTAATGGAAAATTCAAATGGCTGTGTGATGGGCTGTTACATGAATAAATGTGGTTCTTGTTTTATCTTACAGGCTGAAAATTAAGGCTTGCAAATTGCTAAAGGTCTGTCAATTGCCTTTCATAAGAACCAGCTCAGGCAGGGGCTTAGTAATGCTATTGGTCCCCACTGTTGCGGTTTGAGCTGACGGGCAGCTAAACACCACACAGCTTCACTCTCTCCCTCCTCCCACACCCTGCAGGAGGATGGGGGAGAGAATCGGAAGAAATGAAATTAAGATTTGTGGGTTGGGTTAAAGGTAGTTCACTAAGACAGAAAATAATAATAATAATAAGTAAGAATAATAATAAGTAATAGGAGGAGGAGGATGACAAAAGAATTAAAATACATGAAACAATTGGTACACGATGCAACTGCTCATTGACCAGTGCCTACCCAGCTCCTGAGCAGCAGCCCGCAGCCAGCTTCTCTCCAAGTTTATCACAGAATGTTTGGGGTTATAAGGGACCTCTGGAAATCCTCTAACCCAGTCCCCTGCTAAGGTAGGTTCACCTGGAGCAGGTTTCACAGGATGATGTCCAGGTGAATGTTGAGTATTTCCAGAGAAAAAAACTCCATGACCTGTCTGAGCAGCCTAGTCCAGTGCTTAGTCACCCTCACAGTAAAGAAGTTTTCACTCATATTCAGATGGAACTTCTTGTGCTCCCGTTTGTGCCTTTTGTCCCTTGTCCTGTCACTGGGCACCACTGGGAAAAGTCTGGCCTCATGCTTTTGACAGCCACTCTTAGGATATTTGTCTGTATCGGTAAGATTCCCTCTCAGTCATTTCTTCCCCAGGCTAAAGAGGCCCAGTTCCCTCAGCCTTTCCTCATAGGAGAGGTGCTCCAGTCCCCTCATTGTCTTTGTAGCCTCTCCTGGACCCTCCCTAGTCCTTCCTTTTCCGTCTTGAGCTGGGGAGCCCAGAACTGGAGCCAGTACTGCAGATGTGGTCCCACCAGGGGAGAGCAGAGGGCGAGGATCACCTCTCTTGTCCTGCTGGCCACACTCCTCCCACACTCCTCCCTGTGCACTCCGGGATACCACTGGCATCCTCGGCCCCCAGGGCACTGCTGGCTTGTGGACCCCTTGTTGTCTACCCAGAGCCACAGGTCCTTCTCTGCAGAGCTGCTCTCCAGCAGGTCAGCCCCAACCCTAGTGGGGTGCTCTGAGAAGCTGACCTAGTGCAAACACTGCTTATAGCAGCAGCTAAAACATCAGTGTGGGATCAACATGATTCTCATCCTAAATCCAGTACTTAACACTGTACCAGCCACTAGGAAGGGAATTATCCTAGCTGAAACCAGGACACCCACTAGTGACTTCAACTTACAGCAATGGTCAGGTCTAAGAAATAGAGCTAGGCTGTTTCCAGAGCCTTAATGCTTTATCAGAGAGAGTTTAGAAACTGCATTTGATGGAGTTAGATTGTATATAAACCACATTCCTGGACTTAAAGCAAGTCTCTGTTGCAGCGCTATTCCTATACACAGCATGCCCTTAAATCACAAATATTTACATTCCATGAGACTGAGGATACTTCATCATGCTCTAGACAGTTGTCAGCAAAGTTGACAAAATCAAGGTGGTGAAGGGGGAAGTTTTTGCTCTGTTAAGCTGTGTGTCTCCCTCACCGAGTTACAAACATTGGTTTGCATAACTGCCAGGGAAAAACATGTACAAAGAACGTGGCTGCAATTTCAGTCACCCAGGCTGCACATTTGACATGTTGATACTGCTGAAATGTAAACTTTCTTTGATGCTTTTCCCCCACCTCCAGAAACTTTGCAGCTCTGTGGGGTTTTATGGGCTGAGAACCTGCACATATTGAAGGGTTTGTTGTCGTCATAACATTTCAGTTTTACAAATTTGTACTACAGACAGCACATTTATTTCTCAAGGGAGAGTTCCATTAACTTCATCTGTGCCACTGCATTATAGCAACATCATGCATAGACTGGTTCTAGGTTCAGTTCTAAATCATTAATCTTACAAACGCCCTGGATGTAGTGAGGAGGGGTCAGATCTGACACAGGTGAAAGTCTGTTGTGCCCATGCAAATTCCCATGCAGTAGTTGTCTGTCCTGTCTGGTACCAGGTATTCCACATCTCTCTGCACACCGCAGAAACTCCTCACAGGCTGGGTGGTTCGGTTGTCTCTGGCCCCTGAGCTGCCTAGAAATTATGTGGAGTGAGGCTTCACTCTCTAGGGAAGGGCTTCATCTCTTTAGCCTCTTGTAGGATAGAAGAGCTTTTTCTGGTGAGATTTTAGGTGCGCAGAAGTTATGTTCCTTAACAGTGAAGTTGAAGTCCTAATAAAAACAAAAAAGACATGAAGAGAAGAGAGTTTTAGTGCATCACAGTTTCCTTTTAAAGCTTTGTTTTTGTGTGAGGGAGAGTGAGAAAAAGAAAATCCTTTTAGTCAGTCTAATACCAGAAAACTAGTACAGTTGTGTCCTAGTACGTCCCGTTGTCAGAATTTCTGCAGTCATTTTCTGATTTCCGTAGCACAGTGTAACAGCACCAAGCTGGTCTGGGTTTGCAGTGCAATCTGAAGAGCCTCCTCCACGTTAGTGTTCCTTGTTTTCTCTTCATTTAGCTTTGTAAAGAAAAACATGGAAAATAGAAGTGTTGAACTGTATTGCACAGAGTAGGAAGCAGGTTGCAGAGACCATCCTCCAAAAGATAAGCAAGCCGTTTGACAAAACATGCATCACCTCATACTGACTAATAATCTATCCAGTCAGTCCTGGGGGGAAAAAAAAGAAATGTACAGACAGTGAAAGGGGCATTGGGAAAATGCTTTTATATTGTTTGCTGTGGACTGCAAGCTCTAATAATAAAATAACAAGAGGCAGCTACAGAAGTTGCTACGGATAATTACTGGAAAGCTTCTTAGCTTTGGAGAAGTTTGCATTTTAGATACCTGTGTCGATAGGTGCTGAGAGGTGCACATTTCTGCCCTTGTGATAAGCTCAGTTTGGGTGGTCACGCAGGATCAGCACTTTGGGTGAAGATTCATGGCACTTTAGTAGAAGTGCTGAAGACTTTAATTATATGTCTTAATATATTAAGACATACAATGCATAATTAAAGACATACATTATATGTCTTTAATTATAAAATGTTATGAAGTAGTCCAAGAAATGTGTGTAGTATACGTATGTAAGCTTTTGTAAGAAAGCAAATGTTGATACGACTGAAACAGTAAGTTATTTTATTTGCCTACCTAGTAGAAACTCAATGCAGACAGTCTGATTTTCTGATGCAGGTGTCATAAATTATAATATTAGCTTGTGGTCTATTAGAATATCATCTTATGAATGAGGATTAGTTCAAGATTTTACATTTATACAGTCTATGAGTACCCCCAGTTTTACACAGCTGTGTTCTGTTTCAGGTTTCACACAATTTCATTAGTTACTGTAAAGGCTGAGATTTTAATGGTTCAGTGCATTACATCTTTTTGTTTTCTTTTTTTCTTCTTCTTGGCCCCATGTCAGACTAAACTTACTTGTAGGTGGCTCCAAGGTTTTTTCCATTAATAAACCTACATTATTCTCATTGCTGCCTTCCTTCTGATGGTATCAGTGGTTGACAGGCAGTGATCTTTTTCCAGTCTTGGCAATGGGCTGTTGCTGTGGTAGAGGCCATTGTTTGCTAATGGAGACTTGCTTTCATAAAATAACCTAGAATTTGTAGAGCATTCCTTCCTCTGCATTTGCTTTGCTGCTTTTTGAACTTACTACTTGTATTTTTCATTTAATTAGTTTCTTAAGTAGACAGTGTAGGAGACCTGTTTGTAATTGAGTCTAGGTAATTAAAAGAGAGGAAAGGAAACAAGTATATAAATGTATTTGTGTGTTCCCTTTTTATTATCTGTGTGGCTTTCAAGCTTGGCTTCCTGTTCCTGATAATAATTTTTCCTGTTTCATGTTTACCTGGCAGGTAAACACAGTTTTAGCTGATGAATTACATGCTGTCAGAATTGAGCAGAATTAACTCTTGGTTTCCATAAGTGACCTATTATTGCATTTATTTTTTCTAGAACTTTTCCTGTGATACTGTTGTAACATGAACATTTTACACCAGATGCTATCCCAAACTTTCTCAGGGTTTGTGGGGGTTTGTGCCTGCTAGGTAGTTTCCCTGGCTGTATGGCAGGGCCCTTCTTTTCCAGTGAACTCTGCAGTGGCACACCTTACACTTCAGATATTTGGGAACTGAGTGCTCGAAGTATTTCGGTGTGCCCTGCCCTCTGACATTCACCTTTAGCTCCCCAGTACTTGAGCCCTGGCAGGAGGCAGGGTAACACAAATAGCTACAGGTGACACAGCAGTTGCAGTTGCAAGTACTTCTAAATAAACCGAGTGGAGAGAGGAAGGAACACGATTTCCTGAAACTCATAGAAGAAACGTGCAGATTTTACAGGAGAGTAGTTTTCTTGGATACCCCACAAAGTTACATTTGCATTTGGTCCCACCCCCTAACACTTCCATACTGCAGACTTACTCTTCTAACAACACTAAGGAATACTCTATTTCTTTGGAAGTGCTGCTGTCATCTTCTGGACCTTAGTTTCCACTTAGTCGCTGATTCAGGGAGTATTTATTGTTCTATCTGCTACCTCACAGCACAGTGTGCAGGCTGTGAGGTACCTCTGGTCACCCAGCAGGTGTGGTAGCAATTACTGTGAGACAAGCAGCTGAAGGAGTTAAATGCACAGAGCTCATTATTCTGATTTACATGACAGCAGAGAACACCTCGTTGATATCCATCAGTATACTGGCTCAATTTGGAGTGAAAACCTGGAAATTTATAATGCAGTCGATAATAATGATGATGATGATGATGTAGATGTAACCTTCATATATTGCAGTGCATCTGGCAGCATCTGTAAGATGTTTTTACTGTGATTTGAAAAATATCAGGCGTGCTTTTTTAATCCATACAGTTGTTCTTAAATCGTGCAACAGCATTTTAGCCTCTTCTCATACCTGAAAGTGTTCAGCTCTAGTATTTGTTATCTGAGCCCACTGTCATGTCTGTAAAGGAGGGCTGAATTAATCACACCCACTGTCAGTTCAGAAGCTGTGATGCAGCAGTTAATAGCAAAGTAATTTCAAATGTTTATACTTCATATTCAAAGTTGGAGATGAAGTTCTTTATTATATCTGTGTTATTCCTGAAGAGTCGACACAGGATGTTTTTAGCACTTCATGGAAGACTCTCGGACACCTTCCAGGTTTCTGGCTGTGCTGGCAGATCCTGTAAATATAGCTGGAGGTGGTACAGAACCTTTGACAGTGGAGCTGGTAGTGCACCAGCAATACAGCTCCTGTGCTAAATGACCAACAGCTCCTGGGCTGTGTCTTTGCTTTTGCGGCGATGTTTACATTTTCATCTTTATTTTCACCCCATCTTAGTTCAGTTTGCCTTTCAGATCATCTCCCTGCTTGCACTGGGTAATGTGCCAAGTGCTCAGCTCATGATTAAGTTACAGCCAGAGCTGCTGGACATGAAGGTGCTGTAACTGTAGATGTCTGTGCTTCTGTTTCAGCCTTGCTGCAACTGAATTAAAAAATGTTAACGGGAAACCTCAGTGGCAGAGTTTAACTTTTAGAAAAGAGCTTTAAGCATATCTTACAGATTTATATATTTTTTAATGCTTTTAACGTCTCAATTTTTTTTAAAAATAAACATTAGGGTAACCATGGAAGAGGGCTAAGCTGACAGATTTTCTTATACAAGTGATGGAGGCTCTGAGGCCTCAGAAAGTATGATGGATCAGTTGACAAGTGGTGACTAGCTCAAGAACTACCCCAGTTCTTTAAAGCATATGAAAATAATCTGAACTGTTAACATACTTTAAATCGATTCACTTGTTGTTTGAGTTGACTGCAAATATTAGGAAGTACAAATAACGGAAAAATTAAAGAAGTTTTCCTTCTTGTTCTTTCCTCAGGATTTAAAAAGCGTTGTAAGAAACTTGAAGTGTTAAGTATTTTGAAGGTGATGTCTGCTTTCTCTTTTATTTTAGATCTGTTGTTATAATTCTTTTAAACCTACATATCTAACTGGACACTTTGCAGTAAGGATTGAACATTTTAATTTTAACGTCTGATGCTGAATTTTTGACTCTTTAGAGTTGTCATCCAAAGCAACTTTTTCTAAACTTGTTCATTTCTTAGTATTTTCAAGGTTCAAAGCATATTTTTTACATTTCAAGCAGTTCTATTTTCCAAAGTTAGTATCTTGGAATATTTGTGTTGTTCATTGTAGAAAACAGAGCTTGACACAAGCAGTAGTGTTTTATGTCCAGAAAAGTTGTTAGGGCTTGGTGATGTACAAGTCCAGAGCTCCAGCCTCCTGCTCTACCCAAAGGTTAAAAATAATCAATTCAATATTACAGTTTGGATGTAAAATTAGTGGATCTAAATAAAGGGGATTTTTTTGAAAGATCACATCAGATGATGTATTGGTTTTGCTTCTCTAAAGCAAGTACACTGAACTATGTTAATCTTCATACTAACAGCAACTGTTTCGCTTTCTTTTGTTGCAGATCACCAGAAACTGGAAAGAGAAGCTAGAATCTGTCGCCTCCTGAAGCATCCTAATATCGGTAGGAACATTTCATTGCTTCATACAGTATTTATCAGATTAGAAATCTTAGGGGAAATGGAAATTAAAAAATACAAAGAGCAGCTCAGAGGAGTCAAGCGCAAATATCTCCAGGCAAGACTCTTTCTTTATAATGTGGTGCTCCTTACGAATTCTGCTATCAGATGCAGTATTCTGATGGATCACCTAAAGCAATGTGCCATGTTCTCGTCTTTCAGGCATTGCTCTGCCATCAATGAGCTCTCTGGACCAGGTGTTTGGGGGTTTTTTGAGCAGTGTGTAGGAGGGGTTATTTCCAGGATTGCTCCTAATTTTTGGAGACCTGCAGAAGAATTTCAGCTGACAGTGTCTGTTGCACAATGAGACAGACCAGCGTCGATAGTTAGTGCTGGTTTTAGTGAGATGCTCTGCTCCTTTTATTTCCAGAGCTGTGTTTTCTAACCATGTAAAGCAAAAAATAAAGTATTTTGGAGGGTGGGGTGTGTCTGTCTCCTTGCTTTAGAACCAGTGTGAACAGGTAAGTACCTTGATCTTAAGGGAACTGTAGCTGGGCTTTTCAGACACCGAATTATATGCCAGGGGTATCTCTCACAAGGATATTTGCTGTACCTGAGAGTTCTGCAGAAGGGTGGGAAATTCCTTTCCTTTGTGGCATTTTTAGACTAATAAAATGGTTTGGTGCCTGGGATGAAATCCACTCTTTCCTTTTAATGATAAATAGGAAGTGAAGACAAGTGTACCGCAGCTCAAAATGACATGCCAAATTTCTGTGGCATCTCTCTTAAGCTTACAGGTTTGACCTAGAAATTTGGTTACAGAGGAAGAGGAGCGTTATCTGTGCTATTTTATCCCACCAAAGGTTTTGCATTGTAAAGTGGTGAGAGATAAGGGAATGTACAAGTCCTTTTGGGGAGAAGGTGCAGCCCTTCTGCAGTTGTGGCTACACATATGGTGTAGTCAGACTCCAGACCCATTCACGTGGGCCTTGCTGGAACCAGAACATATTTGTGAGCTTCCACGAGCCAGGGAAGATGAACAAAATACAATAGTGAACTGGTGTAGGGAAAAGGTTGAAACGCACAGAACTCAGTTGAAACAAAACTCTAAATTGGTTCCATGTGGTCACAAGTCTTCAGCTTGTTGAGTGGCTTAGAGCAGTGTAGGATGGAGTTCAGCTCCTCTGTGGCAGGCCAGCTGTTTACATGCACAGTTTGTATCAGTGAGGTTTGGCGTGGAGAGCAAGCAGGCAATGACAGCTTTGGTGACAGGCAGGTGTGGCTCTGCAAATCTGCATGCATCACCACCTGCACCAAGGTGCACAGTTCAATGGATGATGAACAAAGTGTTCTGTTCCTGTTTCAGAAAAGCTACCATGTTCTAGATCTGTCTGAGAGAAGATTTTCATGACCTGGAATTAACATGCCAGGGTTTGGCAGCAGGCATTGTATTCTGTCACATTCCTTCTCCTGCAGCCATGCCCTCAGCCAGCTAAATGATGACCCTAAAATCATTCCAAGTGCTTCCAGCACCCCAGTGGAGCTCTTACGCTTGGGTCACTATCACATCCCCTTTTAAACTGTCATGTCTGGTGAGTAATGGAGCTGCATCACACCAAGAAGCACTAAGAGTGAAAAAGGAAGTGTGCTGGAGGAAGGGAGCTCAGCTCTGACAATAAGTATGTGTAAATTAGGAAAAATAAGAAGAAATTATAACTATTTTTTTCAGTGTGATTTCTGTGGGATAGCAGAGATCTAGTTTAACTGATTGGGTGATTTCTCAAAGATGACATGCATAGTTTTCTTCATTTTCCTCCTTGTAGCTTTTTTTTAGTTACTTTTCTTTTTAAATTACACATTCATTGCAGAGCGACAGATTTCTGAAATTAGAATTCACTAATCCTTTCTCTGGTCTTTCAGGCCTATTCTTTATTCTTTCTTGTTAGCTTGATTAAATGTCCCTTCAAAAAGTGACTTAGTGAGTGTGAAGGTGTCAGTTCCAGGTTGACTTTATTACTAAAATAATATATATATAACAATAGTACTCCTTTTTTATGGTGTCGTATGATCTCTTCTATTAATTACCTTCCAAGTCTTAGACTGTACCAGGTACTCCAGGGTGAAAAGCCCTTTTTAGTTACCTTTTTCGTACTTTTCTCCAGTCAGAGTAAAGCAGCACAGCTGTGGTGAGACATTTTTTTTTTTTATTTTAGCCTGTGAGTAAACACATTGTACTTTGCATATGAGCACAATTTATTTCTTTAGAGAAAAAGTTTAAAAAATAATCTAAACACTGGAAATGTTTTCCAATTATCTTTCCTATGAAAGTAGAGAATTATCAAAAACTTTTGCAGATCAGTGGTTTTACGTTTCCGAGTTAGGCATCCACTTAGCACCTAACTAGAAAAATATTTAGTATTTAGTTATTTCATGAGGATAAAGATTTCAGGACTAAACTTCTTAACAGTCAAACATACCTGTATTTTAGCTTCCCAACAATGCCTTATTTCTATCTAGTTCATATCTAGTGGGTCTATTTAATGAGTGCCATTATGCAGTTAGGCAATCTTAGGATGACATTTGAAAAAGGCTTTCCACTGTAGTCTGTAGTCATAGGTACTAAACTTCAGAAGTTCTTCTGGTATTGGCAGAGGAATCTTAAAACTGGATGTGAGTAAATCAGAATTTTTTCTTTCAAAAAGATAAAACTTTGAAATGTGGAAAATAAGGAGACACATGTGGAAATATTTTCACTTCAGTTCCTGGTTTGTATCTCCTGGAGTAATCACTGCAAACAATAAAACTTGAGGAAACAAACATAGTCTCTGCTGACTTTTTGGGAGTATTTATGACATCAGATTATTATTTCAGGAATCAAGGTATCTACCAAATATTCACAAAGAAAGTATTTAAATATGTTTGGAGGGAGACTAATTCTTCTTGGGCATTTCTACTGAAGGAGTGATTCTGAACTAGGAAGGATACCAAGTTCTGAATTCACGTATGAAAAATTAAATCACTGATTATTCCCACTAGACAGGTTTTGGAAGGGAAGCTAAGAGATCTTCCATGCACTTACCCAAGAATATGTATCAGCCTTAAAAGGGGAGATGAGTTTTCTGGCAGTGGAAGCGTGAGGATAACTTAGGGGTATGATGTTTTCTGACTTGTAGTGTGGATTCTGTTTTTAAGCTTTGTACTCAGACCTGTCTATTCCTGAGGATGTATTTATTCCTGCTCTTCAGAAGCGTGTACAGGCAGTTATTTTTGGAAAACTAAATACTGTTGAAGAAAGGCCAAATGTTAAATGATTCTGTTTCTGTGAAGTCCTTACTGTTCATGTTCATAGCCAAGAAGTGTCATGGAAATCTTCCTTGAAGAAGTTGGTTTCACTTCTTCTACGAGCAGGGCTCCAGTACATCTCTGAAAGCTGAACTTTTCTGTGCAGACACTGCTTTCCACATAACTAATTCAGTTCGTTTTTCAGCATCTCTTCTTTTATTCATCCTTTTAATAAATCTATGATTTCTTCTCTGTCCAGCCTTGTAGTTATGATGCCTAATGGATGGTGTAGAAAAAATAAGGAAAGTGGATTACAGACAGTATTTTCTGTTCTCTTTTTTCAAATCTCCATTTCCCACTGAAGTAATACATATGTGGAAGTTTGTTTAAAACCCACAGAATTTCCTCATCCTTTCCACTAACAGTTACTCCTCACCAATACTCATTGTTGAGGTTTTAGTCATTTGTGTCATTGCAGTAGAAAGTGAGCCCCTGCTGAATTTTGTTTGGGAATTAAAATGAGGCAAAAGCCATTAGCTAAACTTCCAGGCCTTGAGAAGAAACTTTGAGAGGGTTCAGAATCCTTGCTTTCCAGTCAATCTTTTGGCAATTCTGATACTTTCTGTCCTTGCAGCTTTGCTTGAGTAATCTGGCCTCTGCTACACTGAGGTAGGAAATTTCTGGGCAAACACAGCTCATGTTCCTGTGGTAACAGAGCTCCTGGGCTGCAGGAGTTTGTGCATTAGTGTGATTTTCAGCATTGCAAGCACAGTTTTTTTATTACCGTGGTGACATGGCTCTACATCAGGGCATATAGGGTTGCTTTTTTGCAGAGAGTTTAGAATGGATGGAAATGTAGGTTAAGCCTTGCTGTTTGGAGAACCTAGTGCTTTTTCTTTGTGAGATTGTACATCAAGTTACATTAAAGGCTTACTTCCTTTGCTGAGCGAATACCCACAGAGGATTTGTCATCTTGGGTAACTACTACTTTTCCAGCAGTTCTATGTGTACTAATGCTCCCAGTTTTTTAATTTAGAAATTTGGAAAGAAAATTGGTGCGGAAAGTAACCATCTCTTCACCAAGAAATCCAGTGTCATTTTCCTGGTTTATCTTCTTTATCTTCTTTTGGGAAACTTTGATTTCTTGGTCCCCTTTTAACTTTAGGTAAAGTTGGTTTTCAGCGCTCTGGTTTCTTGCAATCCACATAATTTCAGTGGTGTAACACTGTTGCGCCATCTTGTTATGACTTTTGGCATTGATTTACAGCTGCTTTGCTAATTTTGGTTTATGAGATCCTAAATAACGGCAAAATCTGCGTTAGCCTGACGATGCAAGCTCCGATCCAGTCTGGAAAACTGCTGATTCAAACCTGGTAAAACCGTCGAGTTTTTTTCCCAAGTGGAGTTTGCTCTGGCAGAGTTTGTGCTGAGTTTGGGTAATATTTTCCTAATGGGAGTTACACCGTTGAGATCTCTCTGTAACTACTGGAGGGGCTTCTGCTCGCTTTGCATTCCCACTTCCTTACAGGCCATCATTCCCTGCCTGTGCCACCTCCTCCCTTGGCCTTACAGACAGCGTATAAGCTATGGCAGGCAGGCTGGGTCCATTAGCCAGCAACATCAGGCTCAAGTCTGATCAATCTTCATCCCTTCCCCAAAGGCAGCAGCAGATTTTACTGACATGTGGCAGCCCTTCAGGTGATAAATCAAGTCCTTTTGGCCTGAGGCCAGGCTGTCCCTGAGTGGCTCTGTAAGTCAGGGTACTTAGAGGTAAGTAGGACTGCCAGGCAGAGATGGGGACAGGTCAGCTCCGATAGGCCTGAGCCTGTTCCTGCCGATCTGCTTGTCTGGCCTCGGCGGGGCTGGAGCTGTGACATCGCCCTGAGCGTGCTCTGAGAGCCGGAAGGCCTCTCCTCCACGAAGACCTGGAGCTGCACCAGCAGATGGGAACATGGGGCAGGGTCCTTCCAAGGCAGGCTGGCATTGCAGCAGGCCAAGAGGCAGCCTAGATTCGGAACAGGCTGGGAGACAGGGAAAAGGACAAATCCCTAATTTGGTTTCATGAGCTGGTGTCTGTTTGGAGTCTGCTTGTTTCCACGCTTTGAGCTAGGCACTTCTCATCAGTGTGTGAGGAAATTGATAGCACCCAAACTTGGCACTGCTCCTCACCGCACTCTGTGCTTGTGTCCAGCTTACTTACTCCTTTTGCCATAAGCAAAGGAGGAAAAGCCCGCATTTGGGGGTTACCTCCTCTCCCCACCATAACACAAAACTTGAGCATCGAAGTTGTTAAATTCCTCATGTGGGGGAAAATTAGAAACTGCGTATTGCCTTGTCCTTTTGGAAAAGAGAGCAGTTAAAGATATGTGGGGGTTTTGTGTCCTTTATGCACAACAATATGTCCTTTATGTTTATATTTGCCAAGTATGTGCACACCACTTCATAAAGTCCCAAGAATCTCAAGAGAAACACTACTAATATACAGAAAATGTGGATGCAGTAACTCCTTTCTGAATTTCATTTGTCTTACTGTGGCACAGTTGTGAGTAGCTCAGCTGGTATTAGTTAAGTTACTCTCTAAACAAAACACAGGGTAGAAATCAGGCCTGTTCAGGCTGAGTGGATGTAGCTCTTAAGCACAGTTTTTTTAAGGTTTCACTCTTTACGTCAAAAATATCTAGTTCTTTCCTGATGCAGTGAAAATCAAACCAATCCCCAGCTATATAAACTGATGCTCAATAAACATGGTCCTTGGGGATGTATTAACTATAGCTATGCAAATAAATAAATAAATATAGTTTTTATATCAATATAAAGCTCTATGTATGTGGGACTGATGCATTAGAGAATCTTGCTTCCTTTAATTATTTTTATTGCTTAGATGAGCTGATCACTTCAACAATTTTAAATCTCATCCATTCTGTTGAATTAATTAAATTTGCAATTTCCCTGATGAATAAGGTGAACCGTAGTCCTTGAGGGAATTAAAATAAAACATCAAGAAACCAAATAAACTGGTGATATAACATGATTTCATACTTAATGTAAAAGCCAATTTAATGAGTATTATAAAATAACAGATTGAATGTTTAAAGTCAGCCGTGGCTACAGCAAGTAGCTGACTAGTGAAGTGCAACAACAGAATACAGAAGGTGGTTTTGCAGTTGCTATTTGTGAAATTAAATGTACTGGAACGAGACTGAAATGGGCAAGAGCACACAGGGGGGCATAGTGGGATTTGTTGCAGCTGGGTTTTCTGCAGGCTTTCTCCTCCTCAGCAGTTTTTGTTACTGCTGTGCATCTGATTCCTTTTAGTTGGTGAAGTTCTTGGGAATGTTAGTTGATGTTTAAGAGGAAAAGCCTGAAAGTTTCCAGTGCTGTTGTTGTAAGCATTTGATGTGGAAGGGCTTTCTGTGGAGCTCTTGGTGGCCCTGAAGTGAGTGGAGTATCAAAACCCCCCAGTAGTTAAAAGACTGTAAGTTATTTAGTGCTGATCAATGTGTCAGTGATTTTCAACATGAGCCATATGAAGCATCAGATAATGTGGTCTGAGTGTGCCAGCAGAGAAGGAGGAAGGCAGCTTTATTGAGTGTTACAGCTTTTGTCTCTTTTGCTTGCAGCAGAATCCTTTTATTCTGCTAAAAGTGGCATTGCATCCTTAAGTTTCGCTCTTCTGGGTTACTGTGGAGCATAAAAATGTCTTTGAGTACAGACAATGACACCACTCTTTGCCATGCTACATTAATTCTCTTTCCTTTTAATGGAGCACAAGGTTATTTTAGCTCAAGTGAAGCATTGTTGGCTGTAATATCCCTGATAACTGTAGCAGCATCCATAATAGACCGAGGAAATGAGGTTTCACTAAGATCTGCCACCAATTTTGTAATTTTTTACCTCAGAAAGTATATGCCTGACTCTCACCAAAATAGGTAATGATTCAATATCAATCAAGTGTGAACCAGGTCTTGAAGCATTTTCCATCCCTGCTTGGAGCGGTATTTGTATGTTTCCTTAAATGCATGGAAATTCTTTTCATTGTATGTCCAGATTCTCTTGAACATTTTTTCTTTCTGTGAAGTCCACTCCACTTTTGCAGCAAGTCATTTTAAATGTAAAGTAGAGTAATCCACAGAAACAGGAAGTCGAATTTAAACACCTTTCTTGAGGATCCTGCTGTGGGGGGTGAAGGCTTGGGTGGCTGCTACACTTCTCACTTGTATTTTCATCTCTTGTTCTGCTTTACTTTCTGTATGTGTTTCCTGAAATGAAGAGTTTCATAATTGGCTGCATTGCTGACTTCAAGAGCCATGGAAATAAGCTCGACTGAAATGAATTGCTCTCTATCTCCACACACAAGATGGATCTTTGGGAGCTCACATTTTTTTGTTGTTTGAAAGCTTTGTTTGTTATGAATCTACAACCACGTGTTATGCATACGGATAGACATCGTGACTCCCAGCTAAACCACAAATATGTAATTTTCCTCTGGACCCTTTCCTCCAAAAACAGAGATCTCTACTACTTCAGCTAAACTGAGCTTTTTCTTTCAGTAAAGCTAGCACAGACATTTTTAGAGTATTTTTAGGGGATATTGTAAGTTCTGTTCCCTTTGCTTTTACAGACGGTGTTGCTGATGGTCTAATAGGTGAATTCTGTACTGGTTCTTGGACTGATACCCAAATATTGGAAATCTACTTGATCTGGGGGCGAGGAAAAACCAACCCCCAGCTGACAAAAGGTTGCAATATATTAGGTTGTGTGGATGGGCATCACTGGACAGCATTAGAGCAGCTCCTGCCGGGGTAGTAAAACTGTTATTGTGTTTTCCGTGATAATCCTGCCCCAGCCTTGACATTTGTGGCTCTGGGATGAACCCACTCTGTGGGGCACTTTTGTCTTGGCCCGTTCCCTTTCCCAAGGGAAAATAAGGAATTACCATCCAGGCAGCATTTGTTTCCCAGGCAGCCTATATCTGCCCATTTGGAGTGTTTGGCATCCTAACCCATGGCGAGGGAGCTGTCACCCAGTATGTCACCCTGTCACCCTGCATCTGGAAAAGGTCCCTCCAAGGAGAATGTGTTGGGCTGTCTGTGCCGCCTGAGAGCTGCATCCCACCTTAGCCCCCTCCATTTCCCTGTGGCAAGCAGAAAAGGATCTATTCAGACATGGGGCCAGAGAGAAGGAAGGGGATGGGGAAATGCTGGGCACAGTAAGAGGCAAAAGGAAGATCTCCTGACTTTGGACCATGGATTATGTTTTGACTTTGTGACCATAAATCAGGAGTGGTGCTTTGGGAGCTCACTGTGGAGCCTTGGAATGTCTTTGCTCCTTTTCTGGAGGCGATACCAAGCTAGAAAACTCATTAGGAGAGCCAATCCGTGGGGCTACTCCCATCTGCACAGATATCTTGCTTTACTTACATACCCAGCCCCCTGCAAAAAAGTATAATGGAATCATGTGGGTTGGAAGGGATCTTTGGAAGTTATCCAGTCCCAACTCCCTGCTCAAGCCATGTCCAGTAAAATTAGGTTACTCACAGCACATCCTCCTGAGTTTGGAGACTGTCCAGGGAGGGAGATTGCACAGCCACTCCAGGCACCACTCCAGTGTTTGACCACCTTCCTATCCATATCAATAAGTAAGTAAGTAAGTAAATAAATAAATAAATAAATAAATAAATGTGTCTCTGTGGCTAGCTGGGATTTTCCAGACTCCAGCATGTGTCTGTGGTCTCTTGTCTTGCCATTTGCACCCTGGAGAAGACTCATTCAGTCTTTGCTGCTGATCAGCAAATGATGTGCTGGAAGGAAAAGTGGATTTCCCTGTTAGGATGTTTTTGTTCTTTTCTTAAAATTCCATTGGCTTTCATTTTAAAATATTGTGATATAAATTCCTAAAGAAAGTGTAATTTGACTAAAAACTGTAAACAGGGACAGACTCTTTGGAATGCAGGATTTCCTCAGTTGCAAGGTGTGGATTTGGAAGTGCATTTTATAGGCTGAACTTGTCTGTGCCACGTCACATGCAGAAATCCCTTTTCTGCTGGCGTTCTGCATTTCATGCGCATCTTCTGCATCTTTACTAACGGAATGCCCATTCAGTAACAGATTTTATGGTATCTTAGATATTATATATTGGAAACAGCACATGGAAAATCAGGACTCAGACTGCCTGCTTGTCCATAGCTCTGCTGGGATGCCACCCTTGCCTGTGCATGGCAGGGGTGTGAGAGGCTGTTGCCAGCCAGGCTCATCTTTCCCTGATGCCCAAGGGCCAGGGGACAACACCGATGAGTTCCAGGCTGGCAGACATCCCCCTAACCACCCCTGGCTTGTAGCAAATGTTTCAAGTGTCCTTTAGGATTCTCCTTGCTCCTTCAAACTTTTGTCTTTAAAAAGTCACAAATTCTCTTTTCATCCTGATTTTGTTGCTGTGCTGTTGGGAGTATCTGTCAAAGCCATGGCATTCCAAAGGATGCAAGCTGGTCTGCTCCTCGCCTTTCCCTGTGCTGCATCCTGGCACGGAATGAATGCTCTGGCCCTGCAAATACCACCAGCCTCCATCGCTGACAGTGGATAAAGAGCTCATAATTGCTCAGTTCAGGCTGGGCTTTTTCAGATTTCAGCACTGGAGATTTTCCTACTGCTACAAAACTGCTGATCCAGGCATTTTTTTCAGTTGAGAGGGGTTTAATGATACCTCTCTCCTCCTCGTCACCTTCCAAATTTGGAAGTTCTTTTTATAGTGGCTTCACCAGAGTGTTAGTATTCTCATGGAGTGCCCATGGGAATATGCTTCTAATTTTAGTTTGTCCTCTACATGTCTGTCTCCTTTAAATGCATCCAGCTTCTCATTCCAGCCACACTGGGCCAAGCATGACACTCTGCTGCTGATACTTGTGCATTGGAGATGTTCTGGTATTGCATTGTAATCAAATCCACAGCTCCTGCCCTTGTGCTCCACAGCAGTGAGTAGCACTCGTGTCTCAATTGTACCACCCAAGTAGTGCTGTTAAATTAATAGAGTTGGTGTGCATTTATTTACTGGGGGACCTTGAGAGTTATTTAATTGTGTTTCAGCAATTTATGCTTGGTCTGATGTTGATGGTGTTAGTGCTGGGATTATGTTGAGTTTGACTGCGCAGTCTTGCCAGGAAGGACTTGGTTGATGATCGAAAACCATAATTGCAGCTGACTGGCTTGCAGCTATCTTCTGTAGCATATATGTATTTTGGGAGTTACTGGATGTGCTAAATGAGAGCAATATTTAGAAAGAGATTTCAACTGCAGCTAGTAGTCTGGGTTTGTGAATACAGACTGGCTTCAGCTCTCTCCTGCAGCATTTCCATCCAAGTTTATGTGGGTTGTCACTGAGCTAATTACAATCTTACAAATGGTCCCACGGGACAGGACAAGCTCTCTAATTTTTGTTTATTGTGAGACCGTGATTAAAAGACAATGGCAGTTTCTCATCATAAGCCTCAAGTTTGTCATCTATTAAGTCAATATACATTCTGTGCTTTTTGTAAAACAAACACTTGGGATCATCATTCACTTGTGAACTTGCACGTTAGGAAAATGACAGTAATTTATAGTTGTCTTCAGCTGTGGTAGCATGACTTACTGTGATAGTTAATTGATAGAGGGGGAAGGCACATTCATTCCAAAAATAATACAGATGGTTTTGAGTCCAGCCCAGTGGATAGAGATGGAGTGGGATCATTATGGGAACACTCTGTCTGGGCAGGGTACTTTGAGTCGCTCAGTCTTACGCTCTGTTAACTTACTGAGAGCTCCTACTGCTTAGATGTTGTCTTGGGTAATTATGGAAGCATTTGGTTCTCCAGGTTACAGCGAGGTTTTGTTCACTGCATTTGATGGATGGATGTCGGCAGCACCACAGTGATGGAAACAGGAGACCAGTTACCTAACCTGACTTTTTTCTTCTTTGAGATTTTTCAGACAGTGCTTTTTTCACATTTGCTGTGAGTATAAGAAACAGACTCAGTCCCTGCATTTCCCCTGTTCCTACCATAAAGAAATTAGGAGGGGACAAACTGCAGTGGGTATGGATGGAGCTGGTCTCTGGGATGCTCCTATTGCTCCCATTCAGGATATTCAGGATTCGTGGTTGTGAAAGAGGGCACCAAGGACAGAGATGTCATTATAATCACGCTTTAGGTCTGTTGCATCCATTTTAGGTCTCTTTCCTCAAAGCTGGTAACACAGAATCTGGGGACCTGATCCTATGAAATTGGCTTTAGCCTTCTTTGCTTGCACAGATACTAAAAACCCTATCAGATAAAGGAAGGGAGAAGCTGAATTTGCAGTGGTACTGTATGACATGAGAAAGTAATAGTTAATTCCATAAAATACAGAACTTTCCATGAAGTTGGCTCTATTGTCCTGGAACTAAATTTTTGCTGGAGCAGGTCCATGGCCTGCAAATGCTGCTGTCACTTCAGAATAAACCATTTTCTGATCTCTGAGGGCTACTGTGCATTAGAATAATATAGAGCATAATCAAGAAGCGATTTATAGAAGATGTAGACTTGGTCTCCTTCGAGAGAAGACTTGGTGTCTTAGCATTTCTTTTGGTTTTAAATTAGGTTTTTAATTTGGAAAAATATCCGGCATTTAAATGCCATATTCTGATACTTAGTATTGCCATCACAGATTCCTGGAGTCTGTCTTAGTCCCTGGAGTGGAGGATAAGTGGTTTGGTTGTCCTGTTACCAAAGTAAATAAACAGTCATTAAAAGGCGGTACCTACTGTGATTAAGTGAATTGGTGGTTGTACTTCATTTAGTTGTGTGTGCGTCTTCAGAAAATGAGCTTCAATCTGTCTCATGTTTAAAACCATGTCTCTAAGTGGTGTGACTACATTTATACTGTAATTTATGGGGTTTTGACTTCTTATAGAAAAGATGATACAATGCATGATGCTCCCTGCAAATCTGAAATATTCAAAGATCCCACTGATTCCAGTTCTCTGCAAAGACAATGACTAAATGAGGGACTGGCAGTAGGAGTTGATGTAACACTTCCAGCACGGTGGTAATTAATGTTACACTTAACCGTCGGGAAGTGGAATGTTAGGTCTGTCTGCATATAAAAGCTCCCCTAACTTAATCAGAAGCTAATTTATTTTTCAACTGAGGTAGCTATTTCTTTGTGGCCACCTACTGCTCTGTAAACTGGGAAATTGTTTCAGTTTAAATTAGCTGATGCTTTGTTTTAAGATGAATTAAGAGAGCATAAACTTTGGTTTTATGCCAACATAATAACATAAACTAGAGCATTTTTCTCTTGTAGACAAAGGTCTTAACAAGTAGTATTTGTAATACTCACTTCACAGTCTACAAGAAATAAGGGCAGATAAGGTTCCTATGTATATTCTTTTGTCATCCTCTCACAGGGAGGGTTGGCAAGAATTCCCAGAGACAACTTTATTTGAAAATGAAGTTTCCATTTTAAATGTTATTTATTCCAGCTTGAGGTAAAATGAACTTTATAACGTTATTTATTGTTTACAAGGTCTTAAATATAGTTTTTGTGAAAAACCAAAGCACAGTAGCAGCTTTTTCTGAACTTCTGTATTTTCAGGAGATCAGCATGACAGTAACAATAACTTTGACATGCCAATGTGTATATATTGAAAAACTACATTCAGCCTATTTTATGCAATGTCTAACATATGTTTAAGGGCAGAGCCTACAAGAGAGGGTTTTTCCCTCTGGTTCACATTCCACAATTGGCACTGGCATGGGACTGGGAGTTGGATGAGGCAATTCCAGTGCACTTGTGTTTTCTGTCCCCCACCACAGTAATGTTTTAGCAGTGAAATTTGCTGGTTTGGTTTTCTCTCCAAATGCATGTTCTTGTTTGGAAACTATTGTAGGAAATGGAAAGTTTAGCCTCATGGAAATGTGGTCTGGGTTCTTTGTTATAGCTGAAATGAAATGTGACAATATTCCTTGATCATGAGTGTCGGGGATTTGTTTCTGCAGGGATAAGTAGTCTCCCTTACTTACTTTGCAATGCCGCTTTGCGGAGCAGTTCTATATCTAGGATGAATAATGTGGTAAAAGCACATCTCTGTGTGCACGATTGTTACTTACCTGGGAAGCTGCTGTGGCGGATTCTTTACAGGCTCATTGGCCTACAAGTCCTTGTGAGCTGTTTTACGCAGAACTCAGGGCAGAGACACTTTCATGGAGACAGTGGGTCACACTGGAATTGTGTGTGTGTTCTGCCCAACAGATGCAGTCCATATGGAGAGGACTTCTGCAAATGTTTACATGTGTTTATTTGTAGGAGTGTATTTGTTAAAGCTTTTTGTTCTGCTCAGGTTTTTAGAGTGGCTAAGTGCCTCGGAACAGCCAAGTGGCATTTTGTCTGTGGCCATGTGCATCACAGCTGGGGGAAATGAAATCCTTAATAATTAAGGATTGCCTTCCATTAAATAGCAAATGGCCAGCTTGCTCTGTGGCATTACATGATCATTTATTAAATTCCTCATGAACGTAGTTTGTTAAAAACATCATCTTTGCCATAATTTATTGATCATATTCCATCAAAGTGACCAGGACACTCTTCTACAGGTTCTAGAAAAAAATCTCTGTTTCAATTATTTTCTTCATAATATATCTGCCTTACAATATATATGAAGCAGATTTGAAAGTATTTTCTTTAAGAATGGATGTTTGTATTTTAAATCAGTACTGGGTTTGGGTTTGGATTTATTTTCTTCTTTTCATTTTTTAGACTGAAAATTATTTTTTAGCGTTAATAGTAAAATGAAAAATTCTGTGCATCTTGGGGGTAAGAAGCGGGCAGGAATGTTGCATTTCCATCAGCCTTCGGAAAGGGAAGGGTGCAAAATGTTTATTGGTGGTTCACTAATTGAATGAGGATAAATTTGCTTGCAGTTTTTGTCAGGAAGATGGGAATTTACAGGGCATTTAATGCAGTCATCAGACTTAAGAGCTGGTTCTTCAGCCCTGCTGCATTTCCATCGTTCTGCAATGTAGATGTAATACAATGATTTGAAGGATAGTTGAGGGAGAAGGGCAGAATGCTTTAGGTGCCTCCAGTTGCCACAAGGACCTATTTTAAAAGCCCTTGTTCACCTAAAGCAGTGAGAGACCAAAAAGCAATGACTGTGTATACAAATACTACCTTTTCAGTATTCCCTTGGTCAAAGTTGAGATTAATGATAAATATTTGTTTTTAGGATATTTATATAGCAGTGGTCACTGGATTCAAATTGCATACAAGAATTGGATTACTACTAAGTTACTTAAAAAATCAATACCTGACACAAACATCAGCCAAGAAAATTTTTTATCTTTTCTTGTTTCTTTACACAGTTCTAATCAACTTTCAGATGAATTTTACTAGGTTACCTTGAATCCACAATTATCACCTTTTGGTTTTACTTGATGGTCTTTACTCTGATAAAGTAATGCTTTTAAAACTGAAAAACAAAAAAGGGTAAGACTGAAAAGTTTTAAGAAATTTAGCTGTAGTTATTACTGCTACTGACTTAAAGATTTAGCCTAGGTTTTCTGAAGGTAATTGTTACTAAGTAAGGGCGCCTTATATACAGTGGAAATTGCTTTGCAAACATTGTCTGAGGCTGCTTGGGGCATACCTGGCTCCTGTGTGAGAGGCTTCTTTTCTGTGGTTCCTCTTGAGTCATGCCACAGGATTGCGATTTTCTGCTTTCCTTTTTGTTTAAAATATTTAAAGTAGAGTGATTTTGTTTTCATAAGCTGATGCCTTTAAATACCTTGGGGCTTGGTCCTCATGAAAGGGGAGCATTTAAAAAATAAACATACATGCTTCTCTGAGTGGTCATTATATAAATTGTTTCTATGTCTGTCTTTAGTGTGTTTTAAGAGAGGAGAGCCAAGAAGGGGGGCAGTTCCCCAATAGCCAATTTTGTAGATGTGTAGGCCCTACATATTCTTTATATAAATCTGTTCCCAGGGTTTTTTAGCACTGTAAGTATTAAAAGGGATAAAGTCTAATTTTGATAATTGGACAGTTGCATTCCCTCCATTAAACTACACTGTGTGGTTTCCTGAGCCTGTTAATTTTAATTGATGTAACATCTCTGTGTTACAGCTTGTCCTTTTATTAGTTAACACTCCATGAAATTCTTGTGTCTTTATTCCTCTTCTTACATGTTCTGATGAATGCTAAAATAGTTAAAAAATGTTAGTGCTTAAAGCATCAACACTGGCAGCTGAGACATCAGTTTGCTCGTAGCAAAAATTTGTGTCAGACTTGCTTTTAATCCATGCAGTTATCCTGATAAGGCTTAATCTGATGACATTTGTAAGGCTTTTTATTGCTTTGTAAAAAATCTTGTTAAATTTACAAAATCAGGCCTTCAGCTGCAAAGAGGAATTGGCTCACCCTGAAACACAAGATTTCCAGTAAATGACACGGTTGTATGTTAAATGAAGACATGAAGGTACAGGTGTACATTTTAGTCCCCTGTTCTTTTTTGTGACAGCCCCATACAATTTTGCTGTTTTCATACATGAATAATTAAAGGTGTGTAGCTCCAGCTGTTCCTTTTAACTTCATGAATACAGGATATAATTCCACAAAGCTGCTCTGGGCACGTGTACACACATAAATGCACACAGACCTGTGTTATGGTGCTCTGAAAAGCAACTAAAGCCTGTGGGATAAAAAGATAAGTGTCAGTTATCACAGCTGCTCTCCCTGGAGACTACCAACACGGAATTATATATTTTGGAATACCTCTTGGTTTTGTGTTCTTTTTTTAATTAGTTAATTTTATTTGGGATATTTTAGTTTTAAAGCCTGTTGTTCTTCACCCAGCAGGAGCAAACCAAGAGTCTCTCCCTGACAAAAGAGCTGGTAAATTGAGGCCGTCTACTTTGACATCAGTACCTGGAGTCACTCTGTCTCGCTGCAAAATGTGATCTTTTAGCTACTTTGACAAGTAATTTTTCATTTTCTCTGTAGCAAGCATCTTTTGCCAACGTTAACACTTTGGTAGAGTGACTTCTCCGCCAGCGGTAGACTGGCATTTAATCAGAATACAGATGTTTATTGTGTGAGGGCCCTGATGGGGGAGGGTTTTGCTCTCAAATGAATAGTTTTGGCATATATGGCATTTTGTTCATAGTGCTCGACACTTGCTGTTGCAATGCCTTGGGGAAAAAGACAGTGTTTCCAAATATTAAATTCTCTCATTATTTTTCCCATCATTTTTTATTATACCAGTTTTTGAGATACAGATGAATAGGATTCTTTTTCTCAAGTTTTTGGCCCTAAAAACCCGTTAATTTGCACTGTAATGAAAAAGTTACCTTTTGAATGAATTTGGGTGCTGTATAGTTTTGATTCACTGTTGCTGAATACAGGCCACCTGTTAATAGTGTACCCAGCACTGCTGACTTGCATAAAGTCATTTAATGACTGTAAGTATTGCATTTTACTGCTGGTGTGTTTGACAGCATGGGGGGAGGATTATTTTCTTAGATGTGCAAAGCGTTGCTCTGTGTTTAATGTTGTTCAGAAATCAGCTGCCCTGGAGCATTGCTACTGTACTAATCTTACCAGATTAGCCTCTAAATATTTCAGATTCTTAGGTAACAGCTCTTATTAATATTTGCCAGGTTCGCTCTACTGTACCTGATGAGCTTTATTATAGAGGGCCCCAGGCTTCCATGGTCTCAGCAGAACAGTGTTGTTTGAGAGGGAATGTGAGTGTAAGGAGCAGTAAGGACAGCACAGACTCCATTTTCGTGCTAAGTTCCCTGCCTGGGAGCTATAGCTGTGACTCTTACGCACCACTGATTTAAGGGGTTTGGTGGCTCAGCAGAGACTATTTGTACCATTTATACCAGGCATTCAAAAGAGGGACACGATGGAGCACTGAGGTGCCGAGAATGATGCTGCAGTGAGGATGTTTTGTTTGAAGGGAGCAGATTAGTGCCAACGGCAGCGCTCCTGAGCAGTGGGTCACAAACTTTGCATGCTCATTTCTGCTCCCTCATGCAGTTTTATTGTGTTTACGTTGGGATCCCAGCATATTTCCCTTGGGATCTAGATGAAAAGCTGTAGGATGAATGCTGACTTTGGTCTCAGTTTTTGGCGCTGCTATAATGGCTCCTGCACTGGTGTCCACACAAATTTCTGGTAAAGTTCGAGCAGGAACTTTGTTTTCTGTCCCTTGCCACTTTGGTTTATGCAGTAGAACAGGAAAGGTGGCGAAGGATGACTTTGCAGGAAGATGTGGGTCCTGACAGTGCTAAGCCACAGCAGATCTTCCACTTCTCAGCCAAGCAGTTCTGCTGAGCACAAGCCTTTCTTTGTCAGAGACAGAAAATGCTTATAGACAGGTGTTTGAATAGAAAATTGAGTGGATCAAAACTCAATTGAGTGGTAAAAACGTACCTGGTTATGGCTTTTCAGTGACTGAGGGTTTTTTTTGATTTTGATTTTGCCTTTTCATTTTCAAATGCAGCAATTTATCCCATACCTACTGGCAGGCAGGTACCAATTCATAGAACACCCAAAGTTAAATTAAGCCATTCAGTGAAATTCCTTTCATTAAGTAATCAAGTTCATTTTTGAAAGAGTATGGGGGTTTGGGGTTGGGGTGTTTGTTTGTTTGTTTGTTTGTTTCAATTGGAGTGGTCTATGTAAGGTCTGCATGAATACTTTAATACACTTTCAGAAGTGAACATGGAGGGAAAGTACCTTTTTCCCTATTACAGGAAAGCAGAAACTTGAAGAAGTAATTTGCATATTTCAGCAAGTATGACATAAGCTTTTGTGACTTTTTAAAACCCATTTTAAACCTTTACTATGGATGAATGAGCCCTGTAACTTCCTAACGGTGCACTAATTTGAGACATCAAACTTCACAGAGTTACAGGATCAGTGCTTCTGGGGGTCCACAGATCTTAATCTTTAGTACCCAAGCGAAGATGAATGTCTTTACCATTGACTCTGTTAATCCCTTTCCATGCTCTGTAAATAAACACAATGAATGGGATTGCACTGAAAACGTTCTCCCCAAGGAGCATCGCTCTGGCAGTTTCACACTTTGGTGCACATCTGTGCAGCTGCTGTGCTGACCATGCACCATAACTTCAGTGTGAAGTTCAGTCTTCTCCAGTAATTTGTCTTTGTAACGTGAACTAATTCGGATACCAAATTTAGCAAAATGATCACTTGAGTAGTTTCACACAAATATTTTAGGCAATAGGTTTGGATGTGGTTAAATATCATTGAGAATTTCTCTCTGTGTACTGTTTGACTTGACTCCTTGCCTGGAAAAATTTGATTTTCAGTGGAAGTATGTGGAATACTATTATTTTGATTTTTTTTTTTTTGTTGTTTGTTTAAAGGCAGAAATTCAGGAAGGAGATAATAAAGTTATTTGGTCATTGTATCGAGCTGTTTTCTGTGGGATAGGCCCAAAATAGTGCAGTTCAGCACAAATGGTCACATAAAGGAGGTTGTTTTACTTTTCAGTCAGATTGGAGCTGGCCCACACTAATGGCTAAATGGAAGCTAATCAAGATAATAGGAGTTCTCCCTAAAATTATTATAAGGATATTTCCAGTGTGATGATTGGAAAGTATTTCAGATGAAAATCAGTGCTGAAGCCAAAGCAGGGGTATTCCTGGTGTTTTGTAGGCTTACAGTATTTCTCTAAAAGGAAGAGCTGTAAGCTCCCTGGATTCCTGTCAGGCATTCCAAGTGGTTCGCTTAGGAGCAACAACTTTCTTGTCTGAGGTTGTTAAGCACCTTCTCTGGAACCTTCTGGTGGAGGAGAGTGACCACAGGGCTACAGCAGGTTGGAGGAAACGGAGTTACCCCGGTTTTCCTTTCTGCCCTCTCATGTGTTTGTTGATTACAGCATTGATGAAATATCTGCAGTTAATAATGATTTGGTCTAACTGAAGACCTTTCAAAAAAGATAAATGGAACTGTTACTACTGCTGAATGCTTTGTGACTTTGGAGAAATAGGAATGGCAGTGATAGGAGTTCTTATACTGGATGAATAATCTTTGTAATTGCTGCATTTTGGTTTGTCGTGCCTGAATCCTGCCTGGTAGGTGTGTGTGAAGAGCTGTATCTGTCTGCAGTGACTGCACAAATACTTCTTGTAGTGCATCCCCTCTAAAACTTAGTGAGTATCTTCTCAAATTGTCATCCCAGCATCCCTTGTCTTTCCCGTGTCAGGCTCAGTGCAGGCAGAATGTCTGGGCCATGCTGGATTAGCCTCTGTGCCATCATGCACCCTTTGCTCTGCACTCAGGCTTGTCTGCACCGGAGATTCCTCTCCTCTGCCCTCGCTTATTTGGCATTTTCACTTCAGAGGCATAACCATGGGCCTGGATTGGCCAAAGACGCCAACCTAAGCACTTGCCAAAAGGCAGCTCTAACCTTCCCTGGCTGCCTCAGCCTGTTTTTCCTTTTCAGAAACAATCAGGGGCATATGATCCTGATTCAGAGAAGGAGTTGTTCCATCTCACTGCTGTGATTCAGGCATTTGGGAGGAAAGGAGAAGAAAGAATGTGATCCTTGAAGAAGATATCCTTGAAGACGTGTCAGACTCGAGTTTGGCTAGCAAGGAATTAGGCTCCCCAGGCTGAGCAAAACATCATCCGTCATCTCCAATAACAGCCTCTCTCTAGTCCAAAGGGACAGATCTGTGGTTCTGCAGGCACTTGGAACCAAGTCCTGTTCTAGAGAAGGAAGCGATAAGGTGGGCACTGAAGCTCGACAAGCCCCTTCCCATGGTGCTGTCCTGGCCTGCTTGGTAACAGGGATATGACAGAGGAGAATGCTGCTCTGAATTGAGAAAGTGTTCACAGAAAGCCACGCTTTGAGTTCTTACTAGTCTGTTTCATGAACAGGACCTTTCTATCAAAAGGTATCATTTGCTATGTATTGAAGCTTAAAGGGTTTTTAACTTTTTTGTAGATGTCTGTGCAAGGCAGACCAGCTGCACTCCCGATTTTACAGGTTTAGGGCTGTGTTGCATCTGTGACATACCCACGGGTCTGTACTAACTCCTGTTTCATGAGTAGTATCTTTGATGCTGTTGTACAAAGGAGTGTGCCCAACAGCCAAATGTTTTAGGGGTCTCTGTCCTCAGCTAGAAATGTGAGGGTAGTCTTCTAAGCTGGTACATGGTGTCTCATGTCACATGTGGTTTGCTTTAAAGACAAGACATTTGGTGGTATTAGAATCTCAGCTCAGAGAATGCAACCAGACAGAAAGTTGATTTGGGGATGTTTGGGGTTTTTTTGGGAGGGTGGGGGGTGGTGTTGGCTGGCCCTTCATAAAAGAATGGACTAATCTCGAATACAGAACCAGCCAAAACCACAAACTCTGATTTAGACCTACTTGGCTCTTCTGAATCATCACGAGCTCTGCACACTGAGTCAGCCAAGAGCTGGTTTTCTCCTCAGTATTGTGTAAACACAAGATGTTTCTCTGGGCTAAATATTATTAAGTTGAAAAGTCATGTTTATTTGTCATGTATAAAAAATGATTAATACATGAAGTTACCATCTGGGGAGATCTGAAAATTCTTTTCTTTTACACTTTCTTCATCAGCTCAACTTTGGATGCAGATCACTTTTAGGGGACCCTGATTTTTCCATTTGCTTCTATAAGTGATAATTATTTGGATCAAATAATACCACTGACAAAGCTTCCCGTATTACCTTTGGAAATTGCAATTTCATTTAAAGTAATAATTTAGGATAATTATTTTCATTTAAGGAAAACCGCGGTTCTTAATCTGTAGTTGTACCACGATGTGGTATGACTTCTTCAAATTCAAAGGGAAGATTCTACAGCTGACTAGCACATTTTCAGGGAAAACTTTAGATCTGGACATGGAGGGCTATGTAAACATGGCATGGGGGCTTCATTAGGATGCTCTGCGCTGGCCGAGAGATTTATCTCTTTGCAACTCTTCACAGTACATGGGAAAAATTGTTAACAAGCCCTGGAAGGTTGTTACTCCGCTGAAATTTGTGACTAATTGTGGGGGGATTTTCCTCATCTAGCTTTATTTACAATTTCTAAGATGTAATACTGCTGAGAAAAAAGTTGTATGACATTAGGAAAAAAAGAGTTATGGAAAAGGCAAATTCTGAGGGTAGGGAATTCAACACAAAGCCCCAAACCCCACAGCTGAGAACACACAGAGACACAATACCAGCTCTGCAGTAGAATTATAACCCCCCTTCTCCCCCAAACCAACAACAGCCATCAAAGACGTGAAAAAGGTGACTGGTGTTTTATGTTTTCTTCCCCCTTTCCACAGTGCGGCTCCATGACAGCATATCAGAAGAAGGATTCCATTACTTAGTCTTTGACTTGTAAGTATTTGTTTTGCATATGGTTTAGCATGTTGGGGATGTGCTATTCAAACTTGGAGATGCAAGTGCAAGCTCACAAGATAAATGCATGATTGCGGTGCGGTGAGCTGGTCAAATAGGTGGAAATGGCTAGAGGCACAGGAACATATTTGGTCATTTGCATGTGGAAGAGCTCATTTGTGTGAGCTGTAAGTGTGGCTGTAAGGATTCCACATTAAAAACTATTAGAAATCCACTGGTGAAGTGGATTTTAATGTAGTGTGTAGGTATGTAAGTAAGAGTTGCGTGGTACCTGCCAAAACTAAGCAAAGGTAGACTCAGAAAAAAATACTTGCTGCAAGCCAGTTGTCTAAAGGAAAGATAAAAATAAGCATGTGGAACACTAATTTCCCTGTGGAAAATCTCCACTGCTGCATTAAAAAGGTAAGCCTGAGTTTAGAGAGGGAAAGATTCTTTTAGTATTTATTCCCAGTTGATGTCTTACCGCTCTATAGTGTTTCATTTTGACACCACTCAGAATGTGAAGTGCCCAGCACATAGAAAGGAAGTTTCAGTACTACTGATATCCTGTTTTGTTTCAGGAATTTAAGTCCCGTGAGTTGTTCATGTAGTGACTGTGCTTGTATGGAGCTTGTTTGTCCAGATAAGGCTGTTTAGTGGAAGCAGGGATGGTGACAGCATGAACTGTGTGTCTCAGGCTCTTAACGTAAAAAGAGAAACTGATTTCCTCATTCCTCCCTGGGATGGGCAAACTTTTCCACTCACTTGAACAGTTACTGCTTATGGTTTTGGATATGGACAAACCTGAATGATAGGAATTGTATTGCAAAACTATCTCTTTAAACTGTAAATTTTTCCAAGGCAGTTTATGGTTTAACAGACAACACACCCACCCACCTACCTGAAGAGCTTTCTTAGGCCTCCCGTGGTTTTGCTGGTTAGAATGAGAATGCATTATTTCCCCAGAAATGTGAAATAGCTCATTTCTAAGCATACAAACAGAAGTATTTGCGTTCAGCATGGCTAAGGTAGAACCTGGATCTTCTACAAGTAGTCATGTGCTTTCATGTTCAGGTTACATTCCGGTGTACTTTCTGACTTAACTATTTTTAAAGAAATCTGTAAAGACTTCTTCAACACTAGATTTCAGACTAGAAATACACAAATATTAAATAGTCTGTCTGCAGTGAAGGCATTCAGGATTCAGGACTCAAATCCTAACTGGTCTCAACAGAAGCTTGTATGTGATTTGTGTCTATCCCAGGTAAGTGCAGTGACTGTTGGCTTGGAAATGCCTCCAGGGCACAACACGCATATTTGTTCTCTGACATGCACTGGGGTTTGTTTTGCTTTTTTTTTTTCCTTAAGGGCTACAAAGGAAATCTTCCTGTGTGGAATTGGAAAAAGCTTCTTAATCCGGAACATTTCTAAGAAGTGCATGCAGAATTCTTAGTTCTAGGGACAATATCCCTTTTGAAAACCAGTGGCTGTTTATTTTTTTTTGTTGCACTGCTGTACTGTGAGAAACTAGGGCCGACTATAATTGCAGTTAATCGACATCTGCCTTAAATTTAATATATAATGCCAGACTTATCTCAGGGGGTTATGATTGTGATGTGAGCTAGAACATTTGAACAACTTCAAAGTTGTAGATAACAGTATCTAGATCTTGATAGTAAAGCAGCAAATAGAAGCTTGTGTTCTGCAATAAAATGTTAATGCCTAACCCAAAGATACTGCCTTGGCCAAAAACTAGATTCCACAGGAAGTGTTCTGCATTGGCTGGAACTTCCTCCATTCCCTGACAGTCCTGTTCAGGACAAAAAGCGGCCTCAAACATACATATAAAGCTTTATGTTTTGAACATGTGGTTTGAAGGTTTTGTAAAAATTATTTATTTTGCAAAAAAGAAAATGTCTAAATGGCAGAGGCAGTGACTTTGCTGACTGATTGTTGTCTTTGGAGAAGCAAGAGGTTGCATTCTTGAGGAACTTTTGCCAAATTGCTGAGAATGCCTGTTCACAGTTAATTTTTCACATTCAGATTAAGAAATCATTGCTTTAATGCTCACTAATATTATTTATTAGTGAAACTTCACCTTTTATTGCAGTTACAGACATGTGGTTACTGCCCTGTTGACAAGTACATAAAAGAGCTGCCACGATAAAAAAGGACCATGTTGCACTTCTTGAACACGAAGGCCAAGAGCCTGCTTTTCTTTATTTGGTTTTTATTCGGCAGGAGCCTGACTGTGGTGTAACACTGTCACTCCACCCACACATGCCATCATGTCATTTTCTTAATGATTTCTTTCAGGCTGTGTGGGATTTGGTGCGACTGTTTCTTCAGAAATTTCTTTCAGACTGCATCCCACGTAAGAAAGTGAAGGGGAAGACTGCCCTTTCTGTGGATAGAAAAAAACTATCGTTGTTACTTTCTATTTTGAAATTCTAATAATCTCTTTGGATTAAATGCCATAGAGATGTCTGCAGCCTGTTGCTTCACTTGTATGCCTCAGGCATAGCTGTGCTTTTATCTGGAGAAAGAACCGGTGTTTAATATACTCTGTTACAGACATGCATTTGGGTGAACAGTTCTTGTGTCAAATGGGAAGGTGGGAGTCTCTGGAAATCCATGTGGAAAATGAGTATTGAACAATGAACTTCATGAATTTAATAACGGACCTCGTGAAGTTTTTGCTCCCCTTCCCTATTGGTTAAGGCAGCTGCAGTCAGGATTTGCGTCTGTTGGACCATTTCAGTTGCTAAGCACGAATGAGACTGTCTTCAGTGTTAATGATGTTAGATGAGTTCAAATCCAATCAATTCTGTCAGTATTAATTGCTGTATCTGAATGGAAACAGCTGTAGCACTTGAAGACTCTCTTGTGCAAGTCAATGCGATTCTCTATTTTCAGTGTCGCCCATTTTAATGTACTTGATGAGATGCAACAATTGGTACATTAACAATCCTGGCCTTGCTTTTAGATTCTAAGTGCAGGGACCATACTGTGTAGAATAAACAGAAAATACAAAAAAATAGCCTAATTTGCAAAGCAGTGTTTGCCTCAGGTAAGTGCCTGAACCTCTGCTTCAGAAGTAGGAAGGCTACAGATAAATGTAAAAATTCTATGGCCACTGTAAGATGCTTCCCCCCAGCTCCATTATGAAGGCAGTTGAAGAAACAAATGTAATCTAGGAGGAAACAACGCCAGCGTGATCATCAGCAGAGGCTGGTTTAGCTGTCTGTGTTAATTTTTGTGTTCCTTTTAATTATTCTCTTATATTTGTAAACATAAACCAGCAGTTTTTCTGAAAGTGGTGCAGAGGGCCTTCGTGTTTCTACATGCTGCTTGTAACTCTTCTGTGTAAACAAACCCACGTGCTTTACTTGTTGCCACTTTAGTATGTGGCAGCTGAAAAATCACAGAAAAACCGTAGCAATTTGTAAGAACCAGCGGCTTTTAGGTTGTATCCTGAAAGTTACTCGAGCTTATGTAATGAATGGCCTGTCATGAAATACAACTTCCCAGGGTCCAGGTACATATCTGTGTCAGAAAGGCGTTGAGATCCATTCCTATTCGCATCCTGCAGGGAGATAGTACCTTGGCACCTGTTGATGTAGCTTTGTAGTGAAGGCCCAGAGTCGTTTGTGAGTGGCTTCCTGGGACCTGCAGGCTGTCCTACACTGTGATGCCTGTGACCTTTATTGCTGCAGGGGCACCTTGCTCAGGGACACTCAGTGAGCCAAGGCCATGAGCACGGCTGTCGTGGTTTGCCCAGGATGTGCAGATGGGTTCTGGCCTTTCCTCATGCCCTGCGCTGCGCTGCCTTCCTTCATTGTGGCCACCTAGCTGTCTTGGGAGAGCTATTCCTAAGGTATCCTTCAGAGTGCCAGAGCGTGGGAATTGCTGACTGCTTGTTTGGTTGTCAGTGAAATTCACCTGCTCTGTTCCTGCTTTAATCTTTTCATCATTTAACAATGGTTGTGCATACCAAGCAAATGTTTAGTGTCAGCAAGTAAGATTTCATATCCCCTTCTTCCCTCCATGCTGGAGAAGAGCAAACATCAATTTGGTATTCTCTTCCACTGAAAGGCACTTTGATGACTAAAGCTTCCTGTTTTCTTTCTTTGGCTTGGATCAAAAATAAGTGTTTTAGGAAAGAGTAAGATCAAAGGATGCTTTGTTTTTTCATTCATCACAGAGTGAGAATTATTCCTCTTTACCAGAACTGTGGCAGACAAATGTATATGCAAAAAGGAGTTATGAAAGACTATCAAAATATGCAATCAGTCAAACATTTTGTGCTACAACAACCAAAGCCAGTCTCTGGAAGGTAGAAGACAAAAAGAAAGAGAATACAAATTAGGCAACAAGCTACTTTACCTCCTCCAGATTTTACCGCAGACTTTTGTACAAAATAGCATTCTATTACCTGAGAGTCTCTACGTTGAGAGTCAGGTGTAAACCCAGAAAAAGGATCGTGTAACCCAAATATAAAGGAAATTGTGAAAATCAAGTTCTTGAACTGGCCTTCTCAAAGAAAGGAGCAGTGCTGCTTGTTAAGCAGAGCATTTCTGTCATCATTTAATGTGACTGAAAACTGGGATCCTCAATGAAGTGTTAATACAGCAGTTTGCAAGTGAACGTTACTGTTCTGAACATTCCGAGTATTCTCACCTTTAATTTTTTAATCCTAATAAACTTAATTGTATTCAATAATAATTGTGTTCATTGTAGTATAGATTTTTAAGCATCTCAATCTATAAGTATTTTGTTGCCCACTCAAACTTTTACATTTGAGAATTTATTGGGAATATACCGTGGTAATATCCGCATTCGTAACCAGTAATGAAATACAAACATAGATCTCTCCTCTAGGAATTATTTCTGTAAGCGCCTGTATATGTGAAGAATTGCATTTAGCAGTGCAAGTCTGTCAGCCTGTACCATAGAAGAGAAATGTTGACGGGAAGGGTCTTCCTGTGCTATGAGTCCACTCTTGTGAAAGGCAGACAAGTTTCATGATATTATTGAAAAGCTCATTAATCTTCATCTTACAAAGATTGCTAGAACTCTTCTCCTGATTTTAACCTTATATTCGCTCATAGGTATTATATGGTCATGTATTATTGTACCAATATTATCCCTTAAAACTCTCCTCTAGGGAGAGCTGGGCTTCTGCTTCTCTTCGATATTTATTTTCATCCCTCTTAACCTTTGTTTTGCTGAGCTAAACTGGCTTTGCTTCTCTGAGGAGATCTGATGAGTGAGTGAAAAACAGTTCTGGTAGCAATTTTTCTGTTCATGCTGCTCTTCCAGTTCCCTTTTCTGAGTGTGAGTGACCAGAACTGGTACAATATGAGGAGGGATTTTACTGCTGCGCTTGAGGATATTGCTGTCACCCTATTTCAGATGCAGTCCAAGATTGTGGCAGCATCCTGCTCAGGGCTCATTCTGGACTGTGATCTTTGGGATATAAAAACAGTTTTATTTCTTTTTAACCACATTAAACCACTGGTGGTCCAATGAGCTCCTGAGTATGCAACGATGCACAGCCACTTCTCTTACTGGCCCTAGGATCATACAGTTCTTCTCTTGTACTTAACTTATTTGAAGTGGTACTTTAACTAAGCTATTCCTACTTTCTCCACAAAGATAAATGAAAACTTTCTAGGAAAAATCTGCTGTCAAACTGTTTAAGGTACCCTGCTTCTACTGATAGTTCCCTTCCAACTCAGTAGCACTCGTTCTAGCCAGAGCACAAAAAGCCAGCCCCTCTGGCACCAGGGTACACCTCTGTTGTGATTTGACCTACACTGAAAGGCCCTTTTCCTTTTTAAAAATTGTTGTATTTTAGCATTTCTTACCTTTGCAGTTTTCAAATTATCCTGAACTGTTCTGAACTTCAGCCACAATTTTCCTTGCTGGTCAATTCCCTTTATCCTTGTAGTTTTACTCCTTCCTTTTGACGTCCATAACTGATGTCTGGCCTCTTGCCCAATATGCTGCTGCTCTTGGCTTTTATTTTCTATTTATGATTGTACTTCCACCATATCCATTTTATTCATGTAATGATTTGGATGGACAAACCTTCCACTTTAGTTCCCGCGCCTTGCTGCAAAACCTCTTGCATTTCTGTACAAATATTTCACTTATTCCTCTCTGACTTCTCCCTGTCAAGTTAATTTAAGATGCATTTTTTTCACTTCTGAAATCTCCTTTTCCCCATCTTGCTTTTTGTAACAGAGTCACTGGAGGCGAATTGTTTGAAGATATAGTTGCACGAGAATATTATAGTGAAGCAGATGCCAGGTAAGTAATTTGTTTTTCTAATGTTGCCTTTGGTAATTCTAGGATAGTTACTTAAATATATGCTGGTGTTTGGCATCAGTTTCCTTAGCTCAGTCTGTGAGACTCTAGGATTTCTCCAGGGGTTCTCTTAGACTTGGAAGGGCATAGTTTGGCAGTTTGAGCTCACGACTGTGTGGTGGAGAACTCGTGGGAAATCTTGGTGTCTGTGGATCTGAAAAAGCTGAAAACGGATCTCAATTTTTTAAGATTTTACCCATTTTTTCCTCTGCGAACTGGGCATAACAGTTCAAGTATCTCATCCGTGGATTCTTACATTTGCTGATCAAAGTTTGAAGCATAAGTTGGTCTTAAAGGACTTTTGCATTAAATATGATTTTTGTTCTTGGTCCAGAAGTGTGAATTTCCTTTTCCTTTTTAAAAATTTTTGTTGTGTTTCAGCAATAAGCAATTACACTCTGCATCTCATAGTCTGAGCTCATGAAATCTCTGGCAATTTTCTGCAAGTGCTTGTTGAAAAACTTGAAGAATAAGTTGACAATTATCATGATTTGCATACATAAAGTATCAGGACCACTTATCTCATGTTTGTCCTCATACAATAATAAATCTCAAATATTCTCATAAAATTAAGAATCTTAAATATTGTGGTCAATTACTTTAAAGAAAGTATGTTCTACCACCACACTCTTCATAGAAATTGATCTCGAAGTAAATTTAAAGAATCCTCATGTTTTTGTGTGCTTAAAAACACACCCCCCCCAATGGTGCATATTTAGTACATGTAATTTTAAATTATGCCTTTACATTTGGAATTAATTGAGAGATGACCAGAAAGAATTAAATATTCCTAACAGCTGTGGTAGGATAATAATGAACAGACAAGAAGTTACTCTGAGTACTAGGAAGCTTCCACTGTTTTTGCTCTTACTGCATCTGTAGGAATGGTAGAAACATCATTACTTTCGTTATTTAAATACAGAACAACATATAGAAAAACACCCTGTAGAAGGAAAAACAGCATTAGGGATTGAGGTGGGATGGAAGAAGAGGAGCTATGTTTAAAAAATTTTCAGATCATTTTTTCCTGCTATGATTGAAGCAAATTTCTAATATTGATGCCGAAGGCCAGTATATGATGTCCTTGTGTGTTTTTAAAGTAGTTGGGAATTAAAAGGAAAAATTGCAATGATGATTTTTTCTGTTCTAGAATTATGACATATTGGAAGGGGCTGTGCATATACATGTGTATATATATATAGAATATATATATACATTCTATATATTCAGTAAAAAATTGACCAAAGAAGTGAAATATCTAGTTATGATGCATCTCTGTATTTTGTATATTTTTTATATATATATATCCAGATATATATACATAAAAAATATACCTAGTGTGTGTATGTGTGTATCCCTCTAGAAATAGTTCCTGTTCTCTGTGGGTGCCTCTCCCAGGACTGTCACACTGGTCTGCTCCTGCAAGCCCTTGCTCACGCCAGTAGTCTGTACTCAAACAGTGCAGTGAGTTGGGAACTACTTGCCTAAGAAAGGGTTTTCAGGCTTGGGCTCCAGTTACTGATTTATGACCATTCCTTCTGAATTCCATGGTCAAAACCTTTTGGATGAGCAGCATCTTGACTACTCTGTATTACTTACCGTTACTCATTTGTGCCACAAAGATGTCTTTTAAAAAAAAATTATAAGCTCTTGTAGTGCCAAAGAAACCATCTGAAAAAGTTCCAGTGCTCTAAAAGATGAATATTTCAGTTATGCTTTTTGGCATTATAGACTGGCCAAAACTTGCAAACCTGGGCATGGAGAAATAGGTGCTAGTTCAGTTACTGGAAGCACCAAACTAAAACATTTGTCTAAATTTTTAATGTGGATTTTCACTTCCCGAGTGACTCCTAACTAAACTAGAGCTGGACCCTATTGTAAATGAAAATGCATGCCACCTTTTTGAATGACTTGGCTTTATTCTACTAATCGTTTTAAAGAAACCATTCGATTCAAAATGAAAAATGTTTTGCTTTTCCTTAGCTTTTGACTTTTTTTGTTTCATTTGTTTTCTGTATATCGTGTCATTTCTGAGCATTTTCTTGTTTCAGCACTTGTTGTCATGTTAACTTCACCACAAAAATTAAGAAAGCCAAAACATGCCACTAATTGTTTTACTGCCTCCGTTTTATTTTTCCTACAGCAGTTTTTGGAAACTGGAAAAAGCTTCCATACTGCTGAATGAAAATACAGTCTGATGATTCTGTCTCATAGGTGTCTTATGTTCCATGTTAAACGTCTTTTTTTTGTTAGGTTTTGGGTTTTTATTTTGCTTTGTTTTTTGGATGTGTTGGAGCTGGAAATATCTCTATATTCAACAATGTTGTTTTTCCAGTTCAAAGTGCAATCAAGACTTGTCAAGAGGTTTAAAATTGTTTTTGTTCTTTACCTTTTGCTTTTAAGTTTTATTTTATTTTGTATTTAATGTGATTATGTGCCTTTAAAATGTTCTCCCTTCCATTCTGCCCTTGTATCTTTGCAGTCATTGTATACAGCAGATTCTAGAAAGTGTTAATCATTGTCATCTAAATGGCATAGTACACAGAGACCTGAAGGTCAGTATCTGGTGCCCATCAATTGGATATAAGAATTTTGGGGTTTTCTTTCCGCTGGGTAGGGGCAGAGGGTGGGATGTCTGCCATGTTCCCTTGCCTATCCTCCTCACCCTCCGAACAACCAGTCCAACCAATAATGCATGATGCCTCTTTCCAGTTTGCAAGTCTACAGGCCTAATATACATCATGGCAAAAGGGGGAATGGTTGCCCAAAAAACTGTCTCGTGCGAAGGCTCTGGATTTTACCCGCGCTGTGCCAGGTGCCGGTGCCGTGCTGGGGCTGTCCTGTGTGGCCGTGTGGGCACAGGGAGGTGACCCCTGGCTGTGATGTATGTCAGCTTGCAGATGTGACCGCCGCTGCTGTGCTGAGGCCCGGGGGGCAGTAGCAGAACGAGCGGCCGCACGCTGCTGCGCTCGGGTGTGACGAGCCCTCAGGCAAGTGCCGCTAATTGCCGGCTAAATTGGGCGGCAAGGAGCTAATTATTGACCTGGAGCACCTGGCTTGGAGGGGGCTTGGGGGTTACCTCCGTGGCCGCTGCGATTTCTAACCATTTCTACGATTCTTTAATGCCTCTGTGAAGGCTCTGAGTAAGGAAGGAGGAGAAAGCACAGAGGATGCCAAATATTTAATACGACCTTGAATTAGTGGCACAATTTCTTCCTTTTAAAAATTGTCATTGAAAAAGAAATTGGTGTTAAATTCCAACCAAAGCCAAGGCAGTCGCCCCGCCGCGTGTCTCTGAGGGCGGCCCCGCGCCGCGGGCGCCGCCCTGCGGAGCCTGAGGCCGTCGTGCTCCGAGCGGGGCGGCGCGGGGCAGGGCAGGCCGGGCCGGGAGCACAGCCACGCCCGGCCTCGCCCTCGGCCGCCGCCCCGTCGCCTGGTGCTGGAACTAACGGGCGCCCATGGTGTTTGCATGCAGTCATTGCATTCAGCAGATCCTGGAGGCCGTGCTGCACTGCCATCAGATGGGCGTGGTCCATCGCGACCTCAAGGTGAGTGCTGCTGCCCCGCCGCCCTCCCGCCGGAGCAGCATCCCTGCCCCGCTGGGCCGCCAGCAGCCAAAAAGTAAACGCTTCCCTCTTTTTGTTTTTCCCCTTGGTTCATTTATTTTTAACTTGGCTTCACCTACGTGCAAGAACAAGCTCGTGCTCCCCAGAGGAAATCTGTTCGAGACTGGCCAGTACCTGGCTGTCCAGCGCTGGGCAGTACAGGGAGAACAGGAGGTGCTTTCCAAGGACTGTGTGTATTCTTTGAATACTTGGTCTTCCTCTGTGTTATCCAGAGGTTTTGGGGCAGGGCATGGGGGCAACTTCCCATCTTTTCATCAGCAGAATTTGGAGTGCTTCTGGGAAGCGCAGTAGCCTTTGCATGCCATGCATTTTAGTGACAGAAGGTCAGCTGCTCTGGGATCGTTGGCACAGAGACCTCTCTCCTCCAGATGATGGCTGGGCTACAAAACATCTTTAAAAAGCAGGAATTTCCACAGTGTTCTCACTACACTCAACTGAGGAGTCCAATTCCTTCCAGACGAGCTTTAATGTTGGGATAGAAACCTTTCTAAAGAAAACTCTGTGCTGAGAGAGCATTCCCTCTTTCTTAACTGTGTACATATCCAAATGGCTAGAGGCATCTGCTGCAGGAATGCTCACTGCATTTAAAATATGTTGGCAAGGAAAGAAACAAGTCAAGATCATTTTCTTTTGCTGTGAGGCTCCAAAAGAGAAGGCTATCCCAGAGCTCGTAGTAAGCTTACCTTTTGGATGAGGGAGAGGTCTTCATCTGGGCACTTGGGCTTCACAATCCTCAAGGAAACGAAGATGGTTTACTTTGAAATCAAATGGAAATCTGAACTATCAGATCCTTCATGAGGCAGAGAAAAAATGGTGTGTGGGCTATGGCAGCAAAACATGCTAACCGTTTGTGGCACAGCTTCTTGGGCTTTAGTTTTTCTTTCTGAATGAGTTCTGGGGAGCAGAAATTTCCTCCTAGGATAAGAGTTTCTAGTGGTTATCATGAGTAATAACATTGGAATCAGAATGCTGTGGCCTTTCTTGCCAACCTTCACTCCCAAACAAATTGTTCTTGTCTTGACTTTATAAGGTCTATGTTGTTGTCATAAAGGAGCACAAAGGGGCTTGCTCCAAAAGCTCAGAAAGCAGGATGAGTTTCAAAGATGCAGACCCCAAATTTTTCTCCCCTTTTGCACTTCTGGATTTTCCTGTGTCACAGTTGTACAGCAGGAGACTGACAAATCTCTGTCCAATCTGTAAATCTTGCATGGCAGCTGGATAACATGGAATGAGTTTAAATGGAAGGATGTCAGATTTGTCCAGCCGCTCCAGCGATTCCTGTCCGCACTGTACATGCTGTCCTATGCTTCTAGCATCAAAAGGAGTTAAAAAAACCCAGGATTGTAGCTATGCAAGCTGATGGAATAAGGGATGCTTTCTATTACTTTTCATACTTTTCACACAAAACAACGTTTTCTTTGGGAATGCATTAAATCCAGCTGTTGCCTGCTCCAGACCACGTGTGAATTTCTTACTCTGGCAAATCCAGGATGAACTGAAAAAAGTGTGAGAAAAAGCGTTTCTGCAAAGCTGTGGTGCCCAGTTTCATTTGCGAAAGTGAAAACTTGAGGAAGCAGAAAACCATCCTTCTTCAGTTACAACTTTGTGGCAAAAGCCAAAAAACCCAAAGAATTAATTGAAAGACTGTGGTGAAATCTGAGCAGAATGCCATGTGCTGAAAACAAGATGCCAGGAGCAGAACAGCAAGATGTGGAAGGTGGTTATGGGCTGGCACGGATCCTTAAATTGCAAAACTTGATGTATTTTTTTCAGCTAACTCAGTCCACATGATGGCATGCTTGGGGATGGGGAGATTTTGGATGATCATCTTTTATTTAACTTTCCTTCTAGGCTGATTTAGTACCAGACAGACAGGAGCTTTTGCAGCCTCTTATGACCTGCGGAAGTGCTTATTGCTGCTCTGTTTGTAATCACTGGCCTAAGTCAGAATGGTGGTGGATCCTAGACCCAGAAAAAAATTAACCTATTAGTGGCAACCTGGCTTTACCAGCTAGTAAAAGTGCACTTCCAGGTAGGAATTCCAGTTCTTGTCAGGCAGCAGCATTCCTGCTTTTGTGAAACTTTTGTGATTTTGCGGTTGTGACCCTCTTACCTTCCACCAAAGAATGGCTGCTCTAGGTATATTCAAGGAAAACTACACAGAGGCTTAAGTACTTGGTATCTTAAGGATTAAAGACCTTTGGAAAAGTATGGCATATATCACGTTAATTTATTTGTAAGTAATTTTAGCAGTTAACAGTGCCATTGTGCATGCTTGGCTGCCGCCCGTCACTGGGGAGCACAAGGTGACACCACTGAATCCAGGGAACAAGTCTTGTGTGGCGCTGTTAATGTTTCCCAAGTAATTGCACTCATTCCCAGTTAATGCATGATAATTACCCACGTGCCTCTGGCCAGCCTGAAACGGCTGCTGCATGTTGGTTAAGCACACAGTCCCACATGGCATGGCTCAAAAGGCTCTTGTCTTTGGCATGAGAGTAAATCAGGAATTCTGGTGGAACATACTCACCTGTGAAAGGGGTATTTCTGCAGAGCAAAGACATCTAATGGAATAAAAAAACAATCCCGAGAGGAAAACAGAAACAACAACCATAAAAACAACAACAACAACAAAAAACCAAACCAGCAGCAGAAAACACAAAATGAGCGTTTTGAACACAGTCACTTCTTGGGAAAGCAGTATGTGCTCGGTGGAGTAGTGCTTGTATTTCATCCAAAAGGATGAGGCTTTTCACTGCTTTTGGCTTGCCTGAAGGTTGCAACCAAATAGGATCATCCATTGCTTTAAGAGGTTTATACAAGAGCAGCATTCCAGGAATTAATTACTGCAAACTTCTCTCACTCTGGGAGGAAACCTTGCAGAACTGTGTGACTGTGTGTTGAAATTAGTGTTGTTAAATGGCAAGGAGCGTGACATTGCTTAAATCAGTGTTGATGAACCTAGAGAACAGTCCTCAGCTGTGCACTCAGTGTTTCATATAACGTAGTTGAGGTGGTTACTGACAATTTAAGTGACAAGTGCCCTTCATCTCAACTTCTAAAACTGTGGAAATAGAAGATTCATCAAGTAACTACTGATGAAAGTTTTTTAATATTGTCTAATCTATGACAGAGCAACAAAAGGGATGAGTGAGAGAACGGCATTGGTAAATTGCTGAAAAAATGTTCTTTCACAGTTTGATGAGAGGGGAAAAAAACACCTTTAGACTAAAGAGTTTGTCAGGACCCGTTGTGTTGTTAATTAATAGAAGTATCGCTGTGGCTGAGGTCTTGATTAGGCTCATGCATATTTTGCTGGGTACCTGACGTGTTAAAGGTAGTCTTTGCTGAAAGAGGTTTATGATCTTAATCATTTCCAACCTCAGTACATGCATGGGATTAACTGCAATCGCATAAATAGTCCCTTGGAAGTGATACGATTGCTGCTGGGTTGAATGTGGAATACACCTTGAAGAGTTTGCAGGATTAAGGCCCCAGCATCAGCCTGGATATAGTGAAGTCCCTTGTCACAGACCACTGCAGAAATTGCTTCTGAGGAGTCACAGCAATACCCATGAAAGTGGGGTTTTGTTGGTCTGTAAATGTAGAACAGAACCTTTTTTAAAAAGCATGGGGATTGGAAAGAAACACAAGGCAAGAAAATGCTATGAGGGTCACAGTTCTCTGAAATAATGTGTTGGTTTCTACAGTACTTTTTTAGTTGTATTTTCAAAGCAAACATTCATACAATAAAGTTATCTTTGGGCAATTTACATTTGATGTATTTGCTAACTGGAGTTAAAAGGATTCATTATGAACAGTAGAATGAACACAATTATAATGTTCAAATCCTTTCATTGTGCGAGTGTACTGTAGCATTTCATTTCAGATGTGACCAACATACCCTATAAAAAAAAAGCAAAGTGGGAACTTTCACTAACTAACATTGTTATTTGTAAAGGTTTTCTGCAGGCACAAACGTGGGTGTGCTGGTTTAGCTGAAAGATTTGCAATGTAAATACACCTGCTCTCTAAATACGAATACGATCACAGGGCTGTTATTGTTGGGATGTCATGCAAAACATTTCTGTTTGACAGCTGTAGATGCCTGATCCTGCAAACTGCATGGGCTAGACTAGTCATCAATTAATCCCAGTCTTTTGGAAGTTTCCTGCCTCGTTTTTCCAGTAGTGAGCTCTTGGGAATCTCTGACCTGTCCTGTCACACCAGCGGGTGTAACAGCTCCGTATGCCTATTCTGGCCATCCTCCTTCTCTGCACGCTGTCCTTAGTCTTGCTGCCATGGGCTCATGAAGGCTTGTTACAGGCCTGGTGGTCCTTTCCAGATAGGAAGGGGGAGTGCAGTTTTTGCAATTTCATGGAGAAAACTCATGGATTTCTTCTCTTCTTCTCTCCTCTAAGTATTTGTTCTTTTCCAGACTGTAACTAAAAAAAAAAAAAAGTGAAAACCTCTCTAAAATGTATTTACTTATCTTTTCATCTCAATTTTTTGTTTGTTTCTGTCTCTGAATAAAGCCTGAGAACTTACTTCTAGCTAGCAAATCCAAGGGAGCGGCAGTAAAACTGGCAGACTTTGGATTGGCTATAGAAGTCCAGGGAGAACAACAGGCTTGGTTTGGTAAGTAAATACCATTTTTTCCTCGCCATTTATTCAGTGTAGTGGTTAAGCCTCCCAAACAGTCCCACTCTCACTCCAGAGTGAAACATGCAGCTGTGTGGCTCCTTGACCTTGGAAAGCCTGGTTTTCCTCATTCCTGGCTTGTCCTAGCTTCTGTCAGCCTGTAGATTTGACTTAGGTGCGCACAACCCTTTCTCTCCCACTTTCTCCCAAGTATCTAGAGGCAGGAAATATGGGTGTAGAGCCTGGGGGGGAGACAGGTGGTTTCCCCTCAGGTGCTCAGGTGACTAAGGAATAAGAGAGTAGGGTACTACTGCTGAGTGTACCTGCCCAGTCATCAGAACATTTTGTCTGAACAGTCAGCTGGAAACACCTGAATATTTGATTCTGAAGCACTTTGGAATGTGACTTGAATGAAGGGGAAAATAGGGGGGACTGAGCACCTGAGGCTGTAGCCAGACACTAATAACGGATTGCTTGTTACAGTTAATAGACGCCCCAAGGAGAATGCTGGAAAATACTTAGTACTGGTAATTTTAAACAAAAGTGCATGTACGGTTTTGGTACATGTGTCTCACGTACCACCCTCTTTGAACAGATGTGAAGCATGGGGAAAAATCTGTTGTAAATCCAGGTGGAAAAAAACACTGAATAAAATATTTATAGCAGCTGCCTATTCTCCTTTAGAGCAGCCAGAAAGTGCAGTTTGAAATGGAACAAAGTGGTTGTGAGCTTGGAACAGAAGCTCAAAGGTTTTTATGGGCAGTGAGTTGGGAGGTTGAGTGTTCACAGCTATAAGTATATGTAGATGCACAGGCAGTACCATTGGACATATGTTGGCATCTTTATAAGCCAGCCTGTTGTTTTAAATCCAGTCTTTTTATAAATGGATTTCAGTAATCCACAAAAGACAGAGGAGATTGCTCTTGCACGTCAACAAACAGAGCAGTACAAAAGGAGTGGAATAGCAACAAGGCAAAACACAAGTGGTTTGTTACAATGGCAAAAACATCAGGTAAACAGGAAGCATCTCAAGAAAAAATCAACAGATTAAAGTTGACTTCAGGGATATTTTCTGTACATAGTGTACCTGCAGGTGATGCAGAGGAGGTTGCAATGCCCTGTGAAATCTTGCACTTTATTTTTTTGTCATTTGGTTCTTGTGAAGTGCTTGGTTTAGACTCATAGCACCATGAGAACTTGGTGCAAGGGAACAGAATGTCTTCAAAATATATATGTAAGGAGTAGTCAGCAAGGTAATGAAAAGAACAGAGTCGTGTGGGGCTCTTTCTTAAAAAAAAAAAACTGTGGTACTCGATAAGATGAGTGGGTTCTGTACCTTTTTTGGAACTTGCTCTGCAAAACCTGTCCAGAGTGGTCCGAGTGCTTGCCTTCAGCTTTAGGACTGCATTAACAGGGCAGAACATGGACTGCAATGGACTGGGCATTTTGAACTTTCTCACTTTCTTTCAGAAGATTTTTCTGCTTTCCGCTGGCTTCTGCAGCACTTAGTGACTCATGGCGTGCTCTGATTCTAATTATAGCTCTGCATTCGTCTTTTTTCTTTCTTTTTTTTCCTTTTTTCGGGTGTAGTCCTCTGGTGTGATGGTCCCTTTTCTGCTTGAACCATGGCTGTGCCTCAGCAGGAACTGGCTCAAGCTCTGTGTGTTTGATTACAACAGAATATTTTCCTGGTTTGCATGTTTGCAAAACAAACTTGTTCTTTTCTTTCTATTTGTAGAAAGCCTTACAGGGTTTAGTTGAAACCTGCCACCCTCTTAGCAGGTGTTTCATGTACTAGGAGGGTGTCAGGCAGGTTGAGTTCAGCAAAGCACGGAGTTTGTCTTGGGCCTCTGGGCACTTAGAGAAATCATATAGGAGTAGGAGTACGAGGTGATGAAATCTCTTCTAGACACTGCACAGTCACAGTTTCCAGCTTTGCAAATTGCTTTAGCTGAAGGAGTTACTACAAGTAGCAACACTTTTCTGAAAAGTACACGCTTGTTTGGGGGTCCCTCTGAGCAGTTATAAAATAACCTGATAAGTAACAGTTACCTATTTCAGTGTGTTCATTCTTTTTTACTGGAATCAGGGCTGTGTACCCTTCTGTGTTTGCTGCTTTAAACCACTCAGAATATTGGGGAGAGACAATTTTCCTAGAGCATGTAGTGACAGGACAAGTGGAAATCCCTTCAAACTGAAAGAGAGTAGGTTTAGATCAGGTAATAGGAAAAAATTCTTCCCGGTGAGGCCCTGGCACAGGTTGCCCAGAGAAGCTGTGGCTGCTCCATCCCTGGAAGTGTCCAAGGCCAGGGACAGGGTTTGCCACAGCCTGGTCTAGTGGAAGGTGTCCCTGCCTGTGGTGGGGGTTGGAACAAGATGCTTTTCAAGGTACTTTCCAATCCAAACCATTCTATGGTTCTGTGCACTAAAACTGTACCAATTATTTCTGTTTAGACACATTTTGTATCTTAATTGAGAGATAAAGTTAGCTAAGTACTATATTTATTTTTGCTTTAAAGTTTATTTTCAAGTCTTGCATACTAATATTCGTTGAGCTGTGGTAAGTTTTAGAGTCAGACTAAGGGGAAGACTTCGCTTCCCCTTTAAAATAAGCACTGGACCCAAGAAGAGATAGGAAACAGCACTCTATTTAAAACTACTTAGAACATCTATATTTCAGCTTCTCCAAGGAGCTTAAGATGTGTTTCCTGTGTGATAGTACTCCTTAACAATTCATAGCTTCCATATCAGGAGACTGCAAAAAACAAGCTTATTTTTCATGACCATATTTTAGCTCTTTTCTCAGGAGAATATACAAAATGTGTTCCTTCATTTCCTCCTCCCTCTCCAAAATAATTGGCAACTTCAGGGCAAAGGCTTCTTTTTTTCTGTAGCTGTACACTTTATATGTTATCACCGTCTCTCATGGATTTTGTGGAATCCAGGGTGGTATTGCACAAATGGCATGTGGTCCTTCATGAAAGCCGCCAAATTCTCACCTCTCAGGAATTCCCAAGCACTTATTTTAGGCAAAGATGCCTCAAAGAGCGGATATACTCACGGAAATGGTGCAGACGCTTAATGGTCATTAAGTTTTTATCCTTTACAGTGTCCTAAGAAAAGCAATATTTATACCTACATTTTGCATTTCTGCTCAGAGAAAGCAGCACTGCTGGTAATGAATAAAGGATGAAGAACATATAAATTTTAAAGGCCAGATTGCTTCAGAGATGCTTCCTATAAACTTTGTAAGGAAGTTTCCAGAAGTGGAATGACTTCACAGAAATGAGTTCTGCAGTGGAAAGATCATATTAGATGTAGCTCTAATTTTGTGTAAAATATATCTCCTTTTATATAGGATACTGTAGCTGCCCCTCTGCTTTGTTAGCTGGTCCCCCATAATGTCAGCATTACCTCTAGGTCACGTGCCATAAAAAACAAATGGGCAAATGGCGCAGTTCATGGCCGTGGCTTGGGAAATGATGTCCTGGGTCTTGTGGGCCGAGATGAGAATCCCTTGCTTTTTGCAGAGCACGTACAGGTTTTGACCAGGGTTGTCTTGCCTTTTGACAGGCTTTGCTGGGACTCCAGGATACCTTTCGCCGGAAGTGTTACGAAAAGATCCTTATGGAAAACCTGTGGATATGTGGGCATGTGGTAAGAAATTACTCTGAAAGTCATATTCAGTCCACTGTATAGTGTTTTAAGGGTGAGAAATTATGTCTAGGGTACATTATATTCTGCATCAGAAAATAGGTATTTAATAAAATTCAGTATTAATTCCTAGTAGAGGCCATTGGATTTTTTGTTACTCTACAAGCCTTTTTTTAAATTATTTACTAAGTTGTGTTATCATGGCATTGTTGGCCATGTCTACGCAACATACTTTCAAAAAGTATTGAATACTGCAGGTGTATGATGTCTAATTAGTTAGAAAACACTACAGTTCATATTGTGAGCTGGACATTTAGTTTTGGTTCACAAGCAGTGTAAAATTTGGTCTGATCAATATACCACAACTGCAGGTATAATGCAAAATTAAATGTTTTCTGAACTGGAGGACAGAGCATTTACTTTATCTCACAGTTCTCAAAACAGTGCGTTCTGAGGTACCGGCAAGTGGCAGCTACCCAGCTGAGAACAGTGGCTGGTTTCCTTATTTTACTTCTACCCACACTTAGTATGTGGTTGTATTTATGAAAGCACTTTGCTTTAGTCACCTCTGAATCATCTCTTGTCAGACTAGCAGGTGGTCTATTCAATTTCCTATTGACCAAATGCAGAGAAATTTGAGTTTCCCAAATTTGCTTTGCATGAGAATAGTTATAATACAATCTTGCAGACACCAGTACAAGCCATGATAAAACCAGAAGTAAAAAATGCATTTTCCGAGAACATCCTGAATCATGGAGTGTTATTTCTCCATCTAGATAAACGTTTCCAGTGTTCCTGAACTGATGTTTTGTCAAACGCTCATTATTGCCTGTGTTTTCTGTAAGATGTTACCTTGTGAACCCCGCTCTTACTGTTTTCCCCAGTATGAAGGGGCAGTATTCTTCAGTGGCTGGGATGATACTCGTGAGCCTTTTGTTTTACATGGTTGTTGGGTGCAAAATTAATTTCTGGAGTTTGTTTCTTGAACGCCCTTAACACTGCTGTGAATTTTCTGCAGGAGTCATTCTTTACATCCTCCTGGTGGGCTACCCCCCGTTCTGGGATGAAGACCAGCACAGGCTTTACCAGCAGATCAAGGCTGGTGCTTATGATGTATGTACCATACTCTGTCTGTTCAGTTATTTATAACTGTACCTGTAAGCAGGAGTTCCCTAGAGGGAAAAGTTAAATTAAGAGCTGACAATATGGTGGCGTATGAATTTCGCAACATCATCTGGTCATACTGTGTTAGACAGACAAGAGGCTGTTGTTTCTCAGATTTAGATACTTTGTGAATGATGGTGAAGAAAAGACAGAGCCTTATAGTTTTTAAGCTCTTATTTGAATCCACTACTGGATCCTTAGGTAAAACTGTGTAAAGATTGTACAGGACAATATACACCTGTGTGTTTTTTTCTGAAGTTCCCCTCACCGGAATGGGACACGGTGACTCCTGAAGCAAAAGACCTTATCAATAAAATGCTCACCATCAACCCAGCGAAACGTATCACAGCATCGGAAGCACTAAAGCACCCATGGATCTGTGTAAGTAATTTCCACGGGTTCAACAGGATCACTTGGCAGACAAGTCAACTTATGGTTTGCTTCAGCATATAGTGAAGGTGTTTAGAGGACAACTTCTGTCCTTGTTCATGCAGCTGTGTAACTCTGAATTGTAAAACTATAACTGCACAGATACAGTCTATAGTGGTCTATATTGAAATCTCAGCTTGGGATAAGATTTTTGAAGAAATTAGCTCCTTTACCTTTGCCTTTGTTGTGCAGAAGTTCCGTGCCAAAATTAGAGTGTTATTTTAAATTCTCAATGAAAAGAAAGTGCAGGAAAGTAACTTTGAATTAGATAGATAATGCTTCACATCTTCATTTCCCTGAAATCATTCAGATAAGCATGAAATGTGCAGGCAGGGAATTAAGGAAATTCTGAAAAGTCAGTTTGTGGGTAGCCAAGGCTGCCTGGCTGTTCCTGGATCCAGGACTCTTCTCCTGTTCTCAGTATATTCCACACAGTGTCTTTTCAAGTGGACTTTATACGTGTGGAAAAGGCTGTAAAATGAGCGCGATGGGATAGTCAGACAAGGTAGAAACTAAAGGGCGAAGTTGTGGACCATGGCTTGTAATATGCGTGTTGTAGAGTAAACAGACTGCTAAACAGCTGGCTGGGTGCCTTAAAATAATTCTTTTCTTCTTCTCTCAGCAACGTTCTACTGTTGCCTCTATGATGCACAGACAAGAGACTGTAGATTGCTTGAAGAAATTCAATGCAAGAAGAAAACTAAAGGTAAGAATGAAAACTTTCGCCTGTGTTCCATGTGCAAGACTGGTCTCTGTGCACAGTTTTTCTAGGATATTATTCTTAAATAACCTATTGATAGAAGATCAGCTTTTGGCTTGGTGATCTCCAACTTTTCATGAAAGCGAATAGAATTTAGCTTTTTTTTTTTTAAAAATTCAAAATAATATCAGTCCTCTGTATTTAGACACACTAAAAGTATTTTGTTGATGGAAAATCCTTAAGGGTATTCTTCTGAATTATCCTTCGTTTTTTTCCTGGCCAGACAGGGTAACTTTGCAGATGTGAACTTGTCTAGTGTGCACATTACAAATAAGCTCCTATTCCTCCCTAAAAAAAAGAATCTAAGAACAATAATAAAGTCTCTTTCATATCCAGCCATGTATTTTGAATAATTATTGTGCCTCTGAATACTCCTGGCCTGTGCATTACATACTGACAATTGGTAAATACTTGAGATTATCAAGATTGCTGATAGGTGTGTAATTAAGATTAAATTACAATTTATGCACTCATGACATGGCATGTGAGAGGTAATGCACAGATAATCCATTCTTTCTGGGTTAATTCAGTAACTGGTGTAATTTACTCGTGTATTTTCCTTTTTGTTGTGTTGTGTTGGCATTCGGAGTTTTACACAAGTGTGATGCTAATTTGAGAAAATGTGTGTGTACACAGGGGGCCATTTTGACAACAATGCTGGCTACCAGAAATTTCTCAGGTATGTTCATTGAGCTCCAGATTAATGCAGTCTTTGTATTTTGATGTCTGTGAAGTCTGAGATCTAATTGGGATTCATTCAGGAGCATTTAAGTATGATTTATGTTTTCTTTGATGAAGCAAACAAGAATTTAATCTCTTTGGGCCAAAGAAATTCTCTTGTAGGTGACAATCTGACTTCTCTGTAAAATTTGAGCTCCTTCCCTGCCTTTTGATTATATGCCTGTCCCAAAAGACAGGCAGTGTTTTCATGCCCATCTTGGTGCAGGCAAATTCAAAGTTATGCGTATAGCTCCGCACGCATAAGTATCACCAACCAACATTTAGAACTTAGGTATTTTTATATATGTGAAAAGTCATTCCATGATTCTGTTGTATCCTGTATTAAAAATAAAAGCAGTACACATTCATTTCTTTATTGCTTTGCTAAGGAGTAAGAAATGTAGTAACATGAGTCCTCATTTTCTTTCTAATGCCCAGCAGTGCCTAGCTGAATGTAAGGATAGTTACTTCCTCTTTATGAAACAGTTTTGTCCTGATGACTCTGGAGATGTAGATCTTACAGTCAACAAATTTTAATAGCAAAACCTAAAATACATTTACAGTTAGTAGAATTAGAATTGTCCTCAGTAGTAGAATTGCCAGAATACTGATGATCTTGAATTTTTTGTTTTGCCTTTTGAGATTTCCAGTGAATAGTGAAATAGAAGACCAGATTTAAAAATCAGTAATTTTACATATCCTCCTACTCTGTGATGTAACTATTGGAGTGTAACATACATTACTGTACAGACAAAAACATGATAGTGCTCTGGGCATGTTTTGAATAATAATAAGCACTGACTCATCCAAAAAAAATTACATAATCATGAATGCAAGAACAACTTGTTCAATTTGCATAGTACTTGAAATACAATTTCTTTCTTAGTTAAGTTCCCTTCTTTAATACACACCTAAACACAGAGGACTACATTTATCTAAATTACCTTGAGTTAGTGCTTAATGAATTCCAATGCCTGCCAATTCATTTAAAAGGTGGGAAGGCTGTAGGCTGTGCTTCTTGTAAAAATGAATTACTGTTAAATATCAAACAAACAAATCATTCCTCATCCCTTTTCATAACTGTCACTGTCTATATATGTAAGGATCAAATTCAACTTCCATGAACCAAAAAAGCTGAAGTAGTTTTAGAACAGTATTTCAGCATGAAAAGCAAACAGGGTTTTTGGCTTTTTTTGGATTTTTTCACCTGTCATCTCTTGTTTTACACCATAGCCACCCATTTTTTTACTTGATGACATTTTATTTTTTCAGTTTCTTTATTCATTGTATTTCATTGCAAAGCATGCTTATGAAGGTCATTTGTCCATAATGATGTGGTTATAAAAGTGTTTTATTTTCCTTTTTTTTCTTCCTTTTATGTGGAATGTATATTTCTTGTGAGGTAAGACCCTCAGCACGTGAAAGGAACATCTTTTTTCTCTTCTCAATCCAAACTGCTGTTTGTCCTCAATCACTTTAATTTCTACATGTTGTCACAAACCATTTGTTTCCCGTCTGCTTTCTGGCCTAGTAGCGCTGGCTTAGGTTTTATTTATAGCTCTTGCTTGTAGTTGCAAGAAATCTCTCATTGTGGGCTTAATTTAGAATATGCTGATTGCTTTGCTCCTGCAAATTCTTTAAATATTTGATTGTATGCAGTATCTGTGATTAAAGAAAGATGAATCCAAATACTATCAAAAATACATTTCAGGCCAAACCCAGCAGAGTCCCAGAATATGTCCTGTAACATGCAGTGCTGCATAGTAATCCATCCTGGGCACATTCCGAAGGACACGCCGGCAGTGCCACACACGCAAGAAATACTTGGTGTTATTGCTTGTGGTGCCCTCATTTTACTGCCTCTCATTTAATTGTTTACATAGAACATGTAGTGTTTGTCAAGCATTATAAGAACTCAGAAGTTTCATGCACAAATTTAGCAAAAGGACCTACAGCAGCCTATAAGAATTAATTTATGTTTTCCCGTATTTTTAAGGGTATAAAAAGGGCTTTGAAAGCAATTAACTTCTGGGGCTTTTTGTCCTTAGGTTTCAGAAATATCTCCTTCCCTTCGCTTTCCCTAAATAAATTCCTGAAGTTAATGGAGTGCCCGCAATATTTGTGGTAATGTAAAATCTAAGGCCCTCTTGCCTCGGGTCCTGAAAGCACACATTGCCACAGGGCGTGTCCTATCTCCAACATATGTGGAGAACAATTTGATTTCAATATTTACTTACATGTTTCTGTAAATAGGAACATGCAGTGGTCCTGCTGCACAATACAGGCAAATTTATTTTTGGTCATTTTAGCTGTAAGACATGGCCATGTGGGAGTTCTAATGGTAGTGTTGGCTGATATCCATAATTATTAAACTGCATTTTGCGGGCTGATATATTAGTGAAGTTAGAAACATCCAACTGGCTTCACTTTCCAGGGTTTATTTCATGTAAACAACACAATAATGGACATTAGTCATTTCTGTACGGTTGCTGAGGTGATCCCGCATTTTCTGTGCTGTAAAATGAGCACTTAATGCAGATGTAGCTCAAACACAAGCCACAATTACAAGAAATAGATTTAAACAGAAGCCACATACTCAGTAACTCCAGTATCCTCAGCCGGGCTGAGCAGCCTTGGGCATGCAAGGTCCAATTGGTTTGGGGTTTTGGGGTTTTTTTTTAAGATGAGGATGCCAGTAATGATGGGAGCTCCATGTCAGGACTGTCTCCCTTATAGATAGAACAGCCATTTATTACAACCTAAGCTGTGGAACACTTTCTAATGGGAAGATTGGGTCATAAACAACAATAAAATGCCAGTAACGCCAGGCTTGTTGTGTAATTTATTATTCTTCAAGTCTTTGGCAGTGATTCATGAAGCATTTACGCTTTAGTGAATAGTTTATATGGATTTGGTAGGTCAGCCAGCACGTATTTCTGCTGTGAATGTTTTCAGGTTCAGAGCTGTGCTGTGCTTGTTTGCACGTTAGCATTCCAAATTTAGTAAATTGGAATTATTTGCTGCTAATTTTAAGTGGTGGAATTTAAAGCCTGACATGTGAATAACCTTATGGCAAACGAAATTTTGAAGAAATTTGATCCATGTACAGCATGATTCAGAAAATAGCAGGTTTTCTTCATTAGGAGCTGAAGCAAAGCCTAGAATTCATTATTATTGACTCATGGGCAGCAACTCTCCAAAAAAACCCTTCGTTAGCAAATCGTCCTTCCTTCCTTTCTTGCGGCTGTGCTGCCCTTTCGCACAAGGAGGCTGACGCTGTCACGGTGGGAAGTCCCCGGAGGGGGATTATGGATATGGATACCATCATTAAGATACCAGTGGGCTCTGCAGACACCCGCTCCAAGTCCCTGCCATCAGAACAATGACAGACCAGTCAGAACCTTTTCATAGTCCCCATCAACAAATAGAAATACATTGCAGTTGAGAAAATGAATATATCCAAAGCTGCTGCTTTTACACTCACCCTGCTTCCATTTCCTCTCTGCCACCCAAGGAGCTTTCTCCTTGTATAAGTACAGTCAACCTACGGCTTTAGTCAATGGAAAAAGAGATGTTTGATAATCCTAAGGATTGGTAGTTCCCTGAAGTTTTCATTCCCCATGCTCAGAGAAATAAGAGGAGGAAATAAAAGCTGAGAACATACCTGGAGCTGGGAGGCACTGGGGGTTTGCTGCACAGCTGGGTGACCTCAGGGGAACTACCTTATGCTGAAATTATTTGTCTTGTTTTACAGCAGCCAAGAGTTTACTGAAAAAGCCGGATGGAGTTAAGGTAGGCTACACACCTGCTTTCAGTTTCCAAGATATATTCTTAGTCTCCACCTAGCCATAATTTCTGCCAGGTTTTAGAATTGATTATTGCTATTTCTTTCCTTCATAGAATCTGTTAATAAGTGCTTCTCACTAGCCATTTGGAGTGCTTAGAGTTAGTAGGTGAAGCCTAAAAATGAAATAAATACTTGAAAAGCCAGCATTAAGTAAGCACAAGATAGAAAACTACTGGAGAAAATGCTTTTTCTTGCTTTTTTAATGAAGAATGATTATGTAATGAATGACCCAAAATGATCAATTAACTTGTAAATAATGGTTTGGTGGTGGGCTTTTTAGGCATCGGTGTTTATGTGCAGCTCTGTTGCCTCTGTGTTTCCCCTTAACTTTCTATTAGATTTCATGGAAGACCAAAAGTGTACGGGTAGGCTTGGCTCCACATGAGGTGTGTTCTGCCAGATGTACTTGCTATATTTGGCAGAACTTGAGGGGTTTACTGTCTCAGATCAGCTCATCCTGACTAAGAGACCTTGCTAAGAAGGGAACATTTTGGCAGCTTTCGTACATGATTTAGAGCTCCTGTTCTCACGTCACCAGGCCCTGCAGGAGGAGAGATGCTTCAACAAATGAACATTCTGCATAAATACGTTGGGAAAAAAACCAGGGAAAAAAATACACTCAGCAGAAAATATGTTTGGGTTTTTTTTCTCAGAGGACTCTTGAAGACTGATATAATGCCTCAAGCTCTCATTATAGGATTCAAAAGATATTCTTCTGTGCTCTGTGTGTTTACTCAGAAGGGTGTCTTTGACCTGAATTTTAATTTTCTGTTTAATCTTAATGTCTTACTTTAACAAAACATTATAAATACTTGCTTAAACACCAGATTCACAGTATCTTTGTGCCTGCTGTCTGATGTATGCACCCTTTTCTGGTCAAAAATATCCCAAGCCTGACCTACAAAGAAATGAGTACAGTACCATTTCAGTACTTCTCACTGCCAAGCAGTGGATATCCCAGTCACATGGAGAAGCACACATTTGGAACTATTCTATCACTTCTGGAAAACCCTGAACATGTTTCATTGTGGAATAGATAAATTTTATGCACTCTCTGACCGGTTTTCTTTTTTAAATATCATTCCTCCTACAGGTCTACGATGCTATTTGTTCTGTCACAGTCTCGATTATAATATGGGAAACAATGGTTGCCAAAATTTTGCCTAAATTGCACTTGTTGGGATTCAGTTCTTTGGTTTTCAGCACGTTATGTGTCTGCTGTTAGTCTGCATGGTCATGTGGAGCAAAGGGAGTAAATGTACATGTGGGGAAGTCTGTTGTTGTCGTTTCTGTTAATTGAGATGCTGTTATTGAGATACTCCGTTGCATTTTTTCCACCCCTTCCAACAGCTGTAGCTGTCCTTTTCTTATTTAAAAAAAAAAAAAAAAAAAGCCAAAAGAGAACCATACTGTACTCCATGCATTGATACTGCAAATCCAACCAGTCACGTTTTCTTCTTTTCCTTTCTCTCTGACTGGTCAATTCAGAAAAGGAAGTCCAGTTCGAGTGTTCAGATGATGGTGAGGATCTTTATCGACAGATTTTTTTTCCTCCTGTGAAACGTTCACACTTAGAAATCAAACAGTTGCATTTAGCTTTGTTAACATACTGTGAGAACTGCAAGACTTTAAAGTACAACCTTGTGAATTTTAAGCCTGCAGTTGCTATATGCCATCCACAGTGAATCGTTCAGCCATTCTTTCAAGCAAGTCTTTACTTCTTTTTAACCTGGGGACATACAAAAACAAAAAAGTAGATGTAACATCAGCCAATGCAGCTGTTCTTAGTAAATAAGAATAGTAACAAAATAGTAATCTTGTAACAGCCTTCTCTTCGTTTTTAATACACCTTATTTTAAAAGCTAATAGTATTAATATCATAAAACGTAACACAAAACACGTTGCACAGCGATACGGTACTGCATTAATTGAGCCACTGTAGCCCAAGATGCCATGCCAAATGCTCAGGAGTAAAAAAGCCAATTTCCCACCTTTTCCACACTAGAGTTTCCCAACCAGCTTCCTTCACAGCTTGGGGCTGTGTCCCAAGATGTCCCAGCTGACAGTCTCAATAACTTTTCTTCCTCCTCAACCTACTCTCCAGTCTTGTGTTCATTTGGCCTCCGTGACCCTACACGATAACTTCCTCTATTGCTGTTTATGATGGTTTTGAATGTGACCTTTAAGGTGTTCATGAGGATGGGCTCTGCCTGCTGCTGCTGCTGCCAGCAGAGAGAAGGCAAAGAGCCCTCATCCGCACCTTTCACTGGGAAGCCAACTCTCCTTGGAAAGCAAAAGCTGCTGGTCAGGTGTGAGCAGCCTCGCAGTTATGTAGGTAAATCCTCTGTTCCTTGGGTGCATCTAGAATTCCAGTGACAGGATCCACGGTGTCCAAAGTAGGGGCACCAGGAAAGTGCAGTGTGGATATTGCCAGGATCCCAAACCTGAAGTGTGTGCTAACTTTTTGTTACAGAAGTACCATGTGAAAGATAAAGCCCCAAGATACAGGCTTTGTTTGTTAAAATATTTTCATAATCTATGGAAAAAAGGGCAGTAGTAATTTCTACAGTCTTGCCCAGCTGTTTGGAGAGTGTGTGTGTGTGTGTGTCTGTCTGTCCTCCACTACTGTCACACCTCAGAGAGTGACTTTTGGCAAGCAATGCAGCACTAAAACGTTCTCCGTCTTCACAACAAACACAAGGTCACTGGTTAAGCACAAATCAACTTTAAAGTAACTGTTTCGTATGAAAATATTGTAATCCTGCTGGAATTATTTCCCTTTGCTCTTAAAAATACATGCAATATTCACCATGTGTTCCTAGATTAGTACGTCTCGGTTTTATGAGAGGAAACATGTACAGCTTATTGCTGTTTTCTCTCAAAGTTTCAAAGGGTTTGCCAAGTTCCATTTAATTGGAAGAAATAACTGTATTTTGAATCACATTCACACTCTCTGTTCCTAATGAATGCTGGATTCTCGATATCTTGCTGAAGAAGTTTTGAATAGATTTCCTGCAGTTTTCAGCAGTAGCTGTAATGACTATTGTTTATTTTCATAGGGCTTCCACCAAGGGACTGGGGACCCAAGCCTGCTCTCCTTACTCAGGCAAAATTGGAATTGAACTTTGACTAACCTGTTCTCCTTATGTATTCAACCAAGAGCACTCATTTGGGATATCACTTGAGTGGTTGCATTAAGCTACTACTGAATAGGACTGTATGAAATCTGGTGAAATCTTCATTTCTTTCCTTATGTTTTTCCTTTATGTCCATTTGCCTTTTGCTAGGGTCTTTTTATTCGTAGTCTCTCAACGACTACACTGTCACAAAAATACAAATTTGTAGTTATGCAGCTTGATACACGATTTTTACCTTGCTTGGAAGGTTTAGTATGCTGTCAGGCAGTCTTCTTTGTGTTCCCACTATTCTACAGTTCTTCTGTAGAACTTCCATTTACTGGAAGGAGTGGGGTTTTCTTTAAAGTTTTTTCCTGAGTGAGGAGTTTAGGGTTCTGCCCGTCTCAGAATACCATAATTATCAAAGCAAGTAAAATACTTGCCAATACCTAGATCTCCCCATGAAAGACTTTATGCACAAAGGTGTTTGTTCTCTCCCTGTCATGACTTGAGACAATCCTACAGCTTACAGCTGTAATTGTGCATAGAGGAATGAAATTTATTTGATGATAACTAGGCCAAGTCAGGGCATAAACACTTGCAACTCAATAGCAACTCATATGTGCTCTTAATGACAATTTCTGTAGAAAGACCATTGTTTAAAAAATAACTGCTCTTCATCCTCCTGCTGTAGAGCATCATGAACTTTGCTTTTAAATCAAAGAAAATTCTTTTTATTCTGTATGGCAAAATGGTTTCTATCACAATTATTTTTAAATAACATTTAGTGTCGACATGATAACTAACAAAACTACTTTATATTCTTCAAAGACTGTTAAATGCTGGTTAAAATAAGAAAATTTGCAATCTGTAATTAATTACTGCAAATCCTGTTGACATTTCCATAATTTAAACGTATGCTAAGTAAGATTCACTTCAGCTGCAGGCTCAGTTCCTGAAACCCACAAGTCAGCTGCCATGCCTGGCCCAGAGTAAAATAAACATCAAAAACTGTTGAGGACATGGAGTCTGTGAATTTCATTTCTTTCCCTTCAGTAGAGTTAATTACATTTTTAGGAAAATCCATTAACAAAACAATTTCAGGCATTTCTTTCATTGTTTTGCACATTTATTACTAAGTACTACAACTAGAAGATTCAGTAGAACTTGGTTTTTTGAATCAAAGTTTTGAATCAAATGATCTGTATCTATATACCCAGTTCTGCATGATGATTTGGACCACCCTTGTTGAAATTAGACATGACCAAAATGTGCATAATGTTTTTTCCTAATTATTGTTAGAGAAGAAAAAGTACATCTTTCAAACCAGTTTTACAATACTTGAGTCTTGCTTCTTAGTGCACGTAACAAGTGGCTCGCTACATTATTTTCAGTATTTCTGTTCTTCCCATACCCCATGGTATTCATGAAAGTTAAATCTTAAAAAATGTATTTAAAGGATCAGATACTTTTAAACGTCCTGCTAAGCAGTTTAATTTGAATCAGTATTTTGTACGGATAAAAGCCAGAAGGTGTAGCACTGTGCTAAGCTTAAGTAGTATCCCGATGAGCTATATGTGAAGTTAGACAGAGAGGTGCTGATTCCTGGAGTAAGACTACAGGTACCATAGTGGGAAACCTCGCGCTTCCAAGTCACAGTACCAACACTAGAAGCTGCCAACTATGTTCTGCTAAAATTAGCACCAAAAAAGCTAAAGGGGCACCAGTCTCTTTTTAGCGTCAGTCATATTTATTCCAAAGTGGAATCAGAAGCCAGTAGAAGAAATTACAGATTCTTGGAGAGCTGCGAATAATCAAATATTATTTATGGTAGGGATAATCCATTGGAAATAAAGAACTGTTTGGTGCAATGACCTAACACCATTGCATGTCACAGAATGGCAGTGGCTATTTAGGACTTTGTTCCAACCTGTATTAATTCTTTATTCTTCTTAGACGTGCTTAGCTGCTACTTAAGGGCTCTCGGTTAAGTGTCTCAGCCAAACTCATCCATCCCTTATCTAGGCCTTGGTGCAGGGCTCTGGCAGCCCATGGGGAGGAGCTGCCAGCCAGCTCCTGGAGCTAGTGTTTAGTGTTCCTGCAAGTTCCTAAGTTCATCTTTCTGTATTCTTTATTTCCATATCTATATCTATCTATAGATACCGATACCTGTCTATAGATGTTGTGTGCAGAGATATAGATACGGTGCCTATCGTGAGTTCTAAGGCCTGTCTGTTTCTGTTTTCTGCATACCTACAGATAAACAACAAAACCAACGTGGTAACCAGCCCCAAGGAAAATATTCCTACCCCGGCGCTGGTATACCTGGAATTTTCCTTCTCATGCTATCTGGAAGTTTTTGACTGTCTTCTGTTTGTTCTTCCTTTTTTTTTTTCCTTTTTTGCTTTTTCATGCATTTACTCTGTTTGCTTTCTAAAAACAGGTTTTGGAAAACCTTTTTGTTTGAATTATGCTGTCTTTTTTTTGTGAGGAAGTCCATTAGAGCGTGTTTATTGACAGAAAATGTTAAATGGAAGCTGGATGCGGTAGAGTCGTAGCATTTGTAACCGTAGCTGAATTTTTTGCATGCTGTGCCAGAAAGTGAGTAGAATGCGCTTGGTGTTGCTCTTAGCTCTTTGCCTGATGACTGTTTCCACATTCTAATGCTAACCTTTTGCACCAACAAAATTTTTAAAAACCGGCTCGATTATTTTCTCTGCTTTGTCTTAGTTAAAATATTGATATCCAGGAGAGCTAACAGGATTATTGCTAGACTGCCATAAAACAGACCTTATTCAGATTTTCATTCCATGTTTCCTGAAACTCAGCAGGACTTTGCAAGTCTTCTCTGGGATCAAGAGGCATTTAGAGCTAAACATTTTGCTTGTTTCTCTTCCATTTAAATCAGCAGGAGACATTACTCATTAATAAGCTCTGTAAGGACATATTACAAATCAAAGTGCTGTTCCTGGATGTTTACTGCAGTCTTGCTTTTATTAATAGCCCTATTTCTAAGGCACCTGTGTATCACGGGGCTCTCCAATGTAAATGCCAGTGCCTAAGTACGTCATGCTGTAACCTGTTGTTTCCCATGTGAGTATAAAACTTTGAAAACGGGGTAGTTGACACATATTTGGAGGCAGGCATTTTTTCCTCTGGAGTTTTTTTGAGCAGCTGGCACTGAGGCATACAATAAGTACTTCCTAAAGCCCAGCCAGCAGGTTGCATTCAGGAGTTAATGGCAGTCTGTTCCGAAACAGAGCCGTGCCCGATGGTCCATGCAGAAAGCGTGCTGGCTAACTGCCATTTCAAAGATTATCGAACCTTTTTTAAAGGGAAAAGGATTTGGGGAAATGACACTTTTAAATGACACAAAGGTCTCTCTCACTTGCTTTTATGCAGCTCTGCCAAGGCAGCCGTTGGAGGCAATCCACGCATTCCAAACCATGGTAGTGTCTAGGGGTAGTCAACTCATCCTTAATCCTTATCAATTCCTCTGTGTTTTGATTTGATCACTTCATGCTAATACAAGCAAACATGAGTAGAGAGAAGAGGTTATTCAAGCGTAAAGATCTGTGGCTGCCCTGCCTGTCCAGGCTCAGACAGGAAAGCACATGGAGCATTTGGTGTGCCCTTGTGCAGAAGAGCCTCTGCAGATCCCCAGAGCTTCAAAGCCCTGCACACCCCGGTCCTGAATAAGGTCTCTGCATGCTGCTGCATTAGGTGAGATGGCCTTTTTTGCTGGCTTGCTGTTGAGGAAATCTGTGTTAGAGACATCCAGTTTCACCCCCTGGCGACAGTTAACGTTTGTTTTAACTCTTGTCAGTGTTCAGCATTTGTGAGCTGGCTCTTCTTGCACTCCCTCACACCAATGAAAATGTATTTACCAATGGGAACTCTTTCTCTCTTTATTTTGTTCTCGCTCAGGAGCCCCAAACTACAGTAATCCACAACCCTGATGGAAATAAGGTATTCAGAAAGAATCAACTCCATCTTGCTTTTCCACACCACACATTCCATCCACTATTTCACAGCACAATAGGGCCATTCCAAGAATTTGTGAAGGAAAATCTCATTCCTGCATTTGTTACACCTGGTATCTCTCGAGCCTGTTTTCATCCGTGTCCATCTGCTGTGTGCATCCTGCTGCTTCTGAGCTCCTGAAGCTCTTGGGGGAGTCGGTAGCAATGGGCAGAGCTCGCAGCCCAGCTCAGGGAGTGGGGGGAGTCTCTCTCATTTCAGCCAAAAATGCTGCACTCTAAGGGAAACCTAAGAAGGGTGTTCTCAGAGTGGGGTGAGATGATCCCGTCGAGTTTTACGTGCAGTCGTCACCTCAGACAAAGATGTCATTTCAGTTTATCCCATCTGCTGTTTCTCAGCATGCCTCTACACCGTGTCGTGACATGTCTCTTGCACAGGACTTTGGTTTTCTTCCATAACATCACTGGGCAGTTTCCAAAAAAGTTTCACATTCCAAGTGACAAAGAGATCTTTTGATTTTTTACATGTTTTCTTCATGCTCTTTTCTTTTTCTCATTTATTGTGATGTTTGCATCTGGCAGCTGATCCCTAAAATGTGTTTTGTTTTGTTTTTTTCATGCATGGACTTGAAAAGGGCCAGGAAATACCATCATTTATATATAACACATGTTCCTAGGTTTCCTGAAAAGAATTTATGCTTCAACAAGAATTTCACTGTTTGCGGTGTTGACTTAAGTCACATCCTATTTATCTAGCCTTAACTCCCTGTGGTTAATTCATAAGGGAAGGAGTGGATCTGAGTGACGAAATAACGCATGCAGACATTCCTCAAGCATGGAAGTGCTGATGGTGTGTGTTGTGCCTGTGTGTCTCGATTCTTTATGTCCCCTGCATCTGTCCAACACAGAACTTGTGTTTTCGTGTTACTACTCTTTCAGCTCCCCAAGTTTAAACCCATAGGCCACAAGCAGCCTGTGTTTGAGCAACAGGCTGATCTTTATCGCTGAAGTCCACTAAAGGCCAGAAAACCTAGATAAAATATTGGCATGAGTACATCTACTTGATTTTATTACATTATCTCAGCAACTAAGATACTCAATGTCCCAAAAGGTCACAGCAAACAAACGAACCACTTAATGCGGAGAGCTCCTTCTAAATTTATCTGAAAGACTGATCCTTGTAGTATGGCAACTGGAGTGGATGCTTCAGTGTTAGAGGCTACAACTGCCCTGTGAGCTTTGCATGGTGTTTACAACTTGTATTTGTGTGAGGTTTTTGTTCACTTGTAAGTACTTGATCTAATATTTGAAGTGCCAGAGCATGATATGTCCGTGTAGAGTGGAACGTCTAACACAGCCAGGGCAGGGACAGCATGGTGGCTCATTCAGTTTTGTTTGTGTGTGAATTAATTCCTCTGGTTTGACTTATCCATGCACATTTGGGTTTTGAAGGTCTGAGTAATGCATTAGCCCTCTTGAACATTCCTTTGGCTCAGCCTTGTGAGGACACAGTAAATGAAGGGCACTGGCAAATTTACCTTTTATTATTTAATTGTAAAGTCCTTTAAAGAATTAAATACAATACCAGTCCTGTTTTCTCTCCCAGATACAAACAGATCAGTTAACCTTTTTTGTTATTGAGCTTCTAATAAAAAAAAAATAATGTTTTACTTCTCAAGAAAGTATAAAGATAAAAAAAACATCTAGCTTAGAACTTTCCAGCTCTCTGAAGCTGTTAGATTTGACAGTGCCCTATCAAATTTGCCCATTATATTTCATGTTTCTGGTAATTAAGGAAAGACTGAGATACAATATCCTTGCCTTTTTAAGTGTGATGGCTTAAGAATAAACTGTCTGATAGATGAGTCATTCCTCTGCATGACTGGTTGGTTGAAGAATACTGCTACAAGGATGCCTTAGTTTGTCAAAGCTCTTACCATATGTTTATCAATTCTCCATCTCCTTAAAAAAAAATCACAAAACCAGTATGAAAATGAGATCATCTGATCCAATATGTTTCAAATCACTGTGAGGCTTCATTTGAATATGCATTGCCTAAGTCACATGAACAGGAAATTGGTTGTAAATTGTAGCTTGCAGAAGCCTGCATATTTAGAAGGTGGAATTGGAATGGAATGACTTATTTTGCACAGTTGGTTTAATCACTAAGCTTAAAATGGCAAGCTCTCCTACTTGGCTGAGGTAATTCATACATTTCAGATGGAGTGTGTACAGTTGGATATTAAAGAAAAAAACCTTCCTGTACATTCCTGTGAAGTAAAAGCATCAGAGTGCAGGAATTGTGTTTCTGTTCCCTCCTGTGGAGAATGGCAATGTTTGACATCCGTTTCAGGTGGAAATGTCTCAATCAGTGTGTGACCATTTGTTTGTGAATTACATCCCACCCCGCTTCAAGGCTTTGCATGATTCCTGTAACTAATCCTGTCATTTTCCGAGGCACGCAAATAAGGCTTGGCTTGTTTTATACATTCGACTCATATTTACTTCTCAACAGGAATCAACAGAGAGTTCCAACACGACCATCGAAGATGAGGATGTGAAAGGTATGATTTTAAGCTTGAAATGTTTGAAGAAACAGTAACATGAGTTTTGTGGCTGTATTTCAGTAGGTCATTAAACACAGAAACCCCTAATGTATCTTACAAGAGAATAGTATCTTTCCTTTTTTAGAAGAAATTACTTTTGATATGTTTCAGACTTGACTTTAACTTTTCAGTTCCCAAAACAGCATTTCCTATGATGTTTTGGGATTAAGAGTATAAAGTTACTCCTTTTTAATTAAGATATTAGTTCCAGTAATAATAGAAGTAGATTACAAATGTCTTAAGTCAGTGCTTTGTAGCTTTTACTTAGTTTATGTTTAGCGTGCATTTGTGTTTTGGGTTTGCTTGTGGTTTTTTTTTCATGTCACCATTTTTATTTTTCTTCTGTTCAGATGCCAGTGTAATTTTTTGGTTTTCTTTTGTTCTGTCCATACACTTATTTTAATCTCCTTCTATTCTTTAAAAAACTAACATCAAAACTTTTTGTATAAACTTAGTTTTGTAGCTTCACAGATAATACTTTTGTTTCCATTTTCCCCCTCTGAATATTATGCTGTGATGTTAACATACCTACCTTAATAACATTATGTTTTGAAGCGCAAAGGGCTTGAAAAAGGGAGTATTAGGTTTGTGTATCTCTGATTCACAAAAAAGATTGGCTTTTGGCCTCAAAGAGCAATGTACAGGTGATAGTAAGATAAAACAGGGAGAATGGATGCAACAAAGCGGTACTGATTTGAGTTAATGTGAAAGGAGAGAACAATTATAGGGATCTGCAGCTGGTGCATTGGAAAATACAGTGTAATTTACCTCTAATCATAACACTTGGTATTTCTTCCTTCAAACTATTTTGTGCAGTTTAACAACTAAGCTTATTAAATGAATAATTTAATTATAGGGCCTCTGTGTGATGATATAACGTGGTGTTACTACAGTAGGATTTTTAGAAAATTCTGCCTGAAGCTTAGCGCCCAAAATTGTACCTCAGGGGGATACAACTATGAGGAAAAACACCAATGAAAATAATTTGCCTAATTCTTGTACGTGATTCTGCAGTATCACAGTTAAGGGCGGGTTGGATGGCCATAATATACAGTATTCCCAAAAAAGATAAGGGGGATCTTGCAGTAAGCACAGGTCTGAGGAACAAGATACTGCTTGAGTCTTTCTCTGCACTGTGTACAGGGACTTCATTTTCTGTTTGTTTAAAAGACAAATATAATCTCCCTCTTACAAATTGCTCGGGAACTTGCTTGTTTTTCACTTTTTATTATCCTCTCACACTTCCCATCTTTCCACTGGAGGCTGCTGTTCATACTGTTTTATTATAAATTAAAGCTAACAGTGCCCCCAGGGTCTAATTTGAAGAGTGATTCAGGGAATAGGCAGTCCTGCAACCCTGACACCTATTATAAGCTCAAGCTTCCTGCTCTAGCAAAGCACTTAGGAAAGATTATTTCCCCTCTACACCAAACTTGACTCCTGGATTGTAGGAGAACAGTGAGAAAGCTGTCTCTGTCAGCAACAGCTACTGGAGATAAAATACTGATAGGGACAAATGGATTTCAGAGGTAGGAGAGAGAATTCTCTAGGTCCTTACACGCATGCTCAAGATGACTCTCGATGTTTGTCGCCACACTGGAGACCCAGAAGGAATGTTTTCCACCTTAGATGATAGAGAACATTTAAAACCTTTTTGCTTTTCTTTGCAGCATGGTACAGCATTGGAAGAGGCTTTGTCCTTTCTGGGAGGGAGCAGGGGGCTGTGGCTGGAGCTGAGCCGTAGTATTGGTGTGTGTTTTATGGCATCGCAGCGTGATCCACAGCTCCCAGGGAATGGCTCTGCAGAGGCGTGCGGGCTGTGCGTGTTACTCCTGCTCCCAGTAGCCCAGCGCTGCGCTGGACTGCACAAACAGGGCCAGGGCTGCTTCCTTTGTGCAGCCCACACAGGCTGAAAACATCCAGCTGTGCATCAAGGGCTTTGTTCTTTGGTACTGATTTGCCTCTTTGCAGAGGTGTGGCTCACACAGGTCTGTGTGGGCTACAGCATCCCCAGCACACTCAAGTCTCGTGTGCGCTGAGGGAATGGGTGCACATGCGTGTCTGTGCCAAGTGTTACGAATTTTAGGATTCATTAAGAAAGGGAGCAATTAAAAATTACTTATATCGCCCATCGTAAATGTGTCTTCAGGATCAGATTCTTACCTCCTGTCTGTCGGGGATGCATGGAGCATTCTCCTCTCGTGTCAGGATCTCACCCTGTTTTCACTTTTCAAGGCAGATATTTAACTTCAAAACGGTAAAATCAGGCTTACTTCTTATTTTCAATTTACTGAAAATCTTGGTATCTGTAAGTTTGCCTTGTTTATGTATGCATTTACCTCTTTTAGGACTGGAACATATTTCTTTTACTAGAAACAGTGCTTGGCAAACAACAGTGAGCTTTAATAACTCAAGGAATAGGCTAATTCTATCATTTGAATCTGAAATGACTTGAAGCTGTAGTTCAGGTTCCTTGCTAGGATAAATTTCCGACATGAACCATCAATCATGGGATTATCTACGTGACAGTGATCCCTCCTAAATATGACAGGAGTGGGTAGGAAGAACATGCTGAGAACTGGACTCCAGGCAATGCCTCCATCTGGGATTGCTTGTGGGATTTCTTACTCCTGTAGTAATGAGACTGGAACTATTGGGCAGCATCTCTGTGATATGGGTTTGATTTTTCAAGTGAGGCTGTGGAATACTACCATTATTTTTGTCCACAGACTTTCAGAAAGGTGAGTTGTTAAATGTACCGTGAACAGGAGATCTGGATTTCTCATGGTGTCTTTTTGCCCCCAGAGACAAATTAACGAAAGTGTTCGTAAGAATGATGCTTCCCAATGGGAAAAATTGCTGAGTTGTAAGGTAATTACAGATCTGACAAATTGTGATTTACCTGTGCAACTTAATACATCTGGAAGGTACATTGCTTTGAAATATTTCATATATTTGTAATTCATCTTATACCTGTTGGCTTAATTTTAAAAGCAGTTTAAACTATTTCTTTTGGAATATAGGTTCCTAAAAAAACATTCAAATTTCTAAGAACAATTTTTCCAAAGCTCTTTCAAAGCCCTGTGTATCTGAGTACTGGATACAGGGGTAAATCTGCGCTGGCATCTGAACAGAGTCACTCACACCTTTACAACTGTTCTTTGGCACCCACACTGCCCCTGAAAGTACATCATTAACATTGTTTATGTGCTCAAAGATTTTCTACGTTCTTGCTGCTTCTAATTAAATTATCGTTATTTTTCTTTTGGCCTTCTTTTTTTCTTCCTTCACGTGTACTTGACCCTCTCACACAGCTTTCACAAAGGAGGAGGACATGGAGAGGTTGAGTTCCACCCACCACTCCTCCTCTTCCGTTGCTTCTTCATCCCACTGGTCACCACCCTTGCCGTGCCCCAGAGGCCGTTCCTGCTGCCAGTGCCTGCTGAGGAGTCTGATCACACTCTACCTCTTCATCTTTGTTTGTTCATATGTTGTGTTTCTTTCCATCAATTCAGCGGGCAAGTCCGTGAGAAATGCAAACTCAGAGAGTCAATCGCTTGAGTCTGAGCTCTCCCACTCCACTCCTTCCTCTGTGCTATGTAAGTTGAGAGACTCATCTGTCAGATGATCTCCTTTGTCTCTCCTCCTCTTCCCTCCCCGCCATCTGACTGAAGCTCAAAAAAGGTCAATGCTGTGATCTGCCTGATCTAGGAATGACCTGTGCTTAGGCTTTACAAAAGTAAAAATTTTCAGGTATTTTTTTCTTGTTACTAATTGTAAAAATATTTTCATCAGCTGTAACAGCAGGATGAATAGGTCTGTGTTTCAAAAAGCTGTATCTTGCAGGAGTAATCTTTGCAGTAGTTTTCAACTTAGGGAGAGAGATTTGCCTCACCTCTTGCTTGGATCCTGGATAGGGCCTCAGCATTCATTACCTGTCACATTTATTGTATCAAATTCCTTTCTTGAGCATCCCTGTTGATAAACCAGCCTTGAGGCTGCTGTGGCAGCTGTTAACTTGCAGCATTGATAGGACAACTGGGAAGCGTCCTGCTCTGCTCAGGAGGAGATCTGTGATGATCAGTGACCAACTGACTGTAAAGGAAATCTCCAGTGTTAAAATATGAGAGGGGAAAGGCATTGTGTTGGTAGAATGTAAGAGACCTGAGTAGAGCATTTCTTGTTTAGAAATGAACTCAGAAATTCTTCAGAAATTCCTTAGAGGGGGGAGGGACCTTGTGAGTTCAAACAGGGAATGACTTCCTGGGAATGTAGGTTCTGCTTGCCAGATTCTGATCCTGCAGCCAGTGTGTGTTAGGGCAGTTGCACAGGTGGCAAGAATGGGCATTTGCACAGGTAAACATGAGATCCAGATGGGCCCTTGGGAACATGGGCTGTGTGTTATTGGCATGAACCTTATTTTAAACTTTAGTGGAATTTTTGGTGGGGTCAGCTAATGCAGGTGAGAGAAACCAGTCCTGGAGAGGATGGGCTGTCTCCGGTCACAGCTGTTGCTGAGTAATGCTGAAAGTGTAGCTTCATTCTGAGGGAGGAGCAGGAGAGGCTGTATCAATATATGGGTGAGTGTGTATCAGACTAGAACTACAAATACTGCCAGCACAAAGTGCCCAGAGCCTGGGAAAAGAGAGGAATTGATAGGAGAGATCTGGGCTGCGTAACACTGAGGGTTGACACGTCAGTGACACCTGCCATAAGGCTTTATTCCATCCGCAGTGGATATCCACACAATATCCTGTATGTGCCCAGCATTTTCAGATCTGAATGCTGGCTACCTCACATGTCCTGTTTCTCTGAACTAGTTGAGTGATTAGGCAGGAGCATGGTTTAAATAAAAATGTGCACAGCAGCAAAGGTTGTTAATGTCTCGCTCATCAAGACTTCAAACGTCATTTCTGGAGACAGCAGCCAGATTCCACGATGAAGGTAACCTGTTGGGAAACCATAGAGCAGTGTCTTATAAGTGTAGTGAGCATGATGCAGCTTTGATCTGAGACTGTAGGTGATTTGTCATTAAGAAATAAACATTTGCCAACATTTGCTATGCAGCATAAATATTAGTGTAATTTTTTTCGTGTAATCACATCAAGAGAGACATCTTTAGACATAATTGATTCCATATAAATAAAAATATGCTATGCGTGGCATGTGACAAGTTGCGTAACATCCACCGAAATAGATGCATTAATTTTGTTGGATCTGTTTTGTCAGTACAGGGTAGAAAATTCTGGGTTAATTTTTCAGATATTTGCTTACATAGCTGAAGAGTTTAAATTTTTTTAGGGCAGTAGCAGGCTTACCAGTTTTCAGATAGGTGAAAGATACCAAATAACCTAAATAAATGATTCTGCAGATCATCCATCCGTGTCATAATTCGATGGATCAGAGCGAATCTTTGCAATCGGCAGGGTCTAGGAAAAGGATGTACATGTGAGATGACAACTCAGATGTTTTAGTCCCTATCAAAATTTAAGGTTAAGTGTGGGGTAAGAGGTAAGCGCTGGTCTTCTGTACGCTGAATCTTGATAAATTTCTTAAATGAGAAGTGCCCTGGAGCATGCTTTGTCATCTGAGGGTCTAGGTGGGTTTTATGTAGATCTGAGACCCAATCAGTCATTTATTCATGCAGCCCGTTCTTTTCTTTTCTTTCAGAAATTATTTAATTGGAATATTTATGGCAGAAATGGTAAGAAAAATTATCAGGAGAGGATTTGCAAATACTGGTGTGATGAGAATCATTTGGAAGAACATTGTGTGATGTTTAAGAGTCCACGCTGTAAAGCTGAATGAAATCTGGTACATCCACACAGCCAGAACTTGTTATACAACGCAGGATAAAATTTCTAGTCTCTTCCTCTTTCTTTTCAGACTTCGGTTATTTCCAGAGTATAGAAATAACTTGACTGGCTGCATGCTTTCCATCTGACTGCTGTTTGTTGGGACGATGTTCAGATGGGAAGGGAAGCTGGGATCCCCCTGCTGTGTCATTCCGTTTTAGCAGACCTCTGTCACCTTGATACCAACTGTCCTGTTTTATAACAACAGAACAACCAGTAGGATTTGTCCCCCCAGATTTAACTCTCTTCCACGGTGTAGATATCCGTGTTTGAGCTAGTTGTCTAGACTCCCTTTAGCCCATGCAAATAGGTCAGATGAGTCACACTTGTCTTAAAAATCTATTTTAGGATATGATGAATGTGCTCTGAAAGTGCTGATTTCTCTCCCTTGACTGTAAGGGAGGGGAGTTGAGAGAACAAACTCACTTGTCTGTACTTATGCATGTCCAAAATGTTGTGAGATTAATCCAGTCTGAGGTGTACTGAGATACGTAGTTAAGAGTACCGAATTGAAAAGATTTAAGGGTTTTCGCCTTGAGAAACAGGGAGCAAGTTAGAAGCAAAATCATTTTAATCATCTCTAAGTGCATGTGCAAATCTGGAGCAAGGTTACCTTGTTCTTCTGGAAGGGTGCTTCTCGGCTTAGCCATTGCAGTACAGCGATGACATAGTCATCTGAAGGGTTGAAGGCAGGAGAAAGATGTTCCAATATCTGAGTGAAGCATAGAGTGGTTTAAATTATTATTTTCACTGGTGTCAGTTTTGAAAAACATGATGGGTAATATGATGGTCAATGAGTTACAAAGGTTGTTTTCTTGTGTATCATAAAATGTGAAGTTTCTGGTACAGATATTTCTGAAGGCTTCACTTTCACATATCTACAGCTCATTTTTATGCTGCACCTTCTCTCTGCAATCAAAATACCAAAATATCTGTCTTTTCTGTGTGATTCTTGCAGATTGAGTTTATGAATATTTCTTGGGGCTACAGGAGGGGAAAAAAGCCACAGAGTTACCTGCTGGAAATATAGGTTTTGCTGCTGTTCTGTACTTTTGTTTTCCTGTGATACTTCATTTCACTACCTGGGGCACTGCTCCTTGTAGGTTTAAAGTATTGATAGTGTTAGATTCTTTTTGCTTAAATGGTGTTTCTCCTCATTTTGTGTTGTTTAGGTCTTAGTGTTAATGGTGGTCTTTAATTTTGAAAGATTATCCCTCATCCTGTACCTGAGCAAGGAAAAAAGATAGTGAAATACAGCTAGAGGTTAATGACTCATTTGAAGTTAACGTATGTGCTACAGCAGTGCTGCAGAAATCATTTTAGCCAGTGGTTGGAAATGTTCTTGTTTGTTCTTTTTCTTATTGTTTAGTCTTTTTACAGCTCTTCTTCATAATATTTTTGCTTGAACTGCCTTTGTATTAGTCATATACCTACTTACTTGCCAAAGCAAGGGATTTATTTTTTTTAACTGCTAAGCCCCTATTAATTACCTTAACTCCTTCACCTTATGGGGGTAAAGGTGCTCTTTAACGAACAGGTCCATGGTCTTTTCTGTAGTGTATTTACTTCACCCATATTCTGAGCCAAGAAAGTCAAAGCCACCATCTTCTCCACAGAAGTTTGCTATGTCTGCAGTGTTTCCTTATTGGTTTTCAGGAAAATGGTTCAGCACCTTTGGCTTCTGTCGTCAGTATTCTTCCCTCACATCTCAGTTGTTTTAAAGGCACCAGGTATATTTTTGCTCAGTTATCCTTTGTGTACAGAATATATGATTTTATGCTGTGGAAAGCCGTTGTCATATTCTAAGAAACTGTAGATGGGTCGGGCTTTACTTTTTGAAATGACTTTCACCACACTCTGTAGAAAAAGTAGTTGAACCAGTTTTACCACAATCTCATTACAGTTGTCAGTTTTGTTTAGGAAGTTTAGTTTTTTCAGTTTTATTTAGGGAGTCCTGACTGCACATCAAATGAAAAGTATAATAGCATGAAATTGCCACTGTACATCAAACAGCATAATTGTCCTAGAATTCAATACAAGCCAAGTTTCTATTGGATAAAAAAATAAATAATGAAAAAGTCAAATGCAAATGGTGATTGTAAGTGACAGTTATCTGGCAGATGGGAACTGGCCAGATGCCTCTTCCCTAATGCCTTGTGTTGTCCTTGCATAGTTTGGACTGTGTATTTAGATGGAAAAAAAAAAAGGGAAGTATTGAAGAGCACATGTTATGTGGAGTCCATCAAACTTACAATGAAAATTTGGTAATTTTCTTACCACTCTTAAGAACTGACAGTTATTTCTCAGACGCTGTCTGCAATAGCAGGACACTGTTCCTACCAATACCGTTTCACCTTAGTTTATCTGCACTGCCCTCCCTATTTCTTCCTTTGTGATCAGGGTACGTGCAAGGATTTGACTGGATGCACGTGGCCACCAAGTCACAGCTGTATTTTCCTTCTGCTGCTTTCCGGTCTCCTTCCAATTTTCTGCTTGTTGTATTTCAGTTTTGCCATCTCTTTTCTCTTCCTTCCTTCCTTTCAGGTTAAACCTCTGCTTCCAAGACAATGAAGCAGAAACACTTTTGGTCTCTATTTGTAGTCTGTCTCCCTGCACCCCCACAAATACCCACATGAGAAGGTGTAAAAGCTAAAAACAATCAGGAGGAGGTTTGTGTAAAATCACAGTGGCTCCTGAGTATTTTAATTAGCCTTTGATGTCTGCTGTTATTTCACACTGCCTTGTTCTTGTATTGAGTAAGGGCTGAGAACAAGGCAAAGAGTTTTGCACAAATAGATAAATCAGTTCTGGACTCTACTCTAAATTGTGTTCCACCACTCCCTTTGGCTCACTGCCAATGAAAATGTCAGATCACTAAGTAGGAAGAACTGTAATTTTCTAATATGCGTGTAATTGGGTGTTGCTGAAAGGTGAGAGTAGCGTAGTGACTTTCATAGAGTTTCATGCGGTGCTTGTAATTTTGTAGAAAAATTGAGGACTGAGTTGAAAGGCAGATGATTTGGCAACATCTTCCTGAGAGTCTGCATTGGGAACTGTGAAGTCTTTCCACAAGTGCTGACACCAGTGCTGGAGTTGGATGCTGATTGATGGGATGGAGCCAGTGATAACTGCTGTAATCTCCTTTGCTGGCCTCTAGAGCTTCCTGATGGATGTGTTTCACATCCCTTGGATACATCTGCAGACACAGCTCTCCTGGATGTTAATACAGCCCAGAGAAACTTTGCTGGAACCACATTCTGCAATATTAGGTGGCTTCTGTCAGAAAGCTTAATGAAAATACACGATCCACTGCAATTTAATTTTGGAACTAAAACCAGGAAAACCAGCAATTTGGCAACACGGTTCAATTTCTCCCTTCTGGGGTTGATGTGGACTTATATCTTGTATGTCTCGACATCAAAGGTACCATGGTAAAACTCGGGAACGGCATGACTGATGTTAGTGAAAAAGGGAATATTGCCAATTGTCTTGAGCCAAGTGACGATAAATTATGTGTCCATGTGGTTTTGTGTCTCTCGTGTGTGGAAACTACAGTACCTTTGTAGACATACTAATTGCTTATATCATTATCCATTAACATGAGCTCATGATTATGTAGCAACTGATCAGAGATTTTTACCTCATTTCCCACTGTCTGATTTAATGGTCTGTAATTTCCTCATCTCTGATTGAGATGTGTTACTGGGTTATTTAATCAAATCCTTTAGCTCAGCTCTATGTATGTGAGCTGTTGCATGCAGAACTGGTAATTTCCTCACTGCATGAGGTCTGCTTGTTCTGGATTTCTTTTTGCCAGCCTTCTGTAAGACTGCACCATTATTTCTGACTCAGCCATCCCACCACTTGGCTGGTGCTGGCAATGCCATACAGTGTCCACACAGTCTGGCCCATGTTATTTAAACCTATGATAATGGAGGCATTGCTGCTCTCTTCATTAAAAGTCTTCGTTCTCTCCACAGTCTTTGTGAAAAATAAATACTCTTAGCCATAGTGCTAATAGTCAAGAGCTGCTCACAAAAAGCTGTGCTAGACCTTTATATCCACTTTTTTCTGCATCACATTTTTCCTTGCTGGTTTCTTTGTGGTCCTTTTCACCTGCATACTTTAGGTATGCACTTAGGAAGAGGTTAACACCACAGTGCCAGTTTTGAGCACAGCATTGGAAAGATACTGTCTCTATGTGCTCCCCAGCATTTTCTTTTGAAGAAGAATGTGATCTGTCTCAGTACTTTGGTTTTAACATTCCAGGCATGCTTGTGTTAATGGTCAAATCCGTGTGTGGGAGTGTGCTGGGGAATTACAACTGTTGCTTGCACAAGAGCTGCTACAGCCTGACTGGCTGTAAAACAATAATCAGCTTCCTGGAGTTTGAAATTTAGAGTTGAGATTTGGTTTGTTTTGCTTTTTAAACAGCAGATCCTTCAGTTGAAGGAAAGATAATTAGAAGTGTGATAGGGTAGTGGATTGATCTTGACATGTGTTTAATTTCCTTGTGGATACAGGAGTGCACTGAAGGCAAATCAATGTAAAGCAGCAATGTAACATCATGTCCTTTGGTTGTAGAAAGGAAGAGAGATGGCTGTTGTGCCAGCTGGGAAGTGACAGAATACCTGTCAGCTGTCACCTTCCACTTTGCCTTCCTCTGTAAGATTGGGTTTGTATCTCTCCCCAGCTCGTAAGCAGGAGATTATCAAGGTGACCGAGCAGTTGATTGAAGCTATCAACAACGGGGACTTCGAAGCTTACACGTAAGCTCCTCATTTTGGAGGGAGTGAGGAGAGGTGGGGTATTTGACACTGTCTCTGTAAATACTTGTGTTTATATGTCAGTGCCTGTGCTTGCAGTTACGTGCTATTGAAATGCCTTCCCAGATGCTCCCACAAAACACAAGATGTGTTCATGGCTGCTTTGCCATAGGTTCAGACATCGCCCATTTCTGAAGAGCTGCTAGTATAAATCCAGTGTAATTAAAAGAAAATACTTAAATCTTGCTTACATAATAACGTGAGGCATCAAAAATATCCCTTGTATTGCACAGCAGCCGTTTTCATCATCACAAGTAAAAATTCCTACTGGGAATAACACTGACTTGTGGATCTTTTTTTGGTCAAAATGTGATTTATTTGAAATGTGGCTCACTTAAAGTAAGCTGCCAAATTTACTAATTGAGCTGAAACCAGAACTCCATGCCTTCTCCTCATGTTAAGTACTGTTCTTTTCCAGTGTGATGGCATGAGTAGGTGAAATGTTCGATAGGAATGAAAGAAACAATTAGAAATAATCTCTCCAAAGTTGTGATCCATAACCACGTGTGCTCACTGCAGAATTTCCTCTTTTCCACAGAAAAATCTGTGATCCAGGCCTTACGTCTTTTGAACCTGAAGCTTTGGGTAATCTGGTAGAAGGGATGGACTTCCACCGGTTTTACTTTGAAAATGGTAAATATTCACTTTTCATCTCCGAGTATTCATCTGTTCCTTGTCACTGTGTGTCTCTCATCTAATGAGCATTTTAGTTTGGGAGTTAATTGACTTGGGCAGGGGAAGGGAGTATTATGTTTTTCAGAGTTCTGCTATAGGTGTTTTTCAGTCTGCTTCTGCTCTGCTCATTCACACATCACAGGGCACCTCAGTGAGCGGAGGAGAGTTTCAGGTATTTGGAAAGAAAAAGTCAAAATAAAGAATGAGTTAAGAGCTGAATTATTTTAACTGAAGATACAAAGTACAAATGTAATTAGACATAACAGTGAAACTGAAACATTGGGAAACTCCAAATGGTGCCCTCCACTTTATTTAATCTATGTATGTACATGGATTAAACATATTTACTTATTAAATAGTGTAAAATAAGTGATTCTGCTCATTCTACAATATATTTTAGTTATCAGGTGTGATTATCATTAAACACTAATTGTGAGTTTGTATCTGCTAAGCCTGAGATTTTTGTTTGTAAAGGGGGTTGGCATGAGTTCCTTTGGCTTACCCAGAGCAAATGTGGTTTCTCCCATGCGTGCCCCTGTGTGTGTGTGTGTGTCTCGTAGCTCTGTCCAAAAGCAACAAGCCGATCCACACGATCATCCTGAACCCGCACGTGCACCTGGTGGGCGAGGACGCGGCGTGCATCGCGTACATCCGCCTGACGCAGTACATGGACGGCAGCGGCATGCCAAAGACTATGCAGTCCGAGGAGACGCGCGTGTGGCACCGGCGCGACGGCAAGTGGCAGAACGTGCACTTCCACCGCTCGGGCTCGCCCACCGTGCCCATCAAGTAAGGAACAGCTCCACCACCAGCTCACACCTCCTAGGCACACCGCATAGTCCAATAGCTGCTTTGGGCCTTAAAAACTGCGAGCCGTCCTCTTGGTAGTGAAATTTCTTGTGGTTGTTTATTATGTATTATACCCACTGGTGTGCATATGGTATTGGTGCAAAGATTTTTAAAATAGTGCGCTTTTTTGGTTGTTGTTTTCTACTGTGATGCCCACCAATCCAACTCGGTCCCTGAACTGACAGCTTGAAAAGCAGGAAAGTGTTTTAATGTAGAGAAAGCTTGATAGAAGCCACTCAAAACAGGATTAGAAAACTTGGAAGAGAATTGCTGGAAAACCTAGAAAAATAAAAAGCAGTAGGATACGTGGAGCTGTGAGACCAGGAAGCTTCAAGTAAAAAAGTGTCACTATTGGGAAAAACTGAAGTTTGACTAATATTTAGTGTGATTTCCAGCCACCTCTACTTTCTCAGGCCTAGGTATGTTCACTGCAAGTTGGGTTTGAGCCAGTTTACGTATCTATATTGTAAATTGAGCCATCCCAGTACCTCTCATGTTCTTATCTCTTCCCCATATTCTCCGTGCATAACTGCTGAGTATTCCCCATCGGACAGTTCCAACATCCCCGTGGGACAGCCTCACATCTCTCCCATCAGCATTTCTCTGCTGTTCATCCAGGCCCTGCCACACCCTCAGAGTCAGGCAGTGACCGAGCTCCTTGAAGCCACATTGTCACTGGGGTTAATGACAGCACACTCGGGGTTGCAGTAGTAAGAAAAAGAGTCATGGCTTCCTCAGGAGGTTCTGCTCAGGCCCTTGGCTTCCCTTCTTCTTCTACAGCCTCTGCTAATGAGCCCAAACCTCACTGACTTGTGGTTTCCCAGTTAGGCAGCACTGGTCCAGGCCTTGCTTTGTTCAGTTGTGAGCCCTCTGTATAGGATACAATTCCATTTGTGTGAGGTGTCTTAATGTGGAGAGCGGCTGAATTCCTGGCATTGATGATAAGGGCTTAGATTTCATCCTTTGAACTTCATCACATCTTGTATTTTACTTCTTGCAACACTTTTCCCCTATATTAAATAATACTTTATGAACTAAGAAATATGGTAGAATGAAGTGTTAAACTCCGTAGTGATGATTTTGTATTATTTTTTTATTTAGGAAAAAAGAAATTTTCTTACTTCATGATAATTGTTTTATTTCAAAATATGAAACCAATGGGAACAGGAGCCACATTGTCCTTTGTTTCTCACATTCCAGCTGCACTGCCAGTGTTTCAGCAAATAATATTGGAAGAGCAGTTACACTTCCTTGAAATGCAGTGTTAGGTAAATCTTTGAGGTTTTCATAAAGCAGTGTTTGTCAAGGGATCTGACCTGGGTGTGTGTAGAGCCAAAAAGCCCAAGTGAAGCAGGTTCACCTGGCCCACTGCACCCTGAACAGTCAGTGTTTACAGCCCAGTGACATGAACTGGACTAGAGAATCATTCGATCTTTTCCTCTGAGTGTTTTTTTTTTCGCCTCTTGTCTTTTTGGGAAGGTATTGAGGAGGTTCTTTGCGGCTGCTTGTACTCTCTAACAAAGATAAGGATATCTGGGACTGCCAAGGGCGGAAGGAGAAGAAAATTTACCATGGAGTAATTTTTATGAGATTGCAGGGCAGCTCCTGTACTGGTGAATGTTCTGAGCCTATGAGGCCAGACAGAGGAGCTTTCAGGATTCTGAGGGGTGTCCAAGCCTAAGGGGTCACAGAGGAGCCTTAGAGCTGGACTCAGGCTTAAGGAGAGATTCCCTGAGATAGCAGCATAGCCCTAGATATGTAGCACTGGCAACAATATCACAAAAATCCCATTACCGGCTCTCATCTTGAATTCAGAGGAAGTTTTTGGACTTGCTCATAGCACTGTTCCAAAATATCACTGGTCTGATGGTTAGGAGCCTTGCTTTCCAGTCTAAAATTCAGTCATCTTCAGTGTATGCTTGGTTCTTCTACATCATCGTTGTTCTCCTGCACTGAATAGGTGTGCAGACGTGAACTGGCTTGCAGGAAGGTTGATCAGGTCATTCCCACCTTCTGCTTTTGTGGGGCAAATAGCCAGCGCTACCTCAGATGGCTTTGTCTGCTAGGATCTCCATTTTCCTGGCTACCTTATCTCCTTACTGTCTTTTTGGTTTGAGATTTGCCTTTCCATTAGCTCAACTTCTTCTGAAATGCTCTGTCCAGTTGTGGTCAGGGCTTTATTAACTCCACAATGTCTTTCTTTTCCCTGCTCTATTCTGGCCCGATTTTTGCTCTTTTCTCATCTGCAGCTCATCTAAGACACCTACCTATTTATCCTCAGCTCTCATTTCCAACCAGTGAGTACATAGAAACTTTTACAGAGCTTTGCACTTCCTATTATTCCATGCAATATTTCTGGATTACCTGGCCCTCAAGGTTATTTGGTTCTTCTTGCACAATGCTCCAGTTTTCTTTTCTTTTTGTAGTGCCTTCCACCTAAGTGTCAGTTTGCTATGTGAGATCAGTCCTACTGCTTGTGCTCAGTACCAGTGAGGCTTCTCTAGGCTGATAGTTCCCCTTTCAGCACAAACACTGTCATTCTTCTTTTAGTTCTTTTGCATATTCTTTCTTTGTTCCCCATCTTCTTAAGTCTGACTGGGAAATTCCCACGTAGCACCATGCTAGAATCACCTTCTATAACTGTCCTGACCATTTTTACACTGTCTCAAATTTCACCTTTGCTTTTCCCAGTCAAAGCAGCAATAACTCCATTTTGGAAAACTAGAGAAGAAACTTAATTAACGTATTCTTCTAGTTTATCCTTCCTTTATTTGAAATGTATACAGTCGACAGCTACTTATGTAGTTATGACCAACGCACAGTAGTTAATAATGGCGTTTCCATAATAAAAAAGTATTTTATTCATTATGTCTGAAGATGAATTTCAAAGCTAATAAAGCTGCAAAAACAATTATAGCTGTGATCTGCTCCTGCGGACATGGTATCCTAGATGATGTTAAATCAGTTACTGCAAGCGCGGTAGCTTCCTTGTTTTCAGGACTACAGGAAGGAGTGTGCCTAAACCTAAGGACAGAATTGAGCTCTTTGGTAGCTGTAGGTATAGGGAGATGTTTTCTTGTGGCAGAGAACTTATTTGGGAAAGAATATGAGCACAAATATATATTTAGTTTATAAATAAATTTTATTCATAGTTTTGCTGTGAGTCGGATGAACAAACTGGGGTTTCTGTCTCATCCATTGTTTCTCTCTGAGTGATAGGAATGACGGTAGAATTCTTCTCTGTATCCGTGTTCTTAGAGACCTGTGCTAAAGTGTTTCTGCAGAGCTGTGTCTGCTTGTTCTTGGAGAGTGCACCTACGCTATATGGGCAGTCAAAGGGCTGGTGGACCTAAAAGCAACTCCCCAACCGAACTTCAGCCTTGAGGAGGCCGATGTTCCTTCCCTGTTCACAGCTCACACCTTCTTATACTTTGCTAAGTACTCAGGAATGCTGAGTACAGGGTTTGTTCTGTGTTTGTGCAGTGCCTAGCGCAGAGGGATCCCACCACAGCTCCGGCCCCTAGATGCTACGGTAATACAAATGATGCTACAGCCTCAGTTAGCTACATACTTGCTTCCAGCCCCTTTCCGTTCCTTGTCTCTCTGCATATGGCTCTGGCGTGTCTTGCATGTGAATGACACCTGATTCTTCCTTGTCTCTTGGTCCAGTCTTTGTACGAGAGCCTCAGTCCATGGCAGTGCCTGCAATGTCCATGCTGAGGAAGTTAAGTTACAGAGATTCATGGCTGACTTCCACCCTCCCTCCCTTAAGGAATCCCTTAAGGCACTTTGGCTTCCTGCCTCAGTTTCCTTTTTTATTTTAACGGCCTCTCTGGCATCTTGTAAAGATGGAAAATGTCTGTAAAGTCGTTTGAAAAATAAAAGAATGCCTTGCCTGAGTGGGGATTTTTCCCTTGGTTTTTTCCCAGTATCGTGTGAAATGATCTCGGAGGTGGTTTTTTTTCAATAGCATTGGCTAACACTTGAGCATGTGTTGTTATCTGGTGGTGATATTACCTCAGTAATGGAAATCTGTTTGTTTTTTTCTCCTTCCTCCTAGCTAAAAATATCAGCGGTGCCGCTCTTGCATTTTCTGTACCCAACGCACCTGGTTGATTACCATCTTGGCCATCCCGTTCTCTTCATGCATGTTTCTGAGTGCATGAAGTTGTGAAGGTTCTTCATGTAACACATTTGTGATGCACCACGTTACTGTATATTCCATCTGTACACTGTTAACATTTCAATGAAGGTGATGTTCCATGCAAATAGAGAATAACAAGGAATAAAAGACAAAAAGAGATATTGGATGGACAGCAGTAGACACACAATACATTTGTCACTTGCTCCATTTATGCCAAGTTTTGACAGACAACTTTAAAATCTATCCTGTTTATTAAAAAAAAAAGAAAAAAAAAGAAAAGGTATATTTTACCGTCTTTTTTTAAGAACTGTTTTTTGACTCCTCTTTTTCTCCTGAGTCCCAGGACTTTGCTTTGGTTCTGGTAGGAATGGTTAGGATTTCCGCTGGCAGCTCCATTACTGTAAAACAGATTTTTATCGTAGATGGACAAAATCACTGATAAATGTGGATGTGTTAATATCTTGGCTTTGGACCAGCTGGAGCCTTCTTAGTTTAGTAGCCTGGAAAAATCTCCTCATTTGCTGGCTTGGCCACTCCAGAATTAATTGTCAGTGTTCTGGTGAGTCAGCAGCTTCCATTTTCCTTTTGAGTCCTTTTTGCTTTCTTATTTTGCTTAACTGAAAGTTTCTCTTGGTTGATTAAGCAAAATTGAAAATTGTATGGAGCTAAATGATAATCGAGAGTCAGCTTTCGAGGATTAAAATGGAAGGAAAGGAAAAGATTTTTATCACTTTTAGGATGTACTGTAAATTTTTAAGGAGACTTTAAAAAATATAATGTATTGGTTAATGTATAGACCAGTTGTGTGGTTAATATACTCGAGAAATATTAGGCCTTAAAGCTAAGTATGAAGAGTTTACTTACATTACACTGCTGCTGTTGCTTCTCTGGAAATGAATTACAGAGACACCGGCTTTCCGTGGGACCCTAACACTTTACCACAGGTTTGTGTCTCCTCCCCTTCCTCTCCATCTGCCCTTGGTTTCTCAAGCTCCCCTGGCAGCGTTCGGCGTCAAGGCCGGCGATCCCGACGGGTTTGTCCCAGCTCCGGGCCGAGGGAGGAACGCTCTGCTGGCAGTGCAGAACGCAAACCTTGCAACGGGGACGGGTTCTCCTTCCCTCACGTTGCTGACAAAATACAACCTCACAAGAATTTTGGTTTCTTCCCTTCCATTGTTCCAGGAAAGCCCAGGCTGGGCTGCTCCTGTTCTCCCCATGGTTCTGTTAGCAGCAATCTCTTGCTCCCCGCAGCGCTGTACAGTGCATGGTATCTCCGTCAGTGTCCTTTTTAGCCGTCCAAAATTTACAACTCAGCAGCCAGAACTTTTTAAAATGGGAAAGCTTCCTAATTTGTATCATTTCACCTTTCTGTGTTGATTACTAATCAAAAGCAGTTCTTAAACATGTTGATGTTGTTACTAGTGGATGTATGGTAGATGGACTTAAGCTTCTCTGATAATTACTACATGATTTTAAACAATATATATTTAAAATAAGCATCTACAATAAATGTGTTGAGCCATATTAACCTGCCAATGGGATCTGTGAAAAAAGTAATGGCCTCATTTTTTTCTCATTAATTTCTTTTCTTTTTTCTTTTCTTTTCTTTTTTTCTTTTTTTTTTTTTTGTGAAGCGGCTATAAGTGGCATAACTGTATTTAAAATTAACAAATTAGGTGTAGGATGTTTTTTTTATACTTCTAACATAGCATGTGGTGTTGACGTATTACTGTAGACCAAGTTTGTCTTCCACACCAAGACGTGAGGAAATCGTGATTTGTTCTCTCCACCACAACTGAATTATACACTTCTGTCATTTTGGAACACTGCAGTTTACCATGGGACACAGTGTACATATTTCTTGCCATAATGGTAAATGATTGATATATTTAAGGATTAATAAATTTGTGATTTCTGCTGACATGGTGCTTGTGTTTTAATTTCCCGATGAATTGTGATCTTTGCAGTGGGAAACATGTAGTGTCTGTTTGAATTAAGACACGAGAGGCACAGATGCACTTTCTTAGGAGCTGAATTTTCAGTTTGAAAATATGAGCGTTTGCTGTCGTGGTTTGTCTTTGGGTTAGTTCCGGAGTGCCTTTCCCAGGGGCCGTTGCACACTGCTCATGCTCTGCTTTGTTGGTGGACTTTGCACATACCTTGTGCTCGTAGGGCCATATTTAGAAATGTTTTAGGTTGTTCCAACATTTCTCTTGCTGCCTTGCTGTGTTTCATATATATGTTCAGCCTATACAACAAGACTTTGTAGGAGCAGTTGCTGTATGCTATATAATACCATAAAATATATGTAGTAATATAAAAACGTGCATATAGAAATATAAAATGCATTAAATCTATAAATAATTAGGATTTAAAATAACGTACCAGTTTAAAAGCGTGCATATGTGTCTGTAGTGATTTCAGGCTGTCTTAAACCATGCTGAGCCATAACTAAGGACAGTCTTTTATACCAGCAGAAAAGAAGAACGAAGGAGAGGAAGCAACTTGCAGCTTTCCTGGTTCAGGGAATGCAGAGCTGGACCGGGGCCAGGGCAGCGTAGCTGGAGCAGCGACGCTGGTGTGGCAGGGAGCCAGAGCCTGTCCTGGGTTGGTCACAATTCCAGTGCTTCTTCCTGGGTGGCATGTCGTAAACAAAAAAAAGTAGTCAGGAGAGAGCTCAGGGGGTTGGAATTTTTCAGTAAACCCCAGAAGGAGCAAAAGCAGTTTAGTCTGTTGGGAGGTCTTGTATTATGTCACATTGCTTTTACCTACTTTGTTTGCTCATTTTTTCCAGTGACTGCTATTCCAGAAATCAGTTTGATTTCCATTTTAACCGTACTCCTGCTTAAAGCTGTTTGACAGCAGCGGAATTGCTACTGATTTCAGGTGTGCAGAGAAGAGAGGTCAGTAGATGAAGCAAAATGATGAGCAGGGGGCTGGGAGAACGCATTTCCTCCATATCAGGCTGAAGATTTGGGAGAGGGGCAGGTTTGGGGGCTGGTTTGGGGTTTTTTTAATGGTTCTTCTTTTATAGCAGAAATAATCTGCTGCCTCCTCGTGGCCTTGTAATACTGTTTTCTATTTAGGAGTGCACACGAAGAGGCTGTTTGTTCTGAGCAGAAAGGAACACAGTGCTCTCAATTTATTCACTTTTTAATGTAAGGAACACAATATTTCAGAGCATGAAAATTACCATTTCCTGGGTCTTGAATATACCCTATGCATATACCTGAAGTAATCGGATTGGTTCTGCTTTCTGAAAATGGGCTCCCAGGACACACTGAAGAAAAGTGACATCTCCTAGGGCTGTGTATTAAATCCACGGTTCATTGTGTCTACGATTAACTTTACTGTTTCTTCAGTGAGTTATTAATCCTTGGTAATTTATCATCTCCTTGGGCTGTTCGCTCAGAAAACAGAATTACTTCATGCTTCTCAGGGCTTTTCTTTCTTCTTTAATTTGTCCAGTCATACTTTATACATAACCCATCTTAAGAAAACACCATTAGTCAAAAAATTAACTGTAGTCATTGAGGAATTGATCCAAATTGCTTCAGGAGTTTCAGCTTCTTTCTTCCTAGCAGATTATTGGTAAAAGACAGATGTGGGTGAACCAGAGTTCAGTGCTGTGAAGTCCAACCGCTAAAGCTCTGGTTCCTGCAGGGAGAGCCGTGGGCTGACGCCCCTGTACAGGAGTATAGGGAGGTTTGGATCCTCACAAAAGGGGAGGCAGTGATTCTGCAGCCTATCCAGGCCTCACAGGAAAGGAAACCTACACAGATCAGACTCGAAGCCTTCCCTCTCTCCCCCTCCCTCTCCTGCACAGATCCCCTGGCAGAGCAGGATCTGCTTCAAAGGCAGCATGCATGTGGAAGGAGGAGGCAGGAATTCTCTGTGCTCACATGTTGCAGAACAGCAGTGCCAGGCTGCCTGTTTCATCATGTTCTTGTCCAGACCCAGCCCGGGCCAAAGGCACTGCAGACAGTAAGTTTGGGGAAGAGGAGAACATTTAATCAGAGTGTGAGGAGAGGAAAATCAATGCAAAAAAAAAGACAAGCTGATAGAAAACAAGATTTCCAAGGCAAAGAGATAGAAGAGCAGCATTTCTGTTACAGACATGTCACATTGTTTCTTCGAAGATGTTGCCAGAACCCCGCTGCAGGGCTGGACCATCTTAGGAACTAACTGGGAATTCGGCCCATATAACCTTTTTCATCACAGTGACCTCCACATAGTTAACGAAGTTAAAGAGCTGAATGTGACAAGTGGTTGAGACAGGGTTGCTTCATTAAAATAGCAAGGCCTGAGTGTGCGTAGCCACCCTCTGAACAGTTGTGTTAAATTGCAGGACAGCCTTTATCGGGAATCTGAAGCACCTTTCAACAGCCAAGGCCTTGGTCGTACTTCTGCCGTTCCCTTAAGTCAGCCCATAATGGAAAGGTGCTGTTTCCTGTCAGGGCAGGACTAACAGCCGTGGCTGTCACTGAGTCCCCTGCTCACTGTCACGTAATTCCCAGCATCCAGCAAGCTGGTGCAGGGGAGAGGGGAGTATTAATTAATAAATATACAGCCCACTGCATTGAGAGAGGGCCCATGGCAAACAGAACGGCCCTGGGGAAGGAGGAGACTGCTCAGCTCTCTCGCCAGTCCTTTTCCCACCCTGCTGAGGCATCCAGGGCTGGCTCTCAGAGAGGACAGCTGCCCGGGGTGGTGACACCCACAGGACTGTGAGTAACACCAAGGGACCCTACTAGCAACAGCCAGCCTGAGAGTGGAGGTAAGAGCCTGCCTTTGGGAGCCACACAGCTCATTTGATAAACGAAGTTATTGCTGAACATTGGTACCTAAACAGGAGTCAGACCCTTAGTAGGGATGGAGAAGAGAGTGCTCCCAAGCACACACCTCTGTCATGTTAGAGCAAGACATCAACTGAATTAAACATCATACAGAACTGTTGCCGTGTCCTGTGCACCGGGGAGAGGTAAGTACCAGAGCAAGAAGCAAGGGTTCAGTTTAATGTACTTGGGTAAGTTCCTCAGACAAAACACGTACCTGAACATCTACTCCCCACGTAAAAATGGTGATCTCAGGAGTTTAATTCTGTCTAAGATCACTGAAAAGTTATTCTAAACAGGATTTTGAACACAGCAGAGCACCTTTACACACTGCAAGAGGAATTGGTAGCATGGCCAGCCATCTGTTTGCAGGCTTTGTTTCTGATCCTCTGGCTGGCCTTGGGCTGCCTGGAGGATATGGTGTAGATCTGTGCACTTGTGACTGATGTGGCAATTCCCATTTCCAGCCCTTCACTGCAATTCTTTGTGTTGGTAATGTTCACACCACCTCTCTAAACCCTGAAGAGCCTGCGGTTTCAAGGATTCTGTGGCGATGAACAAAATTACCCTTCTCTTAAGGACTTAAATAGGCTCCATGTAAGTATTTTGAAGAACCTGGGAATATTAACTACTTTTCAGCATCTGAGAGGGTGTTGGCACATCATTCTGGGATCTGGTTTTGGAGGCACTGTTGGGATGAAAGCACTGTGTTTAAATAGTTGAATTCTCTGTAGTGGAGCCCGACAAGCACAGCAGCAGCAGGCTGATTTCTGGGCCTGGATTTAGATCCACTGACAGGGATCCAGGAGACGCGAGTAGGAGGTTTTGCTCTTTTTCATTCGGGTCAGGAATGTGAGCCTGTGTACCTTGTGCAAGGTCAGTGCCATAACCGCTGAGTGAATATCTGAGACAGTTTTTGTCCATTTTTTTCACTGAAAAATAAGTAGGGAAGCATCTAATTTTTGTTTGGATGCATTTTTTAAAAAATGGTCAAAATCTGCCTGACAACAGCAGGAGGGATCCCTTTTACCGGGCATCTGTCAAGTGAAGGTGCCACAAAGGCTAAAAAATACCACGAGGACTCATTAGCACAAAGCTGAGAGCAAGAAACATTACAAGTCTCTTGAACAAATAGATGTGTTTGAGGGTTTCAATATGTGAACAGATAGAAAAACTGAGGCTTAAAAGGCCCCAGTGCTTTGCTGATCCGTTTTTTGCAGTGGGTTTCCAAGGTTAGGACCCTGAGGTGTGCTGAGAGTATTTCTTCTCTGTAGCTGAATGGGCATCTCGGTGTTTGAGTCTCACCACCTTCACACCTTTCTATAAACAGCTTCCCAGTTAAGACCAGCTTTTCACACATGACAAGGCAGAGTTACTGTACATCCCACGAGTCTTACACTGCCTGCCAAAAGGATGTAAGGGGGATATTTGGGAGAGTGGAAGAGCCGGGGGATGAGGACTACACTGTTTTCATTAAGAGGTCTAAGCAGCTCACACTACTCATCTCTGAGGAGGAGTAGCTGGCACAAAGATCCAAACATTTTGGTGGCGAGAGGATAAAGCAGGTTGAGGCTTCTCTTCTGTTAGATCCTTTCACTGCTCCATCAAAACACCCCTCTGCTGCTCCCTGCCCCTCTGTTCAGATGCTTGCCTGTTCCTTTGCCTACTGCTCCTGCCCTGCCTTCCTTCTCTTCCCAAGCTTCTCATCCTCCTCCCACGTGAAACTCTGAGGTTCTTACCACATGCCATTTATCCCGTTAAAAACAACGTGTGCCATTCCTTGGAATGAATCATTTACTTGTGTGTCTGAAAACTCTACTCCCCCATCTTCCTTATTTTTTTTCCACTTCTCTTTTGTGTCTCCCTTTTACGTGAGATGCGTTCCTGCGACACAGCCAGCAGTGCCCTGGTGTTTGACTGGGAGCCTTTTAAAAGCGTTAGCTGATTGCTCCTCATGGTGTCACTGCATCGTCTACCCCTTTTCGGCCTAAGACCCTGGCAGTGCGTAGTTTGCCCAAAGCCACGAAGTTATTGGATAACAGAGGTTTCTAGGTCCAAGGGTGAGTTTCCTTCCCTGAATGACAGTGATTGCAGGCTGCCTGTGAAGGATTTATGTCCGGAATTACAAGGAGAGCTCAGAGAGCCTCGTGTTCACTCACTGCCCGGCACTAGCCCCCGGTGAGCTCCCTCTGAAAAGCCAGGTTCACATCCATCCTAACAACTGGAACTCTGGAGCACTTCCCAAATCTGATAAAAGGCACATCGCAATGTTCAAGGGCAATACTCAAATTTCGAGGGCAGCAGCCACACACTGCTGTCCTCACAGAGTGGGAATATCCTGGGAGTTCTGAATGTCACACTAGCTAATTACACTAGCTAAACCCAACTTCCTGCATCCATCAGCAGTTGAAAGGTAAGACAGCTGTAAAATATTAGCAGTATATCATCTTTGTACATCCAGAAAAAAGGCAAAGAAAAAAAGAAAAACACCACCAAAAATCGTTCCCAGGAAAAAACACGACCCCAGAGTTGTTAGGGTTTCTTCCTTTTTTTGCCACTGATACTGACCTAGAAAAGGAAAAAGAGCCTGATCTGATATTTAGATGCTGGATGAATCTTTCTGACAAAGGGAGATTAGAGATGGTGATGAATGATGGAGAAGATGTAACTGCAAGATTTCGGTTTCACAGTGACTGGGTTCCAATGTGATGCTACAGAGCACACTCACATACACAGCCTGGGACACAACAAAAGGTCCCATTAGATATATTTGCTGAGGTGACTTTTTTGAACCTAAGGGCTGACCAAGGGTTAAGAGAAGTTTAATGATCGGCCCAAGATAGTTTCACTACTTATACTAGGAGATGATACTGAAATTTCTGGGAGCTACTCCAGGTCCATGAGCACAAAAACCCCTGTATTGTTCATAGAATCGTAGAATCCCAGAATGGTTCGGGTTGGAAGGGACCTAAAAGTTCCAACCCTGTACCATGGGCAGGGACACCTTCCACCATCCCAGGTTGCTCAGGGCCCCATCCAGCCTGGCCTTGAACACTTCCAGGGATGGGGCAGCCACAGCTTCTCTGGGCAACCTGTTCCCAGGTCATTGCTGTGAGTTCCTCTCCTTTGGCCCCAGTTACAAAGAGGTCCGGCTCTGTTCTGAGGGCTGAAAACACTTGGTGGGTGATACAAGAGAGGTGACCAGTCAGGTTAGCGGTATCCTCGGCCTGTAATTAACTGTCATGGAAAAGGGGAGTTAGGGATTGTAAAAACTTCTATCCTTCGCCCCTTCATTAGCATCTGCTTGCAGAGGTCAGTGCTGGGGGTTTATTACCTTTCAGAAGAGTGGGCTGGATAGCAGAGTTTATGTGTATTCTTACTTTTCAGAGTCAGTTTCCTCCACTTGCTAGGCTTACATCCTTCTTCCAGGAGGCAGAATTTACCTATACGCGACATTAAATAGAACTCTCCAGTTCAGGCCTTCCATCTCATTTCAGGGAGCACATGTTCTTGTGGGAGCTATGGAATCAAATCAAGGCCTACTTTATTCCTGTTGCTCCTCGAAGCAAATTTAAATGTGTGAATGGGAAATAAACTAAACCAGGTTTAGATTTACAATGCAGATCTTATTGGGGTCTAAGTCCCTTTGAGTTGATTGCCAGCTTGACATGTCCACAGCACAACTTGTACAGCTGCGGTGATGTCATTTGGGCTGTGCACAAATGGGTTTGACCAGAACTCCTCATTTTCATAAAATAATGCAGATTTTGTTATGCTCTGTGGCAGGAGTCTGATGTGATCAGATGTCCCACCATCACACAGAAATAACCCCAGAGCAGTCCTTCATCATTTTGGTAACAATTTATTGGAGCACCCACTTTTTATTGTCAGCAGTGACAATGATGATGATGACGATGAAGAATCTGAGCACAACCTAGAAAAATGCATATTTGTATTTATGAGAAACATTCATTTTCTTCCACTGCTGCCAGCCAGTCTGTCTCCCCTCAGGAGTCAGCATAGGTCAGATGAGTGAGGCATGAGATGCTTTTTATTCATAACTCAGGATAACATTTGAGAACTTTCGGGAATACTTTTTACAGATGAGCTGCAACTTCTCATAAGAGTTTGGTTTCTGGGAATGAAACAGCAGTTATAGAGAGAGAAAATGGGAGCGTGAGGGAGAGAAATATTGTGTACCTGTCTTCCATTTCCTCTTTAGACTGTCATTTTCCCCTTCATTCTCCTTTGCAGTTAAAAAATAAAATGGGAATTTAGTGGCAGGTGAGGGTATAGAGATGATACAGACACAGCATAGGCTTAGTCATCCTCTTCTGCTACACATATCTTCTTTGAACTGCACTTAACGGTGTGAAGGTTCTTGCATCCTGACGAGCAGAGGAAACCTCAAGAATAACACAAGCAGTTTATAGGCATTGTAAGTAAAATAAATTCAGCTTCCATTTGGGAAAAGAAGGCCATTTTCAGATACATATAATGATACAACAAGCATTTGTAGTGCAAGTGCATTCTCTAAGCTGGTGTGAAAGTCTGACCATTTTTCTTGCTCACATATCCTAAAAATACCACCTGGTGATAAAAGAGATCTTTTCATGGTTGTTTTTAATCTCTATTCCCAGTTTAAGGGTCAGGCTCTTTTTGAGACTGGGCCAATGCTTCAAGGTGTGCATGGAATATTATGTACAGGCAAATGGCGACCTAGAGGGGAAAAATTCTCCTAATGATGGATGTAACTGTTCAGGCAGCATCAGAAATCATAACAAGTAGGTAAAATGCTTGCTGTAATTAGTGGAATGGGGAGGTTAGAGAAGTGCTGAGTATGAGTGGTATAAAGGCTTGGCACAGACTTAGTGCATTAAGGGACTTGGACTCTGATGCAGTGCTCGGTATAAATTTGGGGCTGCTCTTGGTGATTTGTAGTGAGAAAAGATTTCTGTTGAATATAATTCAAGTCTGATAGCAAAATGATGCTGAAGATGCTTGCAGACATAGGCTAGAGCTTAAAAGCTGTCAGGGGTATAGAGGTCCTGCCGCTATCAAACCGGGTCTGAATTCCTGTATGCAATTTTACACATCTCCTCCTACAGAAGTATTTCCACATCCCATGGGGTCAGGCATTTTGGTGTTTCTGCAACGTATTTATTTGTAAGTTTTGTCCCTGCACAGGGCTTTCTCTTCAACGCTGAAATACTGTCTGTTCGGGAGACCAGCCAGAAACCAGCCGGGACCATTCAATATTCCGGTGACTTAATGTCCGGAATCTGCAACAGCTTTTCTCGTACCTTTCAATTGTCAGGCAAGGCCATAAATGCCACCCTCTAAAAAGTGTAATTCAGAGTCTCTGTTGCAAAGACCTCAGAGAAATGGCAATTTCTTTTTCAGCATGTTGGGAGTAAATGCACAAAACCTGCTGTATGCTACTGAGTCGTGATACTCAGATAATAAAATAAGCGAGCTAGGGAAATTTAGTGCAGAAGCAAAGACCTCTAGGCAACAATGTGATATAATGCAGAAAAGATATAACTCAATTGGAAATAGCCAGCTGGCACTAATGGCTCATTCGTTTAGACTCATATTTCTGGGCTGTCTGGCTTTTGGTGAGATGGGAGCAAGGAAGATCACGCCTGCCTGCCAACAGCTATCAATAAAAGCGCTATTAAACAGAGCCATCGCCCTGCAGCTCGGGAGCCACTCCAAACCACCTTGATAATTGGAAATGGCTTGAGGAGATGGTCAGGGACCCGAGCTTTGTCTTTTCATCAGTTTCCTGTGGTACCGAGAAGGTTTGGATAGTGTGCCACTGGTGGTGGTGGAGACACCGCTCCTCACTACGCACGGCCACGACAGAGCTCTCCTCTGCACACGGGGGAGGCCTTGTCTGTGGCCAGCCTAAACCTACTTAAACTGCCTTTTAGGCTCCTTGCTGGGCCTGACAACACAGCTTGGAATGGCAAGCCCGAATCCAGAGTCTTTAGATGTGCTGGAGGAAGGGTGAGAGTGGTGGGAAGCAGTGGGCACTTACCATCTGGCTGGGAATGGGGTCTTAACGCAGGATAATGTGACCCATCTGTCTGGGCGTTGCCGTTTTGGGGTGGAATGCAGCCTGCCTGCCTTCCTCCCTCCCCTCTGGGCCTGCTGGGCACAGAAGCAGGTTTGACTCCTTGATCAGGAACACAGGATCTGTTTCATTGTCCTGCTCTACCTGCTGTGATCAAGCACAGGCCCTGTTCATATGCCTGTAATTATCCCTTCTCTCGTTTTTTGGCTCTCCCTTTTGCCATCCTTCTACCTCACTTTCTTTGCCTCTGTCCCCTCCCGAATTAATAACCTGATGACTTTTTCCTGGATGATCTTAGTTGTAGTAGATCCATAGCCACATTTGGTATTTCTGATACTGTTACCTAGAGGAAATAATAATAGTAGCAACAGCAGAAACTACGTTATTATTACAGGATGCCTAGGAAAGGGTGACTGACTGTTTTTGCTGGCGGGTATCTGTGGCACAGTGGTTGCTGCTGTGCACAGGGAGCAGCAGGACCACAAACCTCCTGTCCAAGAGGAATTAACTCGCTGAATGTTGGAGTGAATGACCCAAAGCTCTTAGAAGCAAAACACAAAGAGAGCGTAAATACGTCCTGTGGCACCCGTTAGAAATGACTCATAAAGAACCATACACCGTACATGAATTCTGGGTTGGAAAGAACCTTAAAGTTCATCTAGTCTGACCCCTCTGCCACGGGCAGGGACACCTCCCACTATCCCAGGTTGCTCCAAGCCTTGTCTAACTTGGCCTTGGGCACTTCCAGGGATGGGGCAGCCACAGCTTCTCTGGGAAACCTGTGTCAGGGCCTCACAACCCTCAAAGGGAACAATTTCTTCCTAATATCCAATCTAAATCTGTTCTCTGTCCATTTGAATCCATTCCCCCTTGTCCTGCCAGTCCATGCCTGTGCCAAAAGCCCCTCTCCAGCTTTCTTGTATCTCCTTAGATTCAGTGACTTCACGTGTGTGTGCATTTGGTGGGGGTTTTTCATTATTTTTTCACTATTTTTTATTATTCTCCTTTGCCATTCCAAAGAGTAAACATAACCACACCTGGAGCTGAGTTATCACAGAAAGGTTTGGG
>VXBT01000650.1:0-28927 GCA_013400235.1 Oriolus oriolus
CTTTTCCAATCTGATTGATTCTGTATTTCAAGCCTGCCGTCAGCTAGTGCGCAGCTGATGACCGGGACAGCTGCAGCCCTTCCCCTCACGGCGCGGAGGCTGCCGAGCCACTTTCCCCACATGCGAACGCCCCGTGCCAGCAGCGCTACGGCCCCGACCTTCTCCGTTCCCTCCCCGGCCCGGCTCCGCCCCGCCGCCCCGCCGCCCCATAAAGCCGCCCCCGCCTCCCCCCCCCCGNNNGCCCCCGAGCGGCGCGGAGCGGAGGCTGAGGACCGGCGGCCGCTGCCGCCATGGTGTTGAACCCAGTGCTGGGGAAGCTGGTCAGCAAGCGGGTGGTGCTGGCCAGCGCCTCGCCGCGCCGGCAGGAGATCCTCACCAACGTGGTGAGTGCGGCCGGCGGCCTCTCGCCTCGCACGGGCCGGGGGCTGCGGGCAGCGGCGGCCGCAAGCGCCGGCCCGGGCCTGCGGGGGCCGACGCCTCCCGGCCCGCCCGCCCCATGAGACCAGTGGGAGGGGATCGGGCGGAATAAAGGAGATGCTTCCTTTCTGAAATGCACTAGTGGAGAGCAAAGGAGGCCGTAACGTGTCATTCAGGCTGTTCAGCTCCTGCGGAGGAACATGGCCTCGCTGCCCGGGCTGCGGGAGGCTTTTGGATAGCGCTTGCGTATTACCTGTCCAGCTTAGGTTGCTTAGTATTACCATTCTTAATAATTCAACCGATAAATTGAACTTAAGTGGAAGGAATAACTTAAAAATTCGGATATGTGGAGAAGCACAGAGGTTCAATCATGCACTAAGTTATTAGAAGCATAGCGTGCCTGCTGGGTGTAGTAAATGTACAAGTGTAACCTAGAGGCAAAAAGTTGGAAGAATAGTTGAGGGTTTTTTTGACAGAACCAATCAGAAACTTGTCTGGTTCTGTTTTCTGTTTGTCATATGTATAAAGGCACATGAAGTGCTGTAAAGCTCCTGTAAGAATGTGCACTGTTACAGTAAAGTGCTATGGATGGAAAAAATCCAGTAGTATAATCCTCTGTTGATGAAGTATGTAAGTTTATACTGTTAGTTTTTATATGACAAGAATAATGAAATGATTAAGTTCTAATAATAGTGTGATTAGGTTCTAATAAATAAGGGTAAAATCAAATACACACACCAGTTTTGAAGTTTGAGCTGATTGTTTTGTTTTAGATTGCTTGCAAAGGATATGTATGTACTAAACACTGATAGGAGCACTGGGGGTTTTTTGTGTGTGTGTTTGTGGGGGAGGTGTGTTAAAGTGCAAAAAGCAGATGTCAAATTTGCCACTTGATTAATATGCCTTGGGAGCAGTGTTTAATAACGAGGTCAGATTGTCTGCATCACTTTCCTGTGTTACAGGGCCTGCGGTTTGAGGTGGTTCCATCCTGGTTTAAGGAGACACTTGAAAAGTCATCTTTTACAGCCCCTTATGAGTATGCTGTGGAAACAGCAAAACAGAAAGCTCTTGAAGTAGCAAACAGAATGCATGTAGTAAGTTACTATTACAGCAATAACCTTTGTGGCTTCAGGCGATGCATTTTACTGTGACTTAATTTGCTTGTGCTGCTTAAGTGATCCCTGAGTCCTTTTTCTCCACCGAAGGCTAATGGATGTTTTCCTGGCATTTGTGAAAGACAGTGTCTTGAAATGGCCTAATCAAAAGTCTTGTGCCTGCAGTTCAAACTGAAGTGGCCTGCATCTTTTGTTAGCATCATACCTACTCTTGTGTGGGATATATATTCCATAATTCCTATGAACAGTCAGGTGTATGCCTGACCTCATTCCAGGTATTTGTTGATTGTAGAGACAGACTCCATGGAAAAACACTGATGTGATTCCAGTGCTTTGCTGTAGCTTTCACTGAACGAGTGACAAGAATAACTCAGAAATTGTTAGTATAGAGGTACTGGAGGAAAGCAGAAAAAGAGTTACTGTTTCTTTGCCCAGAATGTTTTAAAACGTAATTTGTCTATTTGATTTTAAGAAGGGAGGAGTTGACATGATTTCAGGTTCTGTTAGAACCATTTTGTAACCTAACTTTTATCCAAACCAGTGATGCAGCTTATACTATTAGTGGTATTTGACTTATGCCCTTGGCTGTGATCACTGTTTGAGCACATAAGGCTATTTGCTACCCGCACCTATTTAAAAGTCTAGGTGATTAAATCTCACAAAATGGACTGTAATAATTTTTTAATAATAGTGCTCTGAAAGAGAGGGGTGTGTTTGCTGATCATATACTAGTGGCAGAAAAAGAATGTTGAACACTTCTAGATGAACAATGTTGCCAGATGTCACCATTCTCCAAAGCAAATATTGCATGATCTCTAATGTAAATCGTTACCCAGGATTCTATCAACTACTTTCCAGACAATGGTACAACATAGGAGAGTGGATTTTAAACCCCACCTGACTAAATGACTTACTTTGGGCTTTCATTGCAAAACACTGTGCTGGTGATAATGCTAGTTCAGTGGATTTCAAAATGCTTCTTCATATAGGAATTAGTAGAATTCATTCCAGGCATCATTAAACACTTTGAAGCACATCAGCAGTCTTTCTCTAGAAGAATTGCCTCCCTATAAATGTTGTATTATAGTGGTCACACTTGCAGACAGGTTTCATGTCATGCTGTGTTAAGTAAGAGCTATGTACCTTATAATATGCAAGTAAGTAAAAACTTAGCTGTAAGGACAGGTACAGTTACAAGGAATTTTACATGCCACTATCTCTCATATTCAGAAAACAGACTGTATGTTCCCTTTTGAGAGAAAAAAAGTGAAGTGTAGCTAATGAAAATGGAGTTTATTTTTCAGTAAAATTTTGCTTGAAAGAATGGTCCTAGAGGGCTGTATTCTCTGGCTTCCAAACACTAGGCACTTCCTTTAAAGGAATTGTTTGCCACCTTGAAGACCAGATGGACTTTTGAGAATGCACTTTATTTCCTGGATGCATTTCTTCATCAGTAATTAGTCAAATCTGTGGCTTGAGAATGGTCTGCTCAAGCCTCACTTTTATGGTGATATAATGATTACTGTTTTGGAAACAGTGCAAAAGAAGAAACAGTGTCTTGTTTTCAGTTCAGTGTAGAGCCCTACTTCTAAACTAGTTAACCATTTTTTCTTACCTTAAGTCTTAAAAGGTTTTGTTCTCTTTGCGTCTTCTGACAAATGCCTTTTTCTTTATGCCTTTGCAGAGGCACCTGAGAACACCTGATGTCGTCATAGGAGCAGACACTATTGTGGTAAGAAGTTTTCAGTGATTTAGCATTACTTTAGTTTATGATGAGTGTAGAAAATACTCATCTCTTTAGGTTTAAAGTTTGAAAGCTGCCTTCACTGAAGTTGTATCTGCATTATGATACATCTTTTGGGGTTTGTGGCTGTGTCTTTTAGGTTTTTTTCCTCAACAAGGTAATTTTTGAAGTCTTGAGAGCTAGAAGCCTTGCTACTGGTTTTGGGGATACTAATACTGCCAATAAGTATTGCCTTGGATCATCTAATATGTAATGGAAATTCTCAGGTGACGTGTCTGTCAAGAAGTCCAGATCATGTGAACTGTTCAGTGTTGTGCCTTGTAGGAGGTCACTTTATACCTGACATTTTCACAGAAATAGTGAACTGTTAAGGACAGAAAAAGTTGAATTATCCTTTTGTTTGAGAGCTGCAGTTGCTGGAGGGTAGAGTGTAGTTATCCTGTACTTGACACTAAATTACCTGTTCTACCAAAGTATCTGTGGTTCTTGCTCTACTCAATAAACTCAAGTTTGAAGCCCTGGCTGAAATCTTGGTTTAAACATAATTTCTGACCTCAGTTTCTGAAAAGTAAGAAAAAGCAGCACACTCACTTTGTCTTTCTGTTTTAGTCTGTGGATGAGCAGATCCTGGAGAAACCAGTTGATAAGCAAGATGCCTACAGAATGCTATCAAGGTCTGTGGTTTTAAGTAAGATACGAAATCTGAAGATTCAATTTCTCCATCACTTAGATTCTTAAAGGGTTCCACAGAAGGGATACATGCAAATTTTTTGGGGTTTTGTTTGTTGTAAGTTTAGTAGGTCAATCTCTTAATTAGGGATATGAAATGCACTTAACATTTAGCTTCTTAGAACTCCAGGAAAAAATGCAGACAAGATGATGCATCTTTGCATCTATCCAAGGTGTCAAATGAAAATTTTCATGCACTGTTTCATCTTACAATTCAGTGTGGAACCTTGTGGAAAACAGAGCATGTGAGATGCTTCTCATCACATCCAAAAATATTGTGGCTAATCTTTATGAGACTATTCCTTAAATAGTCTTTTCAAAGATTCACATTTCCTTGCTATTATACATCTACTGCTTACACAGCAGATAATAAAGTCCTCAGAACCAACTGGCCACAGTGTGGCACTCCGGAGCCACTGCAAGAGTGAGCCAGGGATCAGGGAATTTGTGCTCTTCCTCTATACTCTGGCTTGCCATGGGATCTCTGGGGGCCAGTCTGGATGTAATGAGAACATGTGCTCTGGTTCCCTATTACATGTTTAGTCCGAGTTGCATCACCTAGCATTTATTGCCAGGTTTCAGTGAAGATGGCCATAACAGTAGCGTTTATGCCAATTGGCCTTTTCTAATGCATTTGGAATAGTCACCTTCTTGATGTGCAGTGAATGAGCTGATACCATGGAGTACTTTTATACAGATGGTATTTTGGAGACTTGAAATGACTGCAGCTTTTGATAGTGTTTATGTGGTTATTTTTTTGTTTGTTTTGCCAACATCTTTTCACTGATACTGAAATAAAATTTGTTTAGGATGCATGTCAGATTCATTGAATGACATATTAATATAATGGTCTGCTTCTCAGGCTGTAGCAATATAATCTTGTAGAACATTTCATAAGACTGTTGCTTAATGGACATTTTTTCCCTGACAGGTTGAATGGGAAAGAGCACAGTGTTTTCACAGGTGTGGCTATTATACACTGCCACAGTAAAGGTACACGTCATTTTATTACAACTCAATATTTGTATTAAAAACTACTCTCATGATAGCTTGTACAAGTAAAGAAACAGGATGAAGATGTTTCATGTACAGTCTGAATTGGTTTTCTACTCAAGAGTTACCTTATCAAAATATAAATTAAAGACTCCCCACTAAAGCAAACCTTCTTCCTGTATTCAGTTTTCACACAGGAAGGGAAGTGACAAAATACAGTGGAGTTTAGAAATACTGTCTCTGAAAGCTACAAGGCTAATTGAGTGGACAGTGTAAGTTGTGGAATATTCTAAATTAAATTCAAGTAAGGTACTACAGACTGTGAGGCTTATCTGAATGTGATCCATACCAATTTTATTCTGTGTTGTGTTTACACCAGGTGAGGCTTAATGCCTCAGACTGTTAAGATGCTGTAGGGAGCAATACACCAATATTCTTTATCAGATAATTTATAGAGAAAGCGAGTGGTTTTTATGGAAACTGTACCATTAATATAATTTGAGGAGGGTTTGAGGGGCATCACCTGATAATTGTGCCAATAGTCTTTTAGTAGAGCTTTTGCAGGGATCATTTCTCTGGTGTTTCACTGGACATAGTCTTTCTGTAGACAAATTAACAGTTTTTAATATTTTCTGAAACGATTGCTCTTAACTCTTGTAAAATAGAAATAAAGTTAGTGATGCAGTACTGCTAATATGCTAGTACAGTAGAGGGAGAGCTGCTGCAAAAGAAACAAAACACGTGTCCAAGGGGTTCCTTTGAGCAACCCAGCAACGTAAATAACGCCTTTAACTGTTTGCTCTAGGAAGAAAGTTAAGTGCACCCAACTGTAGTAGTGATGCTATAACAGCACATCTCATTTGAAATTTACAAATTTGAACTGCATCACAGTCAGATGAATAAAAATACCTTTAGTCTGCATATTCCCCAAGAGATGCAATCAATTGACCAGTTCTCCAGAATACATTTTCAGTTACATTTTGTAGTTACAGTGTGTTTTTTTAACTTGTTCAAGATGAAATTTTCATCTTCAGCTGATCGAACTTTCCTGTCAATGCTGAAAGACACAGTAATCTGTCTTCATACGCACCAATTTTCTTATTTCATCTAGGTCATTAAATGTTTGGGTGTTTTGTTTTCACACTAACACCATTAGAAGTTGGTTAGCATTCTTCCCTTGATCTGTACTGCAGACATTTCTTACTCCTCCTCAAGCATTTCCACTGCTACCAGAACTGCAGTAACAGGAGATGCTGACCTTGGTGTTTATAGAAAAGAGTAGAGAGAGCTAATAATCTGTAATGTGCACACTAATTTGTGCAAGGCTGTTGCCTTTTGAACATGTTTTGGAAAAGTCTCTGTCTGCAGTGACAGCAGGGTCACAGGGTACCATGTGCAGCAGGGTCCATACCCAGGTGTGCAGTACGTTATTGCACCTTCCTTCAGCTACTTCCAGCTACAGAAGTCTGAAATAATCTTGCCATCTCTTGAGGGATGATAGGAAGGTGGCACTGCTGGATACCCAAGTCTGACGTGCAGGTGCAGCTGCATGTTCCCACTTTTACGATAGCTACTTGTTGAACTCTGATGTGTTGTTAAGAGTTCTTTGACAACAGTCATAAAGTTGGAAGGGTGATTATAGCTTTCTTTGTACTCACTGCTGGATGTGTGTGCCAGCATCCATAAATAGCTTTGTGTAAACATTGTTAATTTAAGAATTCCACACAGGAAGATCAGTGTGTTAGCCCTGAGACAGGATGGCAGAGGTTGAAAATGCAAACCTTTACTGTTTTGGGAAAGTTGAGTCCACTGTCCCTAAAGAATGTTATTAGTCATTTCATACATCTGTGTAATATATTGAATTTTTCTCGAGAAAAAATGTCAAATGATTAAGAAATAAAACTTAGATGTTACGCTCTCTAAACTACAATTCTTGTTTCTAATAAGGCCTCTTCCTTTCTGTAGACAATCAGCTAGAGATGGAAATCACCGATTTCTATGAAGAGACTAAAGTAAAATTTTCTGAGCTATCTGAAGAGCTCTTATGGGAGTACATTCATAGTGGAGAGCCAATGTAAGTAAGACCCTGATGCCACCACAGAACACTTGAGAACAGGCCTTAGGGTACGTTATTAAGCCACCAGTGTAAAACATTGTCCTGTGTTCTGTGAAATTTTGCTCTGTGTGTGTGATAAATGATAGCCTGGGTGATGTAAGGTCACTATTTGTTTGTTCTTGTGTAAAGCTGTCATTTCTCCAGTGCAAGTGAGCTACCTTTTTAGAACCCTAATTAATCTGAAAAGTGAAGACTTGAAATACTCTGGATTAGAGCAAACACTTGTTAGCAGAAGCATTCAGGAATCTTTTGATGCCTGAGGGAATGCATAGTTCTCATTATAAACAGGTAAAAAGAGTGAGTGTGGGATAATCAGGGCATCATGGAACTGTACTGGAAGGAGCTGGAACTCGGTGTATTTAGTCTATCAAAATCACTGCTCTGATGCAAGGAGCACCAGCTGAATTTTCACTTGGCCTTGTGATAAGTGAAAACACAGTTTATGTATGTTCCTATGCCAAAATCGTCCTTTAGCTTATGTGTTCCTGCTACACTGGTAATATAGTTACTGACCTATATAGGGAACATTTACAAAGACAATATACCACACAACAGTGATTTCATGGAAGAAATAGGATGAGAACAGAATGGCTAATTACTACTCCTAAGATGAAGTTCACTAGATTTAAAAAAAAAAAAAGTATTTATTGGAGACAACAAGGGAAAGGACTTTGTCTTTCCTTTGTGTTAGCTGAAGCCTTGTGAAGGCATAGTTAGCACTATGGACTGCGTATCAGGTGATCTGACATGAACTTTTGTCTCCGTAGCTTCAATTCTGGCCATGTAAGAATATAAATTGGGGTGGTTTTTAAACTCATTTGTGCTATAAAACAATAAAGTCCTGCTTTACTGGGGAAAGAGAAACCAGTGTAGACTTTGAATATACTTCAATGCTTAATGTAAATGAGGCATACTTTGTGAACATGTAAGGTTCATAGCTTATTGAGTACCATGATGTTAAACTGGATTGTGTGGAGAGAGTGTTTCAGTAAGACTACAGCTTGTAACAAATTCCTGGGTAGGTTTTTGGAAGGTGATGTTTACTATGCTAATTAGCATGATGTTTAGATTTAGAGGGTCATAAAGTTGCAGTTTGAAGGCAAAATGACCATGGATTTTTAGGAAGAATGTGAGGTTGAAAATTATTTTGGAATATTCTGATTATTTCCTCTGGAAGCAAATATGTTTTAGCAGTGCTTTGCTGCAGCAAAATGGCTCATAAGCAGTGCTGGGTCATTTAGTTCATTCTGCTAAACAGGGTGTGTGAAATCAAGAGTTTCTCAGGGACCAGAGGTCAGGAGAATGTATTTCATTACTCTCTGAGGCAGAAGCCAATTGATCTTTGTTTATATAATCCTGAGGATAGGAAGCATTTGTTCTGACTTTGCAAAGGAACTACTAAACAGTGTCCTATAAATTTTGCATAACAGTAAGAAGTATCTCACAGCAGGTTTTTTTTGGTTGGTTATCTTTGTACCCTCCTCCATGGCCACTCATACAGGTTACACAGTTATATGCATACAGGTTTTTCTAAATGCTATATTGCAGTCAAGTGACCATATCTTTTTTTTTTTCTAATTTAAATGGCAGAATAATTTTCTGAAATAATACAATACTTAATGATCACATGAAAAAATAAGAGAAAAATGACTAGTGCTGTTGAGGATTAGACTGAGTTCTTTTTCTAGCAAGAAGAAAATTGGCATATAGTATTAAAGTCCATCACTGGTGACAGAGACTAATACTAGAAATACATAGCTGACCTAAAGTATGGGTAAAGGAGGGGAAGTTGCTGTTTTGAGGTAGACTGTGATGAGGCTATAAAATTTTGGCTGCAGAAAGATGTTTTGCTTTTTGTTTTATTCTTGTTCCTCTTTCTAACCAAGGATTTTCTGCTTGCAGGCAGCGTCTCTTCTTTTCTGTCTATGTAGAAAGAAGGCTGTACCACAGTAATCCTAACTGTTTTGGGCTTGTATAATGAGTAGACTTAGACTCTTTTTAGACGTAGACTCTTTGACCCAGCTTTTTATTTTGTAATCTTTCCCTTATGAACACCTTTCTCTGTCTCTGCTTACAACTTCTAGCCTGAAAATCCTATGTGGTTTCAGTAGCTCTGCTCTGATGGCAGTGCAACCAAAGGACCCTACTGCAGTCTGGGAAGGAGGTGATGACAGCACCTGGAGCTCTACAGTTTCAGACTTTACTGTGAATGAATAAAATGTAGAATGTAAATGTTCTCTTCATGATCCAATCCCAGAACATAAAGTGTTGTAGAAAAATAAATATGTGGCCAGTTAGGTTAATGTTCCTGCTGGGAGTATGATACAGCTGGTTTTGATGGTCATAATGTTTTTTGCCTCCCTGTAAGCATATACCAAAATGACTGCAACTTCATTTAAAAAATGAGAAGACATTTTAGTCATTATAATACTCCTAATTTAGTTGATGTAAATAGTAAGAATGTTATAAAAGATGAAATAATTTAAACAATGACAAAGTTATAAGGTAGAGTTTAAAATGCAAGATTAAAGGAAAATCCCTATTCTCCAATTTATAGCAATTCAGAAAATCCTACTTGCTAGGATACTAATTCCTCTGTTTGTTTTAGGATGCTATTAGAAAAGGAATCTGGAGATAAGTACTAAAAATAAAGAGCTGTTTCTGATCAAATCTAAGATTAAAGAATTAGCAGTGATTTTTTTTTTTTTTTTTTTGTAGCAACCTTCTTTCTCAAGCAGTTTGCATAGTTCCATGCTACCTTAAGTTAATAGATCCAAGACTGACTGACCTTTGGTTTCTAAGCTTGCTGATGTAGGCTATCAGATTGTGTTGTTATGTAGGAAACATACTTTTAACTGCCTTGTTCCTTGTATGAGAACAGTAAAATTGTTGGGTCTACTGCAGCTTATCTGACTTGTATGTACTTCCATTCCACTCCGTGGAATTTGCATAATTACACCTAAAGACAGATTAGATTTCCAAGGTTAATTTCTGTGCGTGTACATTATTGTGCCAAATTACCAGTATTACCATGGCATCTAAGAGCACAGTATTGTGAACTACAACTCTACTTCTGTCCCGGACGGCTGCACAAGAGATGGATAGGTCTAAATGGAGTAGTGGATCTCGTTTGAATAGGTTGCTCTTTCCCAAGAAAGTCCTGTCTTCCCAATCCCCCTTTCAGGTATTCCTATGACTGAGGTCTGCAAGATGCATTCTACGATAGTTTGAGTTCTAAGGCATCGTCTTTGTTGAGCTCCTTTGAGACCTAACATTCCTACAGGCTTTTCAGCCTCTTGTGGTACTGGGTGAGGGTCAGTATGCATCTGGTAACCCAGTGGCAGTGTTGCTCTTGGTAACACTGTTACCTTTTTGGTAGCCACTACTTGGCAAATGCTGGGTACCCTATGACAACGCACTCTGAGTGCAGTCACCTGCTGCTTAGGTGACTGTGACACCTGCACTGACTGAAACATCAAGCTACTCACCCTTAGTGGAAATACTAATCCTTATACTTGTGATTTACAAATTGAAGTGTTGAGCCTAGGTATTGGATTTAATCTGCCTCTAACTTAGGTACACTAGTCTTTATTCCATCCTCTGCAGTACTGGTGGATTATTAGTGTTCTGTGATACCTCTACTCTTAACTAGATCAATGTTGTTTTTGCTTTCTCTTCCCCAGGGACAAGGCTGGTGGATATGGTATCCAAGCCCTTGGTGGAATGTTAGTTGAGTATGTCCATGGAGACTTCTTGAATGTGGTGGGATTTCCTCTGAATCACTTCTGCAAAAAGCTAGCAGAATTGTACTATCCGCCCTCTAAACATAATGTACAACATAAAAAATATGACTCTATCCCTTCTGTGGACACTTTTGAGAACATAAGTGATGGAGAAAGTGAATCTTCAAATTTCACGAAGCACAAAGATGCTAGTAAGTTGGACAGCGGTGGGATGCCGTTCTCAGGAGCTGTTTACACTTCTGAAAACAGTTCTGGTGTCAGAACTGGTTTTACAGTACCTTTGGAAAATCAGAATGGAGTGCCGCCGAGTGCAGCAAAACTTCCATCCAAAATTTTAGAGCTGATGGATGGTTTTAGAGCTTCAAAGGTAAGGGGAAAAAATAAAACTACTCATTACATTGTTGCCTGATACATTTGTTTCATTGGACTCCAGTATGTACCAGTTATGTGAAATACTTGAGCTGGGGAAAGAATGTATTAATAATTAGTAAAAAAAGACCACTGAAGTTCTGGAGAATCTAAGATAGCTGAAGTTTCTGGTGCAGTGCAAACATTGTTGGGTTTGGTTTTTTGTATTTGTTTTTATGTGTTCTATGAAATGTCAGTTACCTATTTGATAATTTTATCTCTTGAGTTGAGAGGGAGAAGTTGGAGATTTTTTTTTTTTTTTTACTGATCGTAAGAGCACAACCTAGCTGGAATTTACTCTGCAAAGAAAGCATTTAATGTGGTTAACTCACCTAACTTAAAACTGTGACAAAAATTGTAAATATTATACTTCCTTTCTAAGTTTTAATGCTTTGCATTAGAATTCTGTGGAAGATCTTAATTTTCTTGCCTCTTAAGAATATTATTTTTCAGTAACCTGTTTCATGCTCCACGTGTGTTTAACTGTGCTCTATCTGATGGAGGCATACTCGTAACAGCTCACCAGCAAGATCACATGCTCTGTGTATCAGCCAAGCATGATGAGAAATGCATAGCTGGACATTTTAAGTACTCCCAGATTTTCTACTTATAGTTCCAGCGTAGCAAAGACAATAGTGAAGAAGAAATGAACAGTGATCATTCTAATAGATCACTGGTCTCCATCAAGTTGTTTTAGGAAGAAGTGAAAAAAAGTGCTAAAGTGGCAGTGAAATGCAAACTTGGAACTAAAGATAGGACAGCTTTGAGGTGAATGGAGGGAGGCACACCAGACAGTGAACAGTAGTTTTGCTGAAACAGTGGAGAGTTGTGCTTAGCTCTGAAGGAAGACTGTAGTGTGATCATGTGGTGTGGATCTGTGGGCGTGCTGCTTGCAGGCATGCAAAGCTATCCTGAAGGGTTTGGAATAAAGTGGCTTTGAGGTTGCTGCATTTGTGAACGTCTTGTGTAGCCATAGGGAGCAATGTATTTGAATGGGTGAGATGATGCTTAGCATTTCTTCAATTTAAATAAAAATAAATATGGAAAATCATCAGCATGTGGTTGAACATTACTTATACTGTTTACAGTGGTATGATGCTGAATTCCATTTTGTGCAGTGAAAGACAGTGGAGGCTGCAAATAAAAGGAAGAGCTTTGCTTTCCCACTACTCCAGTGTAAAGTCATAGTATAAATACTGAATGGCATGTTGAACTAGTGGGATTTTTTTTCCCTCATCATTCCCTTTGTAAAACTACCAGTAGCAATGAACTGTGATGTGACAAAACTCATCATCTTTCCATTTGCAGAATAGGTTTGAGGACACAAAAGCATTTATTTCCACAAAAACTCTCAAGTTTTTAAATTTTGATTCTTGAGTGTTGCTTCAAGAACTTTATAAAGCAGAGTAGAATCTCCTGCAGGTGAAGATGTTGCTGCCTATTTTACTCTGAACAGCTCTGTTGCAGAACAGGAGGGGAACAGGATTAAATACTTCCAAGTTAAAAGACTTTGACGTTTACCATGTTCTGAATTTACATAGTCTGATCTGTAGTCAGATCTTTGACATTTTTTCTTCTTTATTTTTTTTTTTAAACTGAGAATTACTGAATGGTAGGTCAACCATGTTTTCTGCCCTATCTTCTCACCTTCTTTTTCCTGTTCTAATAGTTTCCAGTTGGTATCAGTCTGAAGACTGGGCAAGTCTCAGAAGACATCGGGTTGTAAACTACATGTAATTGGCTCAGTATTGTGAAAGCCTGAATTATAATAAATCCCAGCTATATGTTCTTATTAGAATAACAAAAGAAACTGTAAAAAGAGGTGAAGATGATAGAATAGACACACAGTAGCAGACCTACCTCTCAATATCTTTTCTTTCCCTTTTATTTTTATTAAGTGGAATGTCAAGGCCTTTCTTTCCTTGATTACCTTTAGATTTAAATTTCATTATAGTTGCTTGCAGTTGTAAAGAAATGCATTTGCCTCCATTGTTGTGCTCTCCATAAGTTCCTTGGTTTTGGGTGTTTTACCTACTTCAGAATACAGAACTGTAGAATTGCAAATTAATTTTGAATGGAGAGGTATATATTACCACATCTCATTAACTTTACTCTCTGGTTTAGTTAGCATATCTTTTAAAAAGTTCAGCTAAGGTTTTCAACTTAAAGCCACCATTGCTCATGAGGTCTTCTTCACCACCAGGCACTAGCTGTTCTCTCGTCCCCATTCCATGTGTACGTGTCCTGTTAAGGTGTGCCAGGACTACAGTTGTCCTGAGAAGTTTTATTCTTTTTGTTCTTAGTCTTTTTGGGATTTTTCCTTAATTTTAATAAAATAAAGACCTACATTTTAGCAACTGAAGCTGTTACACTGTCTTAGTGGAGAGTTTTGAGTTCCTTATGTGTTGGGTATATCAAATTTAATTTGATCTTTTTGTCTTGGTGTTCATATGCTTAAGAATGTTCCATAAGGTCAAACAGTCATATAGATGGGGAAGTGCTAAATAGCTGAATAAAGAAGTGGGTCTTTATACAAAATTTGTAGGATGCATTCCAGAATACTGTGAGTTCCCTTCTCTTCCAAACACTGTTATTAAAAGATCTGTTACTTGGCCAAGATACTGAAACCCTCTGAGAAGGAAGGTAGCAATTTTTAGGAGGTTTGTTAAACTGTGCTGCAGTAGTTTAACAGTAGTTGTGTAGAATAATTCTAGGCAAACAGTATAATTCTTCTGGTTTTTGATTGCAGTCTTCTACATGCAGCATGATAACAATTTATTACCTACACACAGGCTCTGTTTGTAGCCTCTAAGCTGAAGATATTTGATCATCTGAAAGATAAAGATCCAGTGAAGGCTGTGGATATTGCAAATGATGTTGGAACCTCTGTATGTGGAACTGAAAGACTCCTTGATGCATGCGCTTCTCTTGGATTACTGGAGAAAACACCACAAGGTGATTAATTTATCCTCCCTGCAACTGCATATGGTACTGAAAGACAGGCAGGACTGGAAGAGATACGTCTAAGGTCACAGGTTCTGACTTGATATTGTGGGTAACTTGGATTTGGGGAAGAGGGGAATGGATCGTTATTCCTTTGCATTCATTATTAGTAGCTGGAATTGTTTCATGTGGGGGCAGGCTTTATATAATGAACACATTCAGGTCTCCTTTATGGAAACTTTAGATTGTTTTTGCTCTCTGGACATAATACTGACCAAATTTCTAAGAAAGGTTGCACAGACAGTCCTAGCGACCATTTTAATAGCTCAGATGTGTCATCTTCACTTGAATCACAACAACCCCATGCAGCACTACAGGCTGGGGGAAAAGTAGCTGGAAAGCTGCCCAGTGGAAAGGGACCTGGGCATTGTTGCCAACCAATGTGGGTATTGGTTGGCAGCAATTGAACATGAGCCAGTGTGTGTGTCCAGCTGGCCAAGAAGTCCGATGGCATCCTGGCCTATATCAGCAGTAGTGTGGCCAGCAGGACCAGGGCAGTGACTGTGCCCCTGTACTCAGCACTGGTGAGGCCTCACCTTGAATCCTGTGTTCAGTTTTGAGCCCCTCATGAAAAGAAAGACACTGAGGTGCTGCAGCATGTCCTGAGAAGGGTAATGGTGCTGATGAAGGGTCTGGAGCACAAGTCTAATGAGGAGTGGCTGGGGGTGTTAAACCTGAAGAGGAGGGTGAGAGGAAACCTTATTGTTCTCTACAACTACATGTTAAGGGCACTGTAGCTGGGTGGGAGGTGGTTTCCTTCTACAAGTAACAAACAGCAGGATAAGAGGAAACAGCCTCAAGCTATGCCAGGGGAGATTTAGACTGAATGTTAGGAAAAATTTCTTCCCTGAAAGGGTTGTCAAGCATCAGAACAGGCTACCGAGGGAAGTGGGTGAGTCACCATCCCTGGAGGTATTTAAAAGGTGTGTAGGTGTGGTACTTGGAAACCTGGTTAAATGGTGGACTTAACAGTGCTGGGTTAAAGGTTGTACTTGATAATCTTAGAAGGCTGTTCCATTGAAGTGATTCTATGTTTGTATCTAAAATAATTGTCAAATTCCATTCCCTGCTGCAGCAGTGCAGTCAGTCTTTAGCAGATGATCAGGCTTTTAATAAGGAGAGTTCTGCAGTGTGTCCCTCTTTGTGGACAACTTAAATTTTAGTGCTCCTAACTGGAACAGTCCTTGGGTATGTAGGTGAGGGAGTCAATATTAGGATTAACTTTTTTCATCCACACTATGTATTTCTAAGTTTCTATGTGCATGATTTATGTAGTAAGACTTGAAATGGTGAAGTGCCAAGAAAGGGAAATAAAGGAGTCTTTTTAACTCTTTTAGAGGACAAGATAAATGAAAAAGCCCTAAAGGCAAAACATAGTGGAGAAAGCTTGAATTCAGGGAAGAAGCCATAATCCAAACAAAAATACAGTCAAGAATGAGGAACTTCTAATACTGTCCCTTGAATATTAGGTATCTGAGATAACTCTGGTTTAAAAGAGATACTCTGGTTTAAAATAAAAATAATAAATCAGTGTGTATCTGTATTTTCCAGCATCTAAATTCTTTTTGTAAACTAAGTACTTACTCCTTTAAGAATGACAAGACTTCTAGAATTAATTACTTTTTCTGCAAAATTTGTACTAATAGATCATAAGATCAGGATTTGCTAGCTATTTATGCAGGAAAATATGCCTTCAGATTTTAAACAACAGTTGTAAAGTACTGAAACAAAGCTGGTTACAATTGTTTTCTTTCCAAAAGGTTACAGTAATACAGACTCAGCAAATACCTACCTGACCTCAGATGGTAAATACTCACTTCATGGCTACATTATCCATTCTAATGATCACCTTTGGCCTCTCTTCACAAACTTGGAGTCTGCCGTCAAAGAAGGGAGCAGGCAGAATCATCGAGCCTTTGGAAAGAAAGCAGATGATCTATTTAAGGTAATATAAACTCTTACTAGTACCAGAACCAGCTGTGAGGAGCCCAGAACTGACCTAGGGGCAAATGGAGACAGAGCTGTCTGAAGAAAGTTTGTCAGTCTCAGAAATGAACACAATGCAACTCACCAGTCCCAGGTTTCTGTTCCCTTCAACTTTAGGCTGTGTAGTGGAGTAGAAGTAGTTGAACAATCACAGAATATATTGGGAAATTCAAGTGCTGGCAGAAATTCTCCAGATAAAGTGTTGCCCATCCCACTGACACACTCTCAGAACAACCTCTGGGCCTGTTTAGTTTACATTTGTGTCCTTTTTATAATACCAGATAGTACCTTAGCACATGTGCACTCCTTCCATGTTGGATGCCAGTCTGTTGATACTGATGTGCATCAAGTTTAGGCTGTGCTGTGTAGTCAAAGCTGGCTTGTGTTGATGCAGTGGAGAAGGGATCTAACCTCCTTTATGACATTTTGTAGCTTTGTATAAGCTTCACGCTGGTGTCTATTGCTGATAAAATTGTAATCCTTTTGCCATCTGTTTCAATCTGTGGCATTCCTTTCCCAATGCTAGCCCAGGTGGATGTGATCAGACTGGAGAATCACTTAGGGTTATAACTAGCCTAACTTGTCAGTTACCCATCTGGTGAAGCACGTTGAGAGGCATAAATATTTGTGCCTGTGTAAGCAGAAAGCTGGTAGTGTGAGCAGGAGAATATGTCAGGACTTCATCTCTGACAGCACTGCTTGCTTAAATTGTACTTCAGACTACATCCTGAGGTCCTTAATTTGTATTTAACTTCAAGATGGTTATGAAGGCAGTCTCCTGAAGGAGATGTCTACATCTGTCATGTAGAGTCAATGGAACGAAATAAGAACGTCTGGAAACTTAAAAGTTCTGCTAGCCTCATGTTAGTACTTAAATAACTGGAGGACAGAAACTCCTTTGGAAATCATTCAAAGGGTCTTTAAAGGGAGTTAAGATACTTTGCTTTAGGATAGCTTTTGCAGTAGATGCCTAAATATATATACAAATTAAGTGGTTTAATGTACGTGAACTGGATCTCATCCTTTGTTAAACACCTGGGTTATCAGCTTTGCTTGGGTGATGCTTGTGTCTAGTTTGGACCTGGGCTCCATATATGTACATGATGGTATGTCTCAGCAGAATATATAGGCTGCCTATGGTACTGTGTACACCACAGCCTGGAGATACTTCCACTTCATGGTAGCTGCAAAGCCAGCCATAACTGGTGAAATCTGTATAAAAGTGAAATGTAAAGGGATTTGTGTGTATGTATCCTTGAAAAGGTAAAGGCCTGAGGTTCTGGTACTGAATGCTTGCTTCTTCCCTAATCAGAAAAAACAGTATGATCTTTAATGTTTCTGATTTATGGTATGGTCCAATTATCTAGTTTTTCTCCCATCATGGGAGAATAAATGTTTGAATGAAATGAAAGCAATTTGTGAGGATATCAAGAAGGAACACTCAAATTTTTCTTCCAGTCTCCTAAGTCTATCCTTTCAAGATGTCTGTGTGATCAGAATTCTTGAGGGGATGCAAAAATCTGCTTATCACTACAGCAAAGGATTTGGATGAGCAAATAGTTAGTGGCACTTTTAATGGTCCTTTTCATTTTGGAATTCTGATGTTCAGCATGTTCACCTACTGCCTTGGTTGTACATGGTTTTAGTTAATTAATGAAAATAAACTTTAATTACTCTTCTTTTCCCCCTTTTTAGGACTATTATCACAGCCAGGAGGTAAAGCAACGTTTTATGGCTGCCATGCACAGCATTGCTCACCTGACAGCAAGAGATGTGGCTACAGCGTTTGATCTTTCACAGTTTAAATCTGCTTGTGATTTAGGAGGTATAGCTTGTAATTGAACTTGTATGCAAATTAAAGGGAAAAGCTTGATTTCAGTTCTGCATTTTGTTATTTAAAAGATGTATATTTTGTGTATAATGTATATTTTTTACTAGAACTGCAGTAATATTATCTACTGTTATTTTTCTGATATTGCAACGTCAGAATAAAAGAACAGTGCAGCTAATTGAAAGCAGAGTTATCTAAATGGTATATGAATAGTTGAAGGTAAGTGAATGTTTGTCTCAATCAGTTACACAATTCAAGGCAGAAAAGAAGGTAGTTTGTGGCTCAGGTGATACAGCATTGAGCTGGGAGTGCCATTTTCAGCAGTGTTGTTGCTCTCCTTAAGCATATCCAGGATTTTCAAAAGTAATGAAAGTAGTGAACCACCACTACTGGGGTGTCAAACTTGAAACACTGCACTGCTAGAACAAAAGTTTGGATTCTTTTCTAGTGGGTTTGTTTTATGTATTGTAGTTAAGATGTCCACCAAAATGTTGAAAACCAATGATATATCTAAAGAAACTCTTCTTTTTAGCATTCCTTTTTTTGCCTTGTGCTTGGAGCTGCACAGAGGGAGCATTATTACATAGGGAAAGATCCGTTGAAGGAAGCACGCTTTATTTAGTGCCTGGGGAGGTGGACAGCATGTCAGAGGAGTTAACCCCATGCCAGTACAAGCGTTGCCACTTGTTCAGAGACTCCAAAATTTCACAGTCTTTACTATGCTAGAGAGTGTTTTTCAAATTCCATGTATCACTGCTTTGTAAATGTTAAACAGTTAAGAGGTGCTCTTCTTCAAAAAATGGAAGACTTTTCCTTTTCATTTACATTTTGATACTCCGCAAAAAAACCCTGAGGTACTGAATCAAAGGTCACATTAGCAGTTCTGTGTCAGCAAGGAGTCATGCCTGCATTCCACAAGCTTTAAAACCTTGCTTATCAATCAGGAAGTTAGTTGTGGAGCTGACTGTCTACCTCTAGTTCTGATTGGATGTCTCTATTTTAATGTTATATACAGCCTTGTCCCAAAAAATGTCTGCAAATTTTGGGAGAAAATACTTGATTGACTTCTTTAAACTTTTAACAGGTTGCACTGGAGCTCTGGCTCATGAATTAGTACAAGTATACCCAAATCTCAAGGTGACAGTATTTGACCTTCCAGAAGTCATTGCGAACACCTCTTTCTTTCAGCCTTCAGGACAACACACTGCTCCAGTGACATTTGTATCAGGTAAATGTAGCACATGATCTTTTCTCTGATTTCTGTTATCCTTGAGCACAGAACAGGCTCTTTTGCTGCTGTTCCAACCCCAAACATATCTTAGTACAAGGCAATGTAGGTTCACCCATGCTAAATAGGGACATTGTATTTTTCTAGTCAGTGGGGATACAAAATGGTTGGAGAATGAAGCTAAATAAGTATGAATTAGTAATTTTTTGAATACTACTGGAAGCAGAGGGTGCATGTGCTTGTCTGAGGCGTTTTATTTCTAGACAAGATCAACATGGTGACTACAAAGAACTTTGTTTCCTTCCCTGCTTTAGGCTTGCTCTCCATTTTTGTTACAGAGTTCTTGCCTGTGATCTGCTCTTTAACTACACTTTTGTTATCTGCAAATCAGGGCATACTTGTACCTGTTCATTCTTGTTACTTTTTTACTCTGCTGAGCACCTTGTTATTGTAGTATGTGCTCTGTGGTTTCTGTAGGAATGTACTAACTCTGTTTTCTAACAGGTGACTTCTTCAAGGATAATCTCCCAGCAGCAGATCTTTATATCCTTTCACGTGTTCTTCATGACTGGCCTGATGAAAAGATACATGTGCTATTAAGCAAAATATCAGCTGTTTGCAGACCAGGTATGTTTTTTTTCATCTTGTGAGCTTAAAGGTGCATGTTAATGTACCTTTAATGAGTACTGAGTAATGCTTTTTTAATATGAACTTACGATATTTTTCTATTCAATCATAGTAGCCTTTGATTGAATGTCTAGGCTTGCATTATGATAATACCTACTAAGAAAAGGAAGGAAACAAAGCCGCAAATAAAACTATATATATTAAGCTTTTACTATAGTTGCAGGCTTTACATACAACTATATCATTTCCCCATCTCTGCCATGCCCAGTCTTACTAAGCCCTGTATCATCAATTAACTAAGCATGTGCTTATTTCTGTACATAAAATTAGCCTAACTAAAGCTCCTTTGGGTTAATCAAGAAGCAGCAGTTTGGTTTGCTGTTGGTTTGCTATCTCAGTAGTGTCCAGAATATGGTAAACTGGCTGAAATACTGTACTACTTTATGCACACATACCATGAGAAATACGTAGCCTCTTTGACTTTCTACTACATTTGAATCATAGAATCATCAGAGTATCTCAAGTTGGAAGTGACCCATAAGGATAATCAAGTCAAACTCCCTGCTTCTTGAAGGACTAAATAAAACTAGTTCATATGACTAAGAATGTCATCCAGATGCTCCTTGAACTCTGGCAGGTTTGGTGCTGTGACCACATCCCTGAGGAGCCTCTTCCAGTGCCTACCACCCTCTGGGTGAAGAACCTTTTCCCGATGTCCAGTCTGAACTTTCCCTGATGGAGCTTAATTTCATTTCCTTGTGTCCTGTCACTGGTTCACTGGAGAGAGGAGATTAACATTTCCCCCTCTACTGCTCCCTGTGAGGAAGTTATAGATGGTGATGAGGTCCCACCTCAGCCTTCTGTTCTCCAGTCTGAGCAGATCACGGGACCTCAGCTGCACCTCATGAATGTTGCCCTCATGGCCCTTCACCATCTTGGTCACATACAGTGAGGCACACAAAACTGCACACAATCACAGAATCAAATAATATGCTGAGTTGAAAGGGACCCATCAGGATCCTCGAGTTCAACTGCTGGCCCTATGCAGGACACCCCAAGGGTCACACCATGCACCTGAGAACATTGTCCAAACACCCCCTGAACTCAGGCAGTCTTGGTGCTGTGATCACTTCCCTGGGGAGCCTGTTCCAGTGCCCAACCATCCTCTGGGTGAAAAGACTTCTCCTGATATCCAACCTAAACCTCCCATGACTCAGCTTCATGCTGTTTCCTTGAGTCCTGTCACTGGTCACAAGAGATCAGTACTTGCCGCTCCATTACCCCTTGTGAGGATGTTGAAGACCACAATGTGGTCTCCCTTCAGTCTCCTCCAGGCTGAACAAACCAAGTGACCTCAGCTGCTCCTTTTAAGGCTTCCCCTCAAGACCCTTCACCATCCTCGTGGCCCTCCTTTGGATGGTCTCTAATAGCCTAATGTCTTTTTTATATTGTGGTGCCCGAAACCTCGCACAGTACTCAAGGCTAGGCAGTACCAGCACAGAGTAGAGTGAGGCAATCACCTGTGTAGTGATTTCCTATCCTGTGCACCCCAGAACACAGCTGTCCCTTTGGACTGCCAGGGTGTACTGCTGACTCATATTCAGGCAGTATTAAAGATCACAGAAGACAAAAAAGCAGAAAAGCCTGACCACTAGGATCATCTGATTCCTTAATCCAACTGTAGCTCTGAAGTTTGATTCAGAGGAGAGCATGCAAAATCAGACCTAGTCCATAAACTATAATTCTGATTATAAATGGTGAAAAAAAATTGTGGGTGACTGTCTTAATCTTCTTATGCAAAGACTGGGGTATGACAGATGCTTAAAGGAGTTGTTTGGTTCAAAATGAAAGTAAGGCTGAGTTTAAGAGCATAGGCAGGAAGTGATGTGAACTTCTGGAGACACTGCTTTAAACTCTCCCTTCTTTTTAACAATTAAATGATTGCTTCCAGGAAGAGATCACTGAAAGTACACTTCTTTCACTGATTTCCACTGAAGACCATTAAAAAATCAGTCTGAGGGGACCTCTGTAACTGTCTCTGAGCAAAACACTGAAGTTAAAGCTAAAAATACTTAAATGGAACCACTTCTGGTTGTTTTGGAAATGCAGGAAGTGCCTTGCTAGTGGCAGAAACTGTGCTTGATGAACAGAAGACTCACCCTTCTGTAGCTGTGCTACAATCCCTCAGTATGACTGAAGGCAAGCAGAGAAGCGGCTCAGAATACAAACAGCTACTGGAGAAATATGGATTCACAGATGTACAAATTAAGATCACAGGAAACTTATTAGATGCTGTTCTGTGCTTCAAGAAGAGTCTGTCACTGTAGTGTGCCCAGAAGCAATCTGGGATGCTGAATTTTCACCCCCTTGTGCAATACACCCATCATCAACCATCTCATATGGGCAGTTTAGGATCATTTTGGCCCTTTATTTGAAGCATAGTTGTTACAGGCCTTGGATACAAGTTGGAGTGCAGCTTCTGCAGCAGTGAATGCTGTGCATTTTAAAAAGTGTCTGGGGCAGGCCAAAACTCCTCCATGTGAGGAGTATTAAGCTGTATTAAGCTTAGACTTGAAATAGCTGTGTATAGCATGTCAGGTTAAAACTGCAAGCTTATACTGAGCTGCATTAATACTTTAGTTTTCTTGGACCTTAAAGAGAATTCTCCCTCTGCAGTGTATTCAGTGGTTACTGCTCATTTTAATCAGAAATGTAAAATTAAAAATGAATATTGTACCATCTGCCTGATTTGGGGATGTTAGTCCTGTTTTTCACTGCTGTGTGGGACTTTACTCAAAAATATCTCAAGGGTAGTCTTTTTTAAGCACTTTTTCTCCAAGCAAAAGTGAAAACAGAACAAACCTAACACATGTTCCTACAACAGCTATAACATCACAGAGGAACAAACTCTTCAGCAGCCTCTGACCTTCAGCCACAGGATGTACCTGCACAGGCTGCAGCTGAGAGCTGTTCATATTGCTTACTATCACTTCTGGGGTTTTCTGAATATGGTTGCATGGCCGTATATGCTTTCTGTCTCATGTATTGAGATGAGTTTTAGGATTTATGTATAAAACCCTGTATGATTAAAAAATAAAAGTTTCTTCATGCTTCAGTCTTTAATTGGAGAACCTATCTCTTCAAGTAATTTGTCACCAATGTCACGTCTCCTAATCTTTATGTCTTTCCTTATACTTCACTGATATTTTTTTTTTTTAAAGTGTACTTTGTAGTAGAAGCCTCTCTGGAGATTAAGGTTGCACTTTCAAATTCGCTTTCACCTCTTATCAGTTGTGAGTTTCTTGCCTGTCACTCGTACAGCAATAGTCCCAATAAACTAGCGTGCAAGAGGCCGTGCCAATACTGAATCACCAACCTCAGCAAATTAGACAGGGTTAATGAGGAAGGTTAAGAGTTGCATCTGCCCGGATGTTATTTGTCAGGAGTTACTTTGCTCCTTGACCAATGGGTAAAGAAAAAGTGCCACAGTGATTCAACTTATCAGGAGAAACACTTACTACAGAGCATTTCAGGTGCAAAAATCAGGGGAATGTCAGACTTTACCACAGTGGGGTTTTTAATTCTTAGCAAAAGGTTTCTATGAATGGAAATTTGACTGATCTCATCTGTACATTAAAATAGAAAAGGCCGACTATTCAACAACTGAATAAATTTGAAGTGTTTCTTTTCCAGATTGACATGAAGCTTGCTATTGGTTTAGCAGGTTTGTATGTTGACAGAGACTTGTTCTGGCAATAAGATGTGTCTCATAGTTATTCATAAAGTTCATAATGCTGTTCTTTAAGCTGTTCTAAGCTGTTTGAGTCAGAAACCATCAGATCCTAAAGTTGGCACACTTTAACTGTCACAGACTTTAAAACTGTGCCCCTAAGTACTATGTCTCTGACTGTAAAATTTGAATAGAATGTGTTTGGCTACCACACAACCTTCATGTACTCTGTGATTAAGGCACAACACTAAGCATTAGTCCCTTAGGCATGGTGTCCGTGGGCCTGCACCACAGCTTTGCACTCCTGCAATAATTAAGCAGTGGAGCAGGTGGTCCAGGAAGGTTGTGGAATCTCTGTCCTTGGAGGCTTCCATGTGAAAAGCCCTGAAGAAGCTGAGCTGATTGTAGAGCTGTCCTGCTCTGAGTGGGAGGCTGGACTAGAGACCTCCTGTGGTCTGTTTCAGTCTCATTTGATGCAGCCTAGTCACCTGCGGAATTATAAGCTCATGTTATTAATATACAAAATGAGTTTTTCAGTTGCTCTGAATATCTTTTGGTGACTGGTAGAAGGAATGGATTTAATAGTGTTAACACTGAAAAGATTCTCTAAGCAATATGCATAACTGAGAAAAATCTTCCTGACATGAAGAATGAGGGGGGTTAAACTTTAAAACCTTTTGACGATTGTTAAATGTCTGAGATGTACAAGTTGGAATGGGTCTGAGGAGACTGTCTTAAAGGTCAGAAAGACATGAATGTTATGCAGCACTTAATAATAAAATCACTATGAACTGCTGCTACTTTGATCTGAGTTGGTGCAAGTCCAAAAGGCAAGTATGTATAGCAATGCTTGTTTTGTCAGTAGCCCTCTCTTGGCTTCCCTTTCCTCTCACAGGTCTGAATATGGAGAAAAAGACTCTGTAAATCAGATCATTTAAGTTCTGCTCTCATCCTTAGGTCAGTCTTGCCACAAAGAACTTGGGTCCTACAGAAATAACATACAGAATGTATTGAACAGAAACGTTGATTTCTCTGTTTCTGTAATGCTTGCTATCCACTCTTCTCTCTGCTAGGCATCATTTCAATATGAATGTGAAGCAGCAGTATATCCCAAAGAGATGCAACTCTATTCCTGTCCTACTGTTTTCTATAGTTCTCATGCCAAGTCTACAGAAGTCATCCCCTTTTCCCCTGAACACAGAGACGTGCCTTGACTTGTGAGTGTTTGATCACTCCATACTGTGAAAGGGAATTTCCTGGGGTTTGTAAGAGGAGTGGATTATTCATTTAATAGTGGATTAGTCATTTAATAGCAGAGCAAATCCATAAATGATAAGGGAAATCACCTAGGTCTTGTAGTTAGCACCCCTATATATGGTGGCAGAAATTTTCTTGCCTGATAATGGATTAGAACTGTTGCATGCATTTGTTTTTAAATCAGGCTGTGCGATTTTGCTGGCTGAAATGGTGTTGGATGATGAGAAGAAGAACAGGAGCACGGCTCTGCTGCAGTCTTTGAACATGCTTGTGCAAACAGAGGGAAAGGAGAGAAGTGGCTCTGAATATCAAGCTTTGCTGGAACAACATGGATTCACAAATGTTAAAATCAGAATAACAGGAAATTTATTAGACGTCATTCTCTGTGTTAAGACCTAGAAAAAATTGATTAAGTAATAGTCTAGATGTCTTATACACGTGTTTGATGTTTTGTAATTATGCAAATACATTCTCAGCTTCCCATCAATACCATAAACAAGCAATATAACAAGAAATGTTATGTCAGCTTTGTGGCATTACTTTTAAAAAGGGGGAAAGATCGATTACATGTATTTTAGACTTCAATAAAATGATGCCAGAAGATTCTGTGGTTGCACAACACATGTAGGACACAAATCGTGTCATCAGCCCGATGGCAGTATTCACGCTGCTAAGAAATCACTGTTTCTTCATACTTGGTGCAATTAGAATAATAGAGTTTTTAGACCAGTACACATTGCTTTGCCCCTGTTCCAGGAGGTTAATGTTGGTATCGTTTTAATGCTCCATCACCATCCATTTTAATATCATTTTATGTTACACCCTTTAGTGTAAATAAACACTCTCTAATCAAGTCTAGGAACTGCTACTGCAATGGTGTAGTCAAGATTGGAAACAAGAACTGGAGCAGCAGCTTCCTGAGAGAGTCAAGACAGACTGCTCTGCTTTGAGAGAGATTTCTGAAAAAAGGCAGTTACATAAAAGTACAAGTTGCCTCTGTGATTGTAATTTGAGATTACATGTGAGGGCACCACATTTGTTTCAAGAACATCATCCTACACCTTTTTAGCCCTACTTAATTTGTCAGCTCTTATAAAAGTGGATAGCAGAATATGAGATTAGATAAAGAGAAAAAAAACTGCAAAAACAGAAGAAAAAGCATGGTGATAGAGAAAAAAGGATTTCCTCCAGTCATATGCAGGTGAGTTCCCAAGGTGAACAGAACATGACAACTACTGACTGAACAGTTTCCCATTACAAGTTATGTGCCTTTTACCTTCATTTTTCACACTGATGACACTCAAGAGTCTCAGACTATAAAGTTATTTTTAAATCAATAGAAAATTTTATGGTGAAAAAAATCTCAGTCTTGCAGACAATGTATTGTGCTAAGAGAGTATTAGCATTCAGTTATGAGCTTTTTTAAAAGGAAAAAATATCACGCTAGGCTGTGTGTGCCTCCCTGAATGCATGTAGGACAGCTTTTCAGAAATTATGTCCAAAATGTGGTCTAGTAACACTGTATGTGCATAACTCTCTGTGAGAACAGGAGTCACTTCAGTCTATCTGTATTATGATTTAGAATATAGAAGAGTACACAATTTACTTTGGATATTTTGGTGTGCAAAAAAAAAAGTACAGTGACATTTTACACAGTGTATTGTACTAGAGCAGAGAAGAAGGCTATGCCTGGCACATTTTCTTCTCACAATATGCCCTCTGAGAGAGATGCTCTCATTTTGAAATCCTACAAAGTACAAACGTGTAAGCAGTGGTTTCTGGCACCTCAGCTACTGCAACTTTGTGGTTCACCAGTCATCTGTTTAAATAAAAGGTTTGGCCTTATTTACTTTGGTTGGAAACATCCATTAAAAGTGAAAGCAGGTGAGTGTGAACTAATGTCCTCCAGCTAGGACAGTTTCAATACTTCTAGAAAGAATAGGTATCATTTCAGACAGAAGTTTGACCATTAGGGGCAAAATACCAATTTCAGCATACAGTAAAATTAGCAAAGTTACTGATGGAAACCAGGCCTGTCTTGGTAGAGCCTGAGGCCTTGCCGTGAGGGTTTACTCTGGCAGCATGCAGAGAAAGTTTTCACAGCATCTAACTTCGAGTGCCCATACAAGAAGCTGGAACCACCCTTTCCTATTGTCCCTCTATTGTTCCACAGGAAACTGCAGCTAAGTCCTTTGGCATTTCATTGTCTTGGATCAGTTCAGTGACATACAGAAGAGCCCTATGATGTGACCCTTGGCACTGGCAGTGCTAAGGAGGAGGTGGGAACAAGGATATGCCATGGATTAGCACTACAGAGGGTGGTGAGCATGGAGCAAAACCCACTGGTGCCCAGACAGTGCCGCAGATCTGCTCCCCTCCACCTGACAGCTGCTGCTGCCCCGCGGGGACCCTGTGCAGAAAGCTGTGTCTCCATCCTAGAGTGGCTTCCAGAAGTTGCCCCAGAAGGATCCTGACAGTTTGCTTGCTTGTGCTGCTCACTGACCACTGCCCAGGCCCACAGACCCACACCCCAAAGCCAGTGGTCCACCAGCTCACATTCAGCTTCACAGGATCACAGAATCAGTTACATAGGAAAGTAATTCTCAGGTTATCACGTACAACCTCTGACGCAAAATGACACATCAACAGGTCATGGCACCAAGAGCCACATCCAGTCTTTCCTTAGACACACCAAGGGACAGTGACTCCACCACTTCCCTGGCAGTCAATTCCAATGTCTCACCACCCCTTCTGTGAAGAAGTTCCTCCAAATGTTCAACCTAACCCTCCTCTGGCACAGCTTAAGACTGTGTCCTCTTGTCTTGTTGCTGGTTGCCTGGGAGAAAAGGCCAACCCTCACCTGGCAATACCCTCCTTTCAGGTGGTTGTAGAAAGCGATAAGGTCACCCCTGAGCTTCCTTTTCTCCAGGCTAAACACCCCCAGCTCCCTCAGCCACTCCTCATAGGAGTTGTGCTTCAGACCCCTCACCAGCTTCATTCTTATCTGGATCCACTCCAACACCTCAGTGTCCTTCCTGAATTAAAGGGCCCAGAACTGGGCACAGTACTCGAGGTGTGGCCTCACGAGTGCCGAGTACAGGGGCAGGATCACTGCCCTGGTGCTGTTAGCCAGGATGGCACTGGCCTTCTTGACCACCTGGGCACAAGCTGGCTCATTTTCAGATGCTGTCACCAGCACCCCCTGGCCCTTTTACGCTGGGCAGTTTTCCAGCCAGCCTGCCACCAGCCTGTAGCGCTGCAGGGGGTTGTTGTGACCCAAGTGCATTTGGCATTTGGTCTTGCTGAACCTCATACAATTGGCGGCCATCGATCCAACCCGTCCAGATCCCTCTGCAGAGCCTTCGTGCCGGGCTGTGCGACGATCCGCTGGGCTGTGCAGGCTGGTGCGGGCGCTACCGACAGCGACAGAAAGCGAACCCGGAGAGCGCTTGGGAAGGCGACTGTAGTGGGGACAATTGTGTGAGCAGCGGGATAACACCCAGGCGGCCCCGCGGGGGCCGGGCCGGGGCGGTGGCGGGGCCGGGCCGCCCCGGGTGACGCGGCGCTGCGACACTGGCGCCGCAGCGCGGGGGAGAGCGAGGGGAGGGAGCGGCGGCGGGGCCCTTTCGTCACACGCTCCGCCCCCGGAGCGAACTGGCCAATGGGACGGCGGGGGGCGTGGCCGGCGCGGCCCGGCATTAAGCCCTTGAGCGGCAGCGCTCCCGCCCTTTCGTCTTGAGCGGCAGCAGCGTCTCTCTCCCGGCGGCTCCGGCGCGGCGCGAACATGGCGGACCAGGCCATCTCCTTCCTCAAGGACTTTCTGGCGGGCGGCGTCGCCGCCGCCATCAGCAAGACCGCGGTGGCGCCCATCGAGCGGGTCAAGCTCTTGCTCCAGGTCAGCGGCGCGGGCGAGAGCGGGTAGCGCGGGCGGCACCCGTCACCGTCCCCCGCAGGAGCCGGGCCGGGCGAGGACAGAGGGACGGAGCGGGACGGGGGCCGC
>VXBT01000650.1:29137-140939 GCA_013400235.1 Oriolus oriolus
CGGCCCCCCCCTCCCCTCCAGCCCCTGTTCCTCTGGCTGGCAGCCGTTTCGGCCTAACGCGGCTCCCTCAGGCGACTCCCGCCCGCAAGCCCGCCTCTGTCAGTAAAGGCTCTCGCCTCTAGGTAGGCCCAGTCGTGATGTATTTGTTTTATATTTGGCCATGTTCCTGACAAAATCAGTCAGGTTGGTAAAAACCTCAACGATTATGAAGCCCAACTCAACATCACAGTTTAAACTAGACGGTGGCACTAAGTGCCACGTCCAGTCTTAAACAACTCCAGGGACGGTGCCTTCACCTCGTCCCTGGGAAATCCATTTCAGTGTCTAATCACTTTTTATCTGAAGAAATTCCTCCCCTAATGTCCAGCCTAAACCTTCCTTGGCACAGCTTGAGGTTATGTTCTCTTGTCCTGTCACTAGCTGCCTGGGAGAAGAGGCTCGCTCCCACCTTCTTACAGTCTCAAGTAGTTGTAAAGGAATTGCTTGTAGCTGTCCGTTCCTATTCTGGCAAGTCCTGATCTCTTAGAAAGCTTGGAAGCAATTTTAAGCCTTTTTCTCAATAATACCAACGATGGCCATTCAAAATTAACAACTTTGTTTTATAGTAGAAGCAGGTCTAAGCCCAGCTGTAGCATAGACCTGTCGAGGCATGTGGTCAGTATTCATATTTTTATTTGCAGGTGCAACATGCGAGTAAACAGATTGCTGCTGATAAGCAATACAAGGGTATCATCGATTGTGTAGTGCGTATTCCAAAGGAACAAGGAGTGCTGTCTTTCTGGCGAGGAAACTTGGCAAATGTCATCAGATACTTCCCAACTCAGGCTCTCAATTTTGCCTTCAAGGATAAGTATAAGCAGGTGTTTTTGGGAGGTGTAGACAAGCACACTCAGTTCTGGAGGTATTTTGCTGGTAACCTCGCATCTGGTGGTGCAGCTGGAGCCACTTCCCTCTGCTTTGTCTACCCCTTGGATTTTGCAAGAACCCGTTTGGCTGCTGATGTTGGAAAAGCTGGCGCAGACAGAGAATTCTCTGGTCTTGGGGACTGTCTAGTCAAAATCACCAAGTCTGATGGTGTGCGTGGCTTGTACCAAGGGTTCAATGTCTCTGTCCAAGGCATCATCATCTATAGAGCTGCCTACTTTGGGATCTATGATACAGCAAAAGGTAATAGTTCAGAGAGGATGTGAAAAACTTGGTTTTAGAATTGTGTTGTCTGTTTTGAATATGTGAAGATGAAGGGGGATATTGGTGCCACATCCACGACACTGCTGTATTCAAGGGAAAACTTGTGGATGTGTTGATGGCAGCAGCCTACTTTCAAGTACTGGTTTTGTACTTAAAGCACTTGCTCCTAATGCCAGGAGAGTATATTGGTGACCATACACAATTGGAATAATTTTATTTTGTTCAGTGCATTATTGTAGTTACATTGGACCAGTCCAAGTATGTTCAGCAGAATGGGATTGAGCAGTGCTTTTGCAAAGCAATTGTTAAGCTTGACACTTACAGGTCATTGATGCTAGTTTGTAGTGTAATGTTATCCACAGGAACAGTGACTTAATTTAGTGAAATTTCTTCACTAAAAGAGTAGTGGATAGTCAAGTTTTCTCATGCCAGTCTTAAAAGAATGCTTGTGCTTAAGTGGTAACCTATTTTGATTACTGAGAAGAACATCTCTTAAATATTGGTTCAGTATGTTAAAGCTTGTGAAGTGTTTGCTGCAGTTTTATCTAAAGTATGGGTCTGCAGTGTTTTGTACTAGTTCATCTAGTAAAATAGCTGTCATGTAGTGAGAGAACCAGAGGAGGGTGTGTGAAAGATGAAAAGCTAATTGCCTTTTTTGTTTTATTGCAGGCATGCTCCCAGATCCCAGAAATACTCACATTGTTATCAGTTGGATGATTGCCCAGACGGTGACTGCCGTGGCAGGCGTGGTCTCCTATCCTTTTGATACAGTGCGGCGTAGAATGATGATGCAGTCAGGACGCAAAGGAGGTAGGCTGTAAATCCATGGAGCTGTTCGTGCTCTTAAAACAGCATTAACAAGATAGAGTCCTTTTTTACTAGTAGCTATCCTCAGCAGTTACAGTTCATTGTTTCACAAGTCTGATTTGTTATATTACACTCAAATGAGGAAATGCAGTAAGGTTCAACTTGTGATTGTCAGGATTTATGCTGAGGACTTTTCATTATGGAACATGAAATTTAAAAAATGGACTGCTTGTTTGCATTGTCAGATTAAACGAAGGTATTAAAAAGAAGGCTTAACATTTTTAGCACTTATTGTGTAACAGTCTTAAATTGTGGCTTGGGACATCACAAAGCAGTTAAGTGAAACAGTGAAGTTGTTAAAATTATATGACATAAAATAGGACTTAAGAATAACTCTTTGCTCTTTTCCTGCAGCTGATATCATGTACTCTGGAACAATTGACTGCTGGCGGAAGATTGCAAGGGATGAGGGAGGAAAAGCCTTCTTCAAGGGTGCATGGTCTAATGTTCTCAGAGGCATGGGGGGTGCTTTCGTGCTTGTGCTGTACGATGAATTCAAGAAAGTAATTTAAACAGCCTGAATAGAATTGGAAATCAAGTTGAGCAGATCATGTAGAATAACTACCATTATGGACCATTGACCTTCAAGAAATTCCTGTGAGTCTTATTTATCGGAGCCAGATGATACTTCTAGATGGGGCTAGAAACTGACATAGAGGACTGATCCATTTCTCTGTAACATGCATGAAGACACTGAATCTGGCAATTCAGTGTGGCAATTTTTCTTTACAGCAGTGAAGAATGAGTGGTGTTGGTTCTGGGTCCAAAGTAGCTAGGTCAGATTTAGGCAGAAAAAAATCATTTGCCTGTGGATCAGATCGCAGTTTCAAGTCCTATCTTCTAGGACCATAAAATTGTATTTGAAAGCATTTGCTAACAAATCATGTTCTTTTCCACTTGTACTGAAGCACTATGTACCATTTTGCACAGCTGAACATCTAGCAATTTTGTTCTTAAATTGGGGCATTCTGCTGTAAAACAATAAACATACTTACTCGGTCTGTGTTGAAATTATTACATAAAAGCTTTGGGAAAGCCTCTTGTATTTGAAAACTTGTTTCAGATCATGGGTCCTCTGATACCCTTACACTGCATTCTATAACAAAATACGCTTTTTTTAAAAAAAATTGAATAAAGGGGAGGGGTGGGGAAGCATGGGTTGTACTAATAGAAACCACTCCTGTTCTTTGTGCCAGATAGTGTATGATGGGCTGCTGCAAGTGGCTTTTTGCATGATTCCTAGAAATTGATTTACAACTTCTGTGATTTAAAATGGTGGAGGGAAGGGGGGAGGGTTCAGCTGTAGTGCTAGGAAAACCCAAAGTACCAAGGACTGTCACAAAGTAATGCTCTTGCCCTTGGTAAAACAGCCTAAAATAAAGAATTCTTTTGTTAAATCAGTGTGGAAAGCAAAATGGCATTCATGCAAAAACCCAGGAACCCAGTAAATGCCTTCAACTTCTGAGTGACCTATGTATTGTATTGTTGCTGCTGGTTGGAAATGTTGATTGTGCCATTCAAGATACTGTTTGTGGCAGTGGTCAGTAGCTCTGTGGAAGGTTGAATTTAATCTGAAATGAGTTGCAGTCTACCGAAGTTGAAGGGGTGTGGGGGAGGGAATGTGTGTGCTTCTATGTAGCTGTAAAATAATAGATCAAGGTCGGTCAGCCTTCAGTGTTAACTGATTGATGTTTAGGGATGGTCAGAAGACCAGATTGAGTAATTTCTCATAACTGCTCTTTGAGATAATGTAATACCTATGTGCCGTTCTTCATATGTATATAATCTTTTGTACTTGTAATCTGCAAAGATGTGGCAGAGGGACCAGTAAAGGAAAACAAGGTGTCAATCTTCATGTTTTAAGAACTCTCCCTATATCTTGAGAAAGGAGAAGTGTGTCATTGTATGACTCATTGAAGGCTGACTGAGCTGTCTTCTGTGTGCCTTCTGAGATTGCTGTTCAAGATGAAGTATTTAAATTAGCTGCTTGGCTTTGGCTGGTTATTACCTTCCTCTTGAGTGTACTTTTACCTTTTTCCTTTCACTGTTGCACAAGCACTGCTTTCAGCATTTGTATGTGAATGTAAGGACATTACACAGCTCCTTTGTACACAGGCTAACGGCAAACTTCATGTACCTACTGCAAGTGGTTCTTACATCCTGTGTGGCAGTGGCAGCTCCGTGTGGTACAGGCAGGTCATTTCGTGGTCACCCTGCCACTCAATTTGCTGGGGAGTAAGGGAAGACATTTTGTCTCTATAAACACATTGATGAGGTTTTTTTCTTTATCAGTGCCTTGCAAGGGTGGAGATAATGATTGAATACCTCTGTGAGTGTATGGTGGCCCGGGCTTTGTTAGAGTAACCAAACGTAGTTACTTCAGCAGCCCCTAACAGGGACAGGACTTCTACACCCAATCTCCCCTCCAGAACAAGGTTTTACCAAAAGAAATAGGAAAAGAAACAAATGCAAGTGTAGTAAAACTGCAATTTCCCTATGCTGTGCATTCAACATGAACTAATTTGTGGTGTTGAGGTTTGGGGTTTTTATAATACATGGCTTCCCTTAATCATGCTCCAGCAATTTCCGGTGTGTGATGCAGTTTAGGGATGTAAGAGGCAAACAATAAATGAGACTTTAAAAAAAATTTGTTCTCTGCCTTACTGAAACACTCCGAAATTCATTCATTTTGAAAAATATGAAAAGCAAAACATGCAGCATTTGTAAAAGAAAATACTGGCATCTAAAGCATGTATTATTTTTAAAAGGCATTGGAAATAGCATTTGCACCCTTTGAAGGAGGTAACTAAAATACATTTGTGAGGAAATTCTACATTTAAAATCTAGCTATTTGATTTTATTTTGATTCTCACAACTGTTAGACTTGATTTTTTTAAAGGCTTTAGCTGATATCTGCATGAATTAGGTACATACTAAAACTGCACAGGATCACAGTGTGTCAGAGGTCTGTATTTGCAGTGGCAGTACTGAGGTCATGAAATGGCTGACTGACAGACCAGTATTAATAGTTACAATTGACAAGTACTGTTTTATTTTCCACTTTTGTCCTGCATAAGGTTAAATGCATATATGGGGATAGTTTGGTGTTGCTGGTTGGAAGATCAAAGAGCAAATTTAAGCACATTCTAAATAGCTAGTTTCTGCTTTAGAAAATAATCGGGCATATAAAAATTACGGTTAAGTTAATGTGGCATTATACAGCAGGCCTGTCTGCCTGCAGAAAATCATTATAATGAGAGGAAAGAAGCTTCATAGCAATGATGTCAAGAAATAATAGCTTTATTTTGGGCAAGAGGCCTTCCCTCACGTGAAGAACCTCCCAGCAAGGTTTAAGCACGCCTTCAAAGTAGGTGCTTGCAGAAAAGCTTAGTTGCCAGGCATTGTGGGTTTGAACAAAGGGAAAAGAACAAGTTTCACTGATTTTTCTTCCTTTTTTTATCTGCTCCATTTTAAGTGGATTTTAGGGAGACAAACAGTTTTATAGGTGATTATATTCTTTTATAGGCTGGTTTGAAGTACTTGTCAGCAGGATCCATAATTCCTTTCATGTGGGGGAATCAGGCGTGTTTCTGGAAAGCTGGATCATTCTTCAACTGTAGTTATTTCTTCAGTATGACTTTTTGTTGGTAGATTTACATATTCTGTCTAAAGAGAAAGAAAATTCTGCACCATGCAGTAAGCTACAAGTTGCTGTTGGTATCATTCTGAGAATGTTTCAGCAGTACTAAAGGCATCCCATCTTGCTCTTCTAATACTTAAGAAATGATTGCAAAGCAGGAGAAAACAGTTTTAAGGACAGTTAACGAATGTTTAAATATGCATGATCAGTACTAGCTGTTAGCAGGAGGAAGAACAGGAGTTGGTTTAGATGCTGGACAACCTTAGCTGAGACAACAGAAAGAATTTATTCAGTCAGTATTGCCTGAATTTTCCATTTGTAAGCATTGGCTAGACTTGTAGATAAAATATTTTGGTTGCTATCACATATTTTTACATTGGCTAACCTGGAGTTCTAGGAGAGTGCATGCTGCTAGGTAAGATCATAGTACTGATAGAGCACTTGGAGTTTAAGTATTGAGGGAAGATTAATAATTTAAAAAAATAAACAAAGCAGGGATAGTACTGGAGAGGGAAAAAAGGTTAAAAAGCAAGCCTGCTTTCATACTGAAGGTATATTGCAGAACATCAAACCAAGATGTCCTGGGGACTTTTTTTCTAGGAAATCTGAAGAATGAGTAAAGCACTGCAGGGCTTTGTGGTCATAGTGTTTTGTCCTACTTCACTGTTCTCCAAGGAAAATGCACAAAGAGTGTGTCTTGCAAGTTCTTTTGGAATCTATTTTAACTCCAGGCAAGAGGCAGTGAAAGTAGTGGTGAGGAAAGCATATGGGGAGAGAATGAGTCGAAAGTTGTTGGTCTGTAGTAAGATGAGTAAAATAAAATGGATTAGAGGAGTGCAAGTTGTCTGATGCACTGAGTGATTTGGTTGGTAGGGTCTTAAAGCAAATAAAATTGGCAGTTCTTTAAAATGAGTGTTTTAAGGATGTAGTACAGAAAGTTAGGGGTTTTTAAATCATCACCTTTTTCAGTCATCTAGGGAAAAGTATTGTGTAACAGGAGAAAAAATGAGAAAATGTGAAAGGTTGTTGAGTAAATTGAGGCAAAATGAGGAAATGCAAGCTTTAAAAGGGTGTGATTAGTAAAGGATATTGCAGGTTTCAAAACAGCTCATAAATCCATTAGCACTAAATGTCAGGGAGAGTGTTTGGTATTCAGTGGAGAAGAGCTTTTGAAAATGTACTTTTTGTACTTTATTATTATTTTAATAACTTTGAAGGATTACAGCATTCAATCAGTGTTAAAGGTACTGAGCTTGGAGAGAAGAGATAAAATTAAATTAGGTTTTAAGAGTAGATCAAACTGTTTAAACATGTCCGAATCATATGAATTATCTTCACAGTGCTTGTTGGCAGGTCTGAGGCAACGTGAGGGCTTCAGTTAACTCTGGCAACTGCTGCTGCTGCATCGCTCCCTGCCTGGAGTGCCTGTGCCACGTTTACAGACCACATCCACAAAGGCCTCTGGGTTGTAGTGGAGTGATTTGAATGTGTTTGGTAGTATATGCACAGGAATTCGGAAGCCCTTCAACTTTAGGAAAAGCAAGCAATCAGTATGAAATGTTCCAAAAACTGCTTGCTACCTTCCTATTGTTTAATATTATTAAACTATTATTGTTTAATATGATGAACTGTGGACTGCTGCTGCTCTGTAGCCTTAGCTCTGGCAGCCTGGTTAGGAAGTGAGATACCACATATTTATGACTTGAGGTGTATGAGTAAACCTATCCAAGTTACATTCCTACCTGCTTTCTATGAAAGCCAAAGGTGGTAGGACCAAAGACAAATGAATCAGGACAACAAGCTGGTATATAGTTACCAAAACTAGAGAGTTTTAGTAGTCAGAGCTTTGGGGATTCTTTTGTAAACAACTGAAGGAAAATTTATGTGTCACTTTTGGACGCATCATTGGAATGCGTGGTGTTGCCCACTGAATTGTAGGCAATTAATGACTGACCTGATTTACTGACTTCAAGTATGTCTTTGCTTTATCCAGCGGAGAGAAAGCATCCCCTCACTATGCAGTCACCGTACAAACCACTGCTCAAATGGACAGATTTGAGAAGCATGAATGGTTTGAAGCCTGGTTGTCATGACGTGTGCAGAAAGACAGGAAGAGTTACTTGCTGTTGACAGTGTGCAGGTGTGTAAGATACTGTAAACAGGAAAGGAATAAGCGTAAAAAGTAACGGATTTTAAGTGTATTAAACCAGGCTATTAAAAAGGCTTTTTAAAAGTAAGGCTAATTAAACACGCAGAATAGGCTGCACAGGGATGCTGCAGTATATTGATCAAATGCAATTTGCACAAAACACTGAAGCTGCTAATCCTGTTTTGAAGCAAGAGGAAGGTTAGTTTAATTGTTAAGTCTTTCTGTTAATTTGCATTCAGTGTGACAGGATATTTACATGGGTATAGGTCAGGCTTATGAAATATATATTCACATTATATTATGACCGTTGGTGTTTGAAAATGCTAATGGAAAATGCTTCCTCACTCAGGTTATTTTTAAAGTATGAACAGCAACCTTGCAAAGCCGGTACACACAGAAATTACCAGTCTCAGTAAAAGTGAAAACTCTGGTCTTAAAATACCTCTGCAAATATCTGCAGGAAAACCATTTGTTTTAACATTGGCATAGAGCATTTCAGGTTTCAAAACAGCATAGCTTGCATGACAGAAATTAGTTTTGGACCAAATGTAACATTTATATAAATCAGTTATTCTAGTCTTTGGCCTGTTGTGGTTTGTAGTTAACAAATTTGACTGAATTGAAAAGAAATCATACCTGGATATCTTCATCAGTTAATGCATTAAATTTGTCTCTTGGCTGTGGTATGGGAGGAAACATGCTCTTGTAACTGCAATACCTTTGGGTAGAAAATGGGATTTTGGAGAAATTGAAAATACTGCTAATAGAACTTATGCAAACATTTTGTGTTATAACTTAAGGACATTTTTTACTTTCAAGGTTGAACATCTATTGCTCTACAAATTAAATGAGAAATAAAATATTTTGAGTGGGGTAACTGGTGGGTAACTATTATTACACTTAGCATTTGGGTTACTAAAATTTTGTGATTAGAATCACAGTAAATACGATCTTAATCAATGACTGAATAAATCACATGACATAACTTTCACCACTGAGTGAGAAGTTTTATCAAAATAACAATATGTTAATTTGGATTCCCTCTTGTCTGGTGCTGTACACAGCCAATGGCTTCAAAGCAACCTGGATGTTAAATGATTAAAAGTAGGAACAGAAAAGCTTTTTTAGGATCTGATAGAATCAATCACTTAATAACTTCAACATCCATTCCCTTTTTTTCCCTTAGTGATTTTGCATGCCAAAGGGCCATCCACAGCAATCCTGGTGGTAATAGTTCATAACATTGATAATCAGATTGTTTAAATTTACAGGTAGGAAACTAGGAGGCTGGAGGAATGTGTTTCATATAGATAATACTCTATCAGTAGTATCTACAGAAAAAAGGTTGATTTACCTTTTGAAAAGACAATACAGGAGAAGTGTAATTGAGATTGTTCCAAGTGCAATCAGAAATAAAATCACGAAAATAAAGTAATCTTTCCCTTCACCTGAAACATCCAAGAGAGAGAAATAGCATGGCAAAAAACTGCCTTTATGACTGTAGGATGTAATGAATGCAAATTTCCCTAAATTTTTTGAATGTCTCAAAGGACTTCAAATTGACTTTCTTATAGAGTTTTGTCAAAAAATGCAGATAGACTTGATACATTTTAAGTCTTTTCAAATATTTAAAAATTAGATAATTAAAATTTAGAGAATTTTCTTTTTTAATTCTGGAAAAAGAGAAGAATAAGCAGAGTTACAGAACAATTAACAGAGCAAAATTAGTGGAAAGGGTGAAAAGAAAGATGCAGAAGGAAGGGGATGATATTCATGGTAAAAACTTAAGAGAACTGACAGGCAGACTCATCAGACCAAAGACAAAGAGTGGGTCTGGCTTGGTCTGTTTCTGTAGCCCCGGCATCTGAGTAACTGCTGTCTTCACAATCCCAGCTGATCAAAGGCTCCACTCCCAGAGTATTGGAGCTTCTCCTCCATGTTAATAAAATCCACCCAGTTCCTTCCATGTAATTGGTTAAAAATTAGGATTTTATTAATTTCTGTGACTGTGAGGAAGAAAGGGAAGCAAACACAGTAATGCTGAAAAAAGAAATAGTATTTCATAGTCTTACCAAAATCAATGGGTTCACTCCATTCCCCCCAATTTGAGCTAACGAGACAGTTTGTTCCACGTGCTCTGATTTTCAGAATGTATCTTTTTTTCTCATTGTAATTTTGGAATTCATATCTGTCATTCCTTACCTAAAAGCAAAGTTACCAGACTGCATTTCACCTCATAGGCAAATATTAACAAAATTTATGGGTTAATTTCCTGATACAATTCCTATTAAAAAAAAACGAAAAAAAAGGACTTTTTTTACATACTAGTTAAAAGTTTATCCTGCCATCAAAACTTTATGGTTAAAAAGGTTAAAAATTTTTTTAATATTTATTTGGTCTTTGACTTATTTTATTATGCTTTATGGACACTTTGTTTTGGTGCCCTTGTTTGTGGATCCTAAGGAAATCTGAAAGACACAAAGCAGAAATTGGAGAAGTACTCTGTAAACTCCCCTTGCAGCCTTCATGGGGATTAAACAGGCGTGGATGGTGTCTGTCTTTGCTAAAAAGATTTAATGTTCTTGAGACAATGCAATAACAGATACATGGTATTTGGCCTCATGATGCTTTATACAAAGTCTGGAATCTGTCAAGTCCTTCCAAGACTGAGAGGACTACTCATTTGTTGGGGGAAGACTGACAATATGTATTAACTTCCCCAGGATTTGAAGATTGTTGTACTCCCTTTGTCTAGCTCTCCAGAGCTGCAGTGGTATTATTCCACCAATGTTAAAGAGTGTTCCAGATTCTTAGTAAGCAAAATGTCACCTCTCTTGGGAGCAAAATCTATTTGTGCAATAGATGGGATGTGTGAAGTTTTGTGAAATACATGGAAAATTCTGCCTACCCAATCCAAAAAGGATGTATTAAGTTTACACTTAAAGATAATACAGGAAAATATTTTTCTGAATTCTCATTGCTACAATGATACAAAACCAGTAGTTCTAGAAGTAAGTGTATTTTCTGTAATGGTATTTATGTGCTTAGGTAGGCAAAAGCACAAATATGTATGTGACAAGAATACTTACACGAGGAAGCTTTTTCTCTTCTTTGGGCTCATCCTGCAAAACAAAGACAAATCTTCATTTTTATTATTTTCTCATCAAATAATCAAATATTTCTCCCTCTTTTGTTCTCATTTTCTTGCTTTTGAGGATAAGTTATTTTAAACTGAAAAAACCAATCTGATATTATTCTCCAGTAATGTCCCAGAATAACAGCACTTTGTATTCAGAGTTTTGTCTTCCTACATTTCCTTTTAGAAAAGGAAGGAAACATTAATTATTTATCAGTAGGTGTGAGAAGCTGTATTTGCCACTAAGGGTATTTTTATACACACTATGCATTCTCATCCATGTCCAAATTATGCAAGCAATCACATCATCCTACAAACATGGCAGATCTGGAAGCTGTGATTTCTCAATAGTTTGATAACCTGGGGCAGAAAGTTGATGTGAATAACAAATTTACCCTCCTTCCAGTCAAAGTCTCTGTTAGACATCTGACTTATCCACGCTCATGAGCTTTCTGTGAAGAGCTATTTACACATCCTATGTAATCAAAATTTAATTAACTGGAATCAAACTTTGACCTAGATCAAAGAACCTGAAAATTTTGAAGAAAAAGATAGGTTCAAAAATGAGTGAACAGATTCAACAGCAGTGAATTTAGCAATGATCTCAGCATTGAAAAGCTGAGGTCCTGGAAACATCTATCACAAGTAATATCAGGAGGATAGCCAGCACCATGGAAAAGTCAGAAAGGTATAACTGGAAGGAATGTCTCATTACAGAAAACACACCCACAGTGTGTCTTGCACTGTAAAGCAGACTAGTATTTCCCCATCACTCAGTGTCAGCTGAGTGCTTTCAGCTTAGGACATGATGGAAGTCATCAGCCTGTGCTGTGAATGAGCAGGGTGTAAAGGAGTTGCTTAAACTTTCGATGTGTAGTGCTGTTTTAGCTGTCTTACCCCTGTTGGCCCCTCCTGAAAGGTGTGAGTTCTATCTGCCATCTCCTTGTCGGTACCTCTGGTACCTTCAGCACCTCAAGAGCCATGAGGCACCTACTGCTCCACAGCAGGGAGCCCTAATGTGCACTGACTCTTAGGAGATATTTGTGCTCCTTTGCAGACACTTACATTAAGATGTCTCAGTCTAGGAGATGAATTTCTTACCCAAATGTAGAAATCTATGCTGAACCCCACCCATTCTGACTGTGGCACAGGAAGGAGTTAATATGTATTTCTTTCAAATAAATGTTTTGATAATATTGCTATGTTGTGATCTATATGTAAAACTTTCTAAGTATTTCACACAAGATCTTACTGTCAAATTATACCAACCAGCTAGAAAGCTGCATGTACTGCAATTGCTCCTTGAAATAGCTACCGAGGTAGATACTGTTAATGCATGAAAGATAAAAAATCCAGATAATCCAAACAGCCTGCAAGCCGTTGGTCTTGTTTTTAATAAACAAATGAGATTTAATGATGTATTGCTTTATTGCAGTTGTGTGTTTATGTTTAACCCTTAGCTGATCTTTCCTTAATGGTCTTCTGCCTGAGGAATTGCTACCATGGTAAACTTCTGAGCTGCAGAAGTTCATGAAAGGTGGGATGTGAGACCAGCAGAGCTGGAGTACGAGGACACCACAGCTTATGAGAGACAAGTTAATAAATAAAGGAATCGGAAATTTACACATTATAGATACGCATGAGCATAGGTACACTACCAAAGACAAACCAAGAAATTGTTTTTACCTTATTTTGTATGCTGATTTCATACTGAAAACACTTTGCTTTTGTCACATGACTTGTAAGGGGTGGATGCCATGTAATTATGCAACCTGCAGAATCTCTGGTACAATGGGTAGTGACATTTAATGGAGCAGTGAGTATTTCTGGGGAAAAAATGGAATAATTAATACAGGCATGGTCAGTAATCAGCTACAACTCATGCCTTCACAGCAAAATGCATGTGAAGGTGAGGCAGCTGATGTACAACTGTGTGCTGCTGATGCTAAGTAAAATTATCTGGTAAACAGCTTTTGAACATCTGAAGTAAATGAAGTTCATATGAAAAAAAAGGTATGAAAGATTTTGTGTAATTCAGTAGTGCAATCAGCAGAGTGCCGTTTTCTTCTACGTCTGTTTCCAGCTTCACATTGACGATGCAAGTTTCCATAGGAAAAAGGAAGGAAATTTTTGTATGTGTGGTATCATTCATGATGCATTGAAGGCATCTGAATTGGAGTGCCTATAATATAGTTGACTCAGTGTGACCTGATTTCTCTTGGAGCTTAAACACCTAGCTCATAGAGGTACCCACATATTTAACTAATGCAGTCCTAATTTGCAAGCTGAACCCTCACTCTGGTTTTAGGACATGTAGCTCTTGTGACTCTCGGTGTGAGATTAAGGGGTGGTAAAATAATCCCTTAAGAAAGGTGGCCTTGAAAATCTAACCATTGTGTTTCATTACTTGGAATCCATGACTGTGTCCACACCACTTCTCTAAGCAGTTTTTTCAGGCTGCCTCTGTCTGTGCTTGTTTTAGTCACGTTTTGGAACTCTATTCTGTCAGCTGTTGGGAGCAAAGTCTGCTCTGCAGTGCAGGATCCTGCAATGGCTACAGACTTTGTTTTAATCTTCTTTTCAGAGAAAAATTCCCCACTTCTTTATTTTATAAAACAGTAATAAAATAAAATGTTCAGTTACTTACCAATTTTATACAGGTCAATGTACTCATCATAGAATTGGATCAGGGAGTCTTTGCTAGACCCATTCACCAGGAAGTAAGCTTTTTCAGTCCCTATGGTCACGTTTTGGAAGATACATCCCGTATTTCTGCAATTTTCATCTTTAATGTAAAGCTCACATTCCATCTTCTCTTCATCTCTGCATACAGCAAAGCCTTTTAGTTAAACATGGGCACTGTGATGTGGTGAGTGAGAATTTAGACTTCCCTGGCTCATGCAGATTTACTTACCTTGAATTCTGCCAGTAGAGAAAATACTGTGTATCTGCTGGAGCATCCCTTCCTGCCTGCCAAGTGCAGTTCATGAGGAAGATGTTATAAATCACACAGGAGAAGTTTTCAATGGCCGACCCGTTCATGCCTGCAAACACAGGAATATCCATGATGAGGAAAAATCATGCGACTCCTTCAAGCTGGAGGATCATGGCACACACTTAGATATGTTAGACACCTGCAAGCTCAGCTAGCTATTGCTTGGGTTAGGAATGACTACTAAGAGAAAACTCTGTATACTCTCACTCCATTTTAACTGCCTCTGAACAGTGAAACCTGTCGGTAAGTGAAGCATTCCACATGTAAAGGAAGGTACACTGCCATTTAACACCATCCATGCTGCTACAGAGAGAAGTATTTCTCCTTTTGCAATTCATGCCTGGGAATCCACTCCAGAAGTGTTTACACAGAGGATTAAAAAAGCTGAGACTTTTAAAAGTAAGGTTGGACTTTTTCCTGCTCTCCAATCAAGCAGGCTCCTCCTTAGATCTTTCCACTTTCATGTGGGTGGCAGTGACTTGTTCTTTTGCATTTCTAGAGCACATTGAAATGGGAACCTCATTTCTTTGGAAGTCCCTCACGGTTAGACTGTGCAGGCATGCTCAGCCTCCTCTCTTCTTCAACCAGTTTTCTGCTTCTTTCTGTGTTATGTCCTAAATTCAGTGAAAGAGTGGAGACTTCCTCTGCTACTGACTCCAGCCCTTCCAGTGCCCAATAAAGAGGGCAACCTTATGGAAGAGCAGGGCAATCCTCTGGGGAACCCACACACTTGGAATGTAGGGCCAGCTGGGGAGGAACACTGAAGATTTGTGTGTCCTGGCTTGTATTTTGAGGGTCACCATGAGTGTTTCCTCTGTCAAGTCTACAGGAAGAGATGAGCAGCGAGCATTTTCTCTGCTCAGATATGAGCAATCTGCTAATCCATCACCTTTGTCATGTCTAAAATACCCCAGTTACACACAGCTGCAGCAGCACTAGTGGCTGGGGAATTTTAATAGAGGACTCTGAGCTGATGAGGAAGGGGGAAATGGGTCACAACAAACTCACCAACAGCCCAGCAGAAAAGCATTTAATAAACAAATAAGTACTAACATCTTAATTTTTAACAGCCAGAACATTTATTTGAATCCACACTTAAACCACTGTAATTTACTGGCATTCTGGAGCCTTATTATTAAAGAGAATCATGCAATTATAGATACATTTGTAGTAATACATCTCTTGTGGAGTGATGGAGATATTTATTATAGAGCAAATATTTTTAGCAGATCTGAAAAAAAAATAATTTTAATAGAAAATATAGCAGTTACCTACTGTGTAAGTAATCGTTTTCAAAGGCAATGTTTTCAAATGGAGAAAACCTTAGCCAGACCATATACATTACCTCCAGGGAGAAAGGTGCATTGTTTTGAGATGTTTGTGTTTGGCACTTCAATGATAAAGAATACCCCTTTGTGCAGAGGCAAGTGTAGTTCCACTGGAAAGCTGCATAGTGGACTGTTCACCTGAAAAGAGAACATGTTGATATTTTATTTCTCTGCTTTTCCTCTTCTGATGTTGGATGAGGCTGGCTATGGAAGTGCAACTCAGGAACGTAATTCCATGTATATGTATGTTTTTTGCTCAAGAGCTGGCTCTCTCCTTTAGCACTCGAGGCTGATATAGAATGGAACTGAGGGATCAAAAACATAACTACACAAAAAGCTTTGCAGCTCAGGAGTTGCATGCTACGCTAGCGTGCAACTATTTTAGGAGACAAATAGTACCCTGGTGGCATAACAGAAGATGGCTAATACATAGGGGAGCCACAAAGGAATTTAATCAAGGGATTAAGCAAAATAAAAGTCCTCATCTGACCTGCCCAGGGGTTAAAAGGGTGTCTATGGCATTATACTTATAATCTTCAATAAAGATGTGATTTATTTTTTAATATCTATGTCTAAGGTGCCTGCTTTGCTAGGCTAAATAAGCCATCTCTATCTCTGTCAAGCTTCGTGTTTTCTCTTTGGATAATGCTGGTTTATAACATAACCTTTGCTACAGGCATTATCCAGTTTACTGGGAAACAAGTGAAGAACTTCAGATAACAAAAATCTATGGCAGTGTTTATGGACTTTTTTTTTTGAGGGGTCTCTTTCTCTGTGTCTTTAAAGTGTCTAGAAGTCTCACTTAGTCTCACAGCCGCTTTCTTCAGCAGCTACATCCCTACTCATGATTCAGCATAGGTGCAGTTCAGGCTATCTCTTCCTTTCTGCTTCGGTGCCAGAATTTCAGTTCTTTAGTATGCCTAGGATGCTCCTTCAGCAGTAAATGCACCCTGGCATTGCTGATGGCTTTCCACAGCCCCTAAAAGATCAAGCTGTAGACTGCAAACAGCCACATGTCAGATGTCATTTGCGACATTCATTTTTTTTCAAAATAAGTGAACTTGATAAAAGGTATGATTATTTATCCCAATGAATAACAAGTTTACCTCTTTCTCCATATTTTCCATGTTCCTGCCCATGATGGTACATTTGTACTTAGAGAAATTCCTGCTGCTCTCCCAGGACAGTTCCATTTTTCTCCAGTCCACATTCACATTTGTAATAGGTGATTCCTGTGTGTCTGCTGAAAGTGTTGCAGCATAAGCTCAGTAAGGATATGCTATGGCTTTTGTTGAACGCAGGGGATAATATCTGTCAGGCTTAAGATGGTAATAGCCAGTTTCATTGCAAATATCTCTGATAAATGAAGAGTTAAACCTTGTTTTTCAGATTATATCTGCAAAAACATACTTACACTCCATACACTGGATGTCAGCATGCAAGGGATGAAATAGCATCATATACCACCAAGTCATGCAAATGAGTCCAAGAGTATCAAACATATTTCCTTCTCTGGAGACAGTTAATGAAACCTTCAAAAAGAAAAAGAAAAAGGGAAAAAAAAAGAAAGGCAAATCATGATAAAGTGTATTTTGGTTTTGCAAAACTTAATTTTTTAAAAATATTCTTTATAAAAGCCAAGCAGAAGGTGTGCTTCAGGATGTCTGTCAGACACCTCTTCTTTGAAAGAACTGAATAGCCATGATACTGCCTATAACAAAGTAGTTTGAGATAAAGAGTCCACAGACTCTGATGATGATAAATACATTCACTATATCCAGTGCAGAGACCATGATTTAGGATTACTCTTTTCCCGCATATCTGTCCTAACTATACCATCAGAAAGTCAGGCTTTCTTGCTTTCTGATCCTGTGAACATCACAATGCTGCGCTTTGTATTAGTAGCTAGAATGGTGTTGATAACCCACCAGCATTTTGGCTGTTGCTGAGCAGTGCTGGCACAGCATCAGGGTTGTCTCTCCAACCCCATCCCACCAGCTCTGCAGAGGCCAGTAGGATGGAGGTGAGCCAGAGGCTGGGAGGGAACATGGCCAGGACAGCTGGCCCCAGCTGATAGGGATATTCCGTATCATATGGCATCATGCTCAGCAATAAAACCTGGGAGAAAGAAGGATTAGGGTGGGATGAGGCATTCATTATCCAGGCATTTGACTTCCAAAGCAACTGCTCTGTGTGTACTGAGGCCCCCTGTCCCACGGAGTGGCTGGATATTGTCTGCTGATGGGAAGTGGAGAATAAAGAAGAGGGGGAGTGAGCAGCTTGGTGCGCAGCTGGTGGCCAGCCAAGGTCAGGGCACCACACTATTTTTTCCTGTTTGCTATTACAAATGGCTCTCCACTTTTAATACTACATAACTCCCACTGTTCTTAGAGGTTTGCATCCATCCTGACTAGTCTACTTCAAATTTATGTTTGCTGCAGTGTCAGAAACCAAGGCCTCAGAGGTTACAGATCACTGTAGGCAATTTAAATTACTAAAGAAGTGTGAGTACCTGCAAAGGGCAGCTCCACACTCATTCATGTGGTGTGGACGACTGAGCAAAGCTAGTCAAACACTGGCATCAGCTCTTGTCAAAGATTTCTCATCTTATGTACCATTTTCCTTTTCTCAGAGGAGGTTAAAACTCTGGAAGAGATTTCTCTATTCCCAGATTTTTTTTTTTCTACATGAAGAAGAAACTCTTGCTAAATTTTTGTTTGTTTAAGCATTGCCTAGTACTGCAACTTCATAGTAGCAATTTTCTTGATTACGAGTAGTACTAAGAATAATTCTAAACTGAACTAAATACTTACAAATTCAGAAAAAGAGAAATATAGTAATATTTTGTTACTAGTCTGCCTGTCTGTATTAATTTTTGTGGTCTGTTTTCAAACTGATTCCACTTGTGATGAAAGCAAAAACCCATCCTGATGTTCCAAGCAAGTCGTCCTATAGTCTTGAATATTTCCAGAAGCCATCTCACATTTCCTGGAAATTGGCTTGGTGTGACATATCCATCATGGTCTTCAGGATTCGAGTGGGGCCAGGACACCATGCTGGGGTTGCAACAGAGATGGACTCTTCACTGTAACCTGCTTATCTCTTGCGGCATCCATATTTGGAAATCATCATACCTCAGTAAGGATGTGGCCAGGGCTGCTGGGAAGCGATACCGAAGAATCTCAAATGCAAACAGTATGGAGGACTGACCATGAAATGCTCCGTGAGAAATTGGTCTCAATAGTTATTTCCACTTTCCCATGCTCTCAGGAGCCTCCCTAGTAATGCACGTGAGAACCTTGAGACCTGTTGTCCTTCTAGTCAGCCTCTTAATCATATTTTTCTGCATTTTGGCCCTTCTATTCTATCACTCAACATTTTCCCCTTCCTTTCCTCATCTTATGTTCCTTTTCTGGGCATTTGTTTTCCTATTCTCTGGCAACTGTCTGCTCACCTTTCCTTTATTTTCTTTGTTTCATTCTTCTTGACATCTCCCTCTCTCTGTTCTGATTACTCCTGTGCTTTCAGAATCTCCCTCAGGTTTCCTACACATGACTGCAGCCCCATATTGCAAGTACACGTCATGCTTTCTCATGGGAACACTCATCTGGGACACTACCATAGGAATCACCTGCAGCCCTGTCTGCTTAGAGAAGTGTTTGCTGGCACCATTGTCTCCACACTCTGGACATTTCACTGGATGTGCAGTGGAAATAGCTGTAAGCATTCACTTTCCTCATAAGAAATGACCATTCCAGCTGGATGCCCCAACACATAGCCAGGTCCTCTGTTTTTTCTCTGCCTGCAGGCAGGATAAGAGATACAGGAGCTGTGGCGAGCCCTAAGCCATTTAGCTGAGCAATCTAGACCTTCTGAACAGTGGCCAAGCAAGTGGCTCCAGCACCATATTTTTAGGAATTTTCTTTTTCCAGGACCTCCACCCTCTCCCAGACTGGTCTTCTGCAGACAGGTGTGGTAAAACTCTTTCTGCTCTGAAGACACCTCAGTATTGAAGGTGCCAGAAGAAACACGTATGTCAAAATGATTGTATTATTTGGAGGATCAGACCAGAAGAACCATACATATTCTGCTGCAAGCAGTATTTCCTCATATTTCATCAAAATAGGAGGTAAAATACAATCTATTAGGATGAAAATTCCCAAACTGCATGATTTTTTCTGCTTTGCTTCTTTCCTCTTTCTCCCCTGGCCAGCCTCACAGGCGTGTGTCTACCCTGGTACGCAGGGGGGGGCCCCATTGGAGGGGACTCAAGCACCTGATTTCCACGCTCCTCAGCTCTTAGCTCACTCCCTAGCTCTCTCCAGGACAGTTTGTTATCAACCCAATCTATCCACCTTATCAATGTGTCAGAAGTAACATGCAGTCACTTAGACTACAGTAGTTTTTACAGAAAGCATGCACTAAATACTGACTTAAGCACTATCAGTTCTTACCCTCTTAGTCTATTGTTCAGTCCATTGTCTTTATTCTTAGGCTGGGAGTGTAGGACGCTACCAGAAAACGTCACCTGAGACCAGTGGCTTATTTGCTTGAGTGCCTCTAGGAAAACTACTCCTGCCCATGACACATTTCCAGAAGTGCAACTTTGTACTTTACTCCTAGGGTAATGTGAGGATAAACTGATACTTAACACACTGCAGAGATATGGAGAACATCATACCTTTGCTAAGCCTTCCTGGAAGCATTGAAATAGGAACAGAAACCTTAAAATGCATACCAAGCAATAGTAATTTGATATTACTATCAAATTGCTGCCTGAATACAGCTATTTCGGTTTTTGGGATCAGTATTCTGATTTCTGTAGAGGATACAAAACTGGGAGAAGTGGGTGATATACAACTGTTTTTCTTCAGAGGGACCTGGAGAAGCTGGAGAAATGGGATGACAGGGAGGAGGGAGTCCAGCAAAGATGATTAAGGGCTCTAACATATGAGAAGAGGCTGAGAAATCTGGGATTGTTCATCCTGGAGAGCTGAAGGCTCAGAGAGGTGTTATGCATGTCTACAAATACCCAGCTGTGGGGAATGAGAAAGACAGAGCCAGACTCTGCTCAGTGGTGACAGTTGACTGGAAAAGAAGCAATGAGCAAAAACTGAAATAATGGAAATTCATTTCAAACACAAGAAAACACCTTTTACTGTGAGAGAGTCAACTACTCGAACAGGTTTTCCAGGGGTTTCCAGGGTTTCCAAGCTTTGAAGTCTCCAGTGTTGGAGATACTGACTGGACAAAGCCCTGAGCAACTGGCTGTAGCTGACACTGCTCTGAGCAAGGATTGGGATAGGACAGTTTCCAGAAGTGCCTTCCAGCCTCAACCATCCCATGATTTTGTGATTTACTTTTTTTTTCCCCTCAAGAAGTAGAAATCCACACTTTTCAAGTTAAAGTAATTTATAGAAAGGGTACAGAAAATAGCATTTCTTTCAGTTATTGAAAAATAGACGTCAGATAAAAAATGTCAAATAGTGCAACAGATATCATAGACATTTCATAGTCTTCCTTGGATCTTGCAGAAATCTTTAGAAATTTTGTATATACACATTTCTACTTTTAATCAATTAGGCTAAAGAATCGTCAAAATTTTCTCTAGAATTCTTTAAACATGAAGGAAGCTGATCCAGATTTTGTACATGTGCAAGTATGACTGTACCTAACTTAATCCTTGTAAAACATTTGCATCCTACAAAAAAATCTTCTGTGGCACAAGAAAATCAACACACAACATAGAGAGACATACCTCCTCTTGAAAAAACTCTCCTCATTTATCTTGTTTGATTTTGGTTCACAGTAACAAGGACGCCTTAACGTGTAGCCGCAGTCACATGCAGAAATCAGTAAGTGTTTTGCTTTGCCAATTAGCTTTTCTTTAGTGCATGACAGTATTAAGTTACAAATGCTGCAAGTTAGAAGGCTGCTCACTTTATCATTTCCCTTGCTGCTTTTGAGCTTCCTTAAATTTCCTGATTGGCAGATGTTAACAACTTCTCGTGAAGTGATCATGCAACTAACTCTTCCTTCCTGTTATGTCAGATGAACTAAGCATTAATAGTCACAATATGCAAACATATTACCCAAAAAGACATAAATACTCAGTAGAATCACAGTATATGAGTGTGTTCATAGAAATAACACTTCTATAAATAAACAGATTTTCATAAATAATACGGTCTGGAAATAACAGCAGTGTTGTGTGACTAGTCCATGTTTAAAGTGACTGCCTGTACATGTTGGTTATGGCCCCTGCACAAGCCCAGGTTCTCCTTTGAGGAAGATCAATCCTTAGCATGTATATACAAACAGCCAAGAAAGTTCTGTCTTGCATATTTGCATGCAAAGAATTGCCAAGAAATATATCAGACCCAAATTTCTGAACTTTCTCACTGCCCAGCTAAGGGTTGTTTTTGTTTGGTTCATATTAGGCTACAGCATGGTAAGTTAGGTGCTAAACTGTCTGACTGCATAAATGAAAAGAAAATATCCAGAGCGTTTACTGAATAAGATAATGTCACATTTGCAATAATCTTTGCAGTCATATAAATATGAGAGCCTAATCCATGCTGTTTGCTTTAACTTCCAGCAACTTCAGATGTGGCTCTGGGTTATGCTGAGTGTAAGCCACTTCCCCATTTGTTTTACATGACATCTGACATGCAGTTACATAATCTACATGTAATAGATTTTTTAAAATTTCCTGTTGTTCTTGGATGCTTGTAGCAAGTGGGATTTCAATTAACCCCTACCTTCCACTCCCAACACAGGCATGGTAGCAGGAAGGTGAAGAATTCCCTGGGCTTCTTAGGAGTGAGGGAGGATCCTTAGCGGTTAGTCTGTTAAAGGAAGAACTATTCTTACCCTGCTATCATCGAAACAAAATTGTAGGGTGGGTTTGGGTTTTTTTTGCTAGTGTGTGTGCTCAGATCCACCAACAGCAACCTACTTTACAGACTTTTCAAATTTTAAACGTCTTTGCTTTTCAGTCCGCACTGCTCAGTCTTGCCTGCCTTTACCCAGTGATTCCCAATAGAAGGACATGTTAATATTATTGTCCTTTTTAAAAATCCTTGGGTGAGAAAAGCAAGGTAAGTGACATGACTAACAGTTTAGTCAGAGCACATGTGGGGCAGGGCTGTGCTGCAGAATTTTGTCTCTAGAACCACATACTGGCATTGGCTCAGACCTTGTCAGCTTTTTCAGTACCTTGGGAACAGGACATGCGTGTTTCAAATCTTCAACTCACTAAAGGACTTAATTTACTTATTCTACATAACCTAAAAGAAACACATCCAGTACACATGTAGTCACAGTTCAGTGTGATCTGATATTGTCTGTTCATCAAATATGCTCTACTTGGGTACTACCATCCACCTCAGTGACCATTGCCACCTTGAGTAACTTTTCTAAAGCATCATCCTTCCATATCACACGTATTTGTGATGTAAAGTATGTGTCAGTGTGCCTGAATAATTTTGATGAAGGGATTTGCATGCTGTTGTGGTGGCATGTCTAGTGAGGTTCTAGGTGATGTGAAGGTGGTATTACAGTATCACCTGATCAGAACCTTCAGGCTGCCCAAACAGTGGCTGAATTAGTTCTAACTGATCCATTTGTAAGTCATATGAGGAGTGGCTCGCCACCCCTGGAAGTGTTCAAGAAATTACTGGATGTGGCACTTACTTGCATGGCTTAGTTAAAAAGGTGGTGGTGTTAAGGCCAAGGGTTGGATTCAATGATCTTGGAGGTCTTTTTCATCAGGGTTCTGTCTGTAACACCTGTAACACCTGTCTGTAATCAGCTATGTATGTTATCCCTTTCCAGGAGAAAGCAGGAAACAAATGAGGAGCTTGTTATGTTCTATTTAATGAGACCCCAATGCCATCTCTTGAATGTCTTGATACAGTCTTTATTATACTTTACTGTTCCCCTCCTTACAGCAAGCCACTGAATGGTTGTTCATAGCTCATGGCTAGGTTTTGGTGGACTGGATCCGAACTGTGCCTCACTCTGGCAGTTTTGCCCAACAGGAAAGTAACTGTGCAAGGTTATAAACCAGTGCTGTTTGTTACAACCCTATCACTCTTTTAGCGAGTTATTGTGAGCATTTCCACTCTGACCACTGCTGCATACTGGGAAAAATACAAAGACGGTTTACAAGTGTGTCCAGCATGAATTCAGCCTCTTTAAGAAATTTGCTTTGTTGTTCTGATCTGTTGCGAAAAGTTTCCCAGGTGAGTCTTTGACCAAAAGGTAATCATTAACTGTGTCAAAGGCAGAAGTGTGCCAAGAGCTGTTTGTGTTCAGCTACAGTACAAGCTGGAGAAAGTACAGCACTGGAAGTCTCCCCAGCACTGGAACATGTCCAGGAACAGCTGTTCCCAGCACTAGTTTGGCCAGGATTTACAAGCAATGTCCTGAACAACTTCTGGACATAGTCCAGAGGTTAGCTCAGGCCAAGGCTAATTTCTAAGGGTGGTTTGCATGTGTCCACCTCATTTAGGGGTTTAAGAAAGCGTGTCTGGGCTCTTACATGTAAATTGGCCTCTGCGCAAGAAAATAGTCCTGGGAATGTCTAGAATAACAATCAAATATCTAGCATCATTATAAAACTAGTCTAATAAGGAAATATCAATGTTCAAATGTCAAGTGTAAAAATCTGAGCCAATCTCATTTTTCTAGTTGCCCATGTGTACTTGCAGAGCTCCAAAGAAACTTCTGGTATGAATTGACCCATTTTTGACAGTAGAACAATGGAATTCAGGCATAAGAATTTTTTAAATTGCATTAATTTCAATAAATTAATTATTAATATTTTTAATATGAGAAAAACAATCTTTTTTCCTTAAGATTAAAATGTAACTAAAAATTCTTGAATGAAATATTTCAATGATATTTACAAAATAGAACATATCCAATAAGGACAGCTTACCCAAACAGTTAAAATTAGCCAAAGCTATAAGCACATACAACTGCATTTAAAAAGATTGCATATGAGGAATCATTCTCTCTTGGCTGTGTCACTATTTTATAAAAGAAGAAGAAGAAAGTGAAAAAAGCCAATATATTATTCCAGACTTTCCACAGGAATATACAGTTGTCTCAGAAATGCACTTTCAGGCTCCCCCGTTTTTCTTGGTTACTTCACCATGTCAGCAACTAATACTATCTCTTCTTTTTCAGATGTTACTGACTGAATTTTGCTCGCCATCAGCTGAAAGGAAAATGAAAATTTCCATCAGTTTTATACATAATGTTAGGTTATCCTCTGCTTATGCACAATTCTGAGAGTATTTCACCTCTTTTTGCTGTGTGTGATCACCACAGTCTGTCTGTTTCCTTACAAAACCCTATTTTGAACTGCTTTCTGTGTCACCTTGTTTCCTATCCTGCATGTGTACCTTGCTAGTGGGTAAGTAGGAGAGGTGTGCACCTGGAGGGATTCAAGGTGACAGCTTGAAGGGGTGGACCTGGTGGGGGGACACAGGGCTCAGACGCTGGGATCAGATGTGAGGAACTTTATGGTGGTTGTAAATGAAGAGAGCAAGGGGGTGTACTCGTCTCACTGGCAAATTCAGCCCTGCTCAGCTGGACAGTAGCAGGAGGGCTGTGATGTCTGGGACTCTAATTATGAGATTGCTGATGGTGTTGACGTGGTACTGGTAGAGGCAGCTGTGCTGGTTTTGTGTCTGGCTGCCTCACTGTGCTCTGTTGTGTCATTGTTCATGTCTGTGCCTCTTGTTGGGAAAGTGAACTGCCCTTCCTGCTCCCTCCATCTACCAATGGGAGCATCAGCCTGTGCACCTGTGAGACCGGAATGGGAAAAACCCTGTGATTCTGGAAGAGCACTACATTTGACTTCCCTTAGCAAACTTGCCTGCTGATTTTATTTTGTAATTCTTCAAAATATGGCAAAAAGAAGAGTGATCCTTTGTAATGAGTTCCTTATCATTTAAAAATTTGTCCAGTAGAGTTTTTTATGTATTTCACACATTTAGTATAGAAATAGAACATACCTCTGGATTTATATCAGCCAGTGTAAAAAAAGCAGGTTTTGGTCCGGGGATCTGTGGAAATGCTGCTTTCCAACAGCCAGTCCTGGAAATCAAAATGTATTGGATGCGAAATTAAAACTGAATAACCGTAATGGGACAAAACCATTGCACCCTTGAACCAGCTCTTATCTTCCTCTTCAGTCTTAGAAGTGAACTGAAAAATATATGTAATCTCAACACAGAATGAACATGTATCAGGAAAACATTAATAATATGGATGGTAATAGATTTGTTTTTGATTAAAGATTCACTAGTAGTGAAATTCCTTCACTGAAAGAAAAAGGAATTTGTCCTATGTCATTACAAACAGTGAAAAGTGGGGGAAAAATTTTAGCAAGTTGAGAGAGCAGTATCTTATTTGAATTACTGCACATTTCTATGCAAAGTGTCATACAGTAAAGTATCCTTTCTATTTCTGTTTCACGTATGTGGTTTATTTTATGTATCCTACAGAGACACCTCCACCTTATTTGTTTAAGAGCTCCAGGTGTTACACACACACAGAGAAAATAAAATAAATGCATAAATTAAGTTTACCTTTTGCAGAACAAAATTGTGATGATTGCCATTAAGGGTGTCGCAACTGCTACCGCTAGTGAAATCCATACTGAAGAAGATATAATTTCTTCATTTCCTGAAAGAGAAACATTTATTATTATTAATTATATTATTATTAATAATAATAATAATTGTTGTTGTTGTTTTTGTTATACAAGGAATAGATCATAGAATTACAGTACATAGGATAGTTTGGGTTGGAAGTGACCTTTAAAGATCATCTAATTCCAGCCACTCTGCCACAGGCAGGGATGCCTTCCACTAGACCAGGTTGCTTAGAACCCCAGCATGGCTTTGAACACTTTCAGGGATGGGGCATCCACAATTTCTCTGGGCAGCCTGTGCCAGTGCCTTATGACCCCCAGGGTGAAGAATTTCTTCCTAAAATCTAGTCTAAATATACACTGTCATTTTAAAGCCATTCCCCCTTGAACTATCACTACATGTCCTAGCACAAAGTCCCTCTCCAGCTCTCTTGTAGCACCTTTAGGAACTGGAAGACTGCAAGAGGGTGTCCCTGGAGCCTTCTCTTTTCCAGGTTGAACAACCCAAACTCTCAGACTGTGAGAGGTGTTCCAGCCCTTTGATCCTTCTTGTGATCCTCATGTGGACTCACTCCAACAAGTCCATGTTCTTCCCATGCTGGGGATCCCAGAGCTGGATGCAGCACTGAACATGGGGTCTCACCAGAGTAGAGAGGCAGAATCCCCTCCCTTGCTCTGCTGGCCACCCCACTTTTGATGCATCCCAGGATATCTTTGGCTTTCTGGGCTGNAACTGGAAGACTGCAAGAGGGTGTCCCTGGAGCCTTCTCTTTTCCAGGTTGAACAACCCAAACTCTCAGACTGTGAGAGGTGTTCCAGCCCTTTGATCCTTCTTGTGATCCTCATGTGGACTCACTCCAACAAGTCCATGTTCTTCCCATGCTGGGGATCCCAGAGCTGGATGCAGCACTGAACATGGGGTCTCACCAGAGTAGAGAGGCAGAATCCCCTCCCTTGCTCTGCTGGCCACCCCACTTTTGATGCATCCCAGGATATCTTTGGCTTTCTGGGCTGCAAGTGCATAGTGCTGGGTCATGTCCAGCCGCTTTTCCATCAGCACCTCCAAGTCCTTTTCAGCAAAGCTACTGTCAATTCTGTCATCCCCCAGCCTGTATTGATGACAGTGGTTGCCCTGAACCCAAGTGCAGCCCCTCAAATTTGGTCTTGTTGAACTTCATGTTGTGTCAGACATCTACTGTGCTGACTGACTGCAGTGAATGTCAGTCTGAAAGGTTTCACTTGGTATAAAAATGAACTCTGTAATCTATCACTTTCGCAGAAACGTCTGATGGGAAGAATTAACATGGATCCTCTTTGTCCACCCCCTGCAGTAAGCAGGAGCTCACTACAGCTGCAAATGTGTAACTTTTTAATGTTATTTCCAGTGCTAGAATGTTAAGAAATCTATTAAGTCTCTTCTTACTCGTCTCTGCAGTCTGGTGTGAAGCAAAACGTTTGCCAATCCTTTGTACATCTGCGTGTCTGTGTGTGCACGGCGATGTGTGAGGTAGACAGGGCGTCGCTAGGGGAAGAGTAGCCCAGGGCAGAGATTTATTCTCACCAAACTCAACAGGTGCACTCCATTCCCCCCAGGCTGGGTTCACAAAGCAGGCACTGCCAGCTGCTCTCATTTTCAAGAGATTCTTCTTTCTTGTATTGGGTCTTGGAAATGTGTGACTATGTCCCCCTTCCTAAAGAAAACAAAAAACCGAGTTGCTTCTCTTTGTTCCATGCCTAGGTGTCGAAAGTACGCATGTGCCATTTACCAGTGAAACGCTTAAGAGGCTATGAAAGCATTGTTTGTTAAAGGAGGCTGATGTTACGGAGAAAAAAAAATTCATTACTATTATTTGTATAATATGTATGTGAATGTGTGTCTCAAAAATAACCTGTCACTCACTAAACTTTTTACATTTAGAAGCATTTCATTTTTTACACTGTAAAAGTATAACCCGTGATTTCTTATGATATGGTTTGATTCACTGATAATTTCCCATAGCACATAGAGAGGTAGAAAAACATCTTGAACCATCTCATTTCAGTACTGCTAGCAAGGAGTGATTTGAGGACGGTGTCTGTGCACCTGCCTCAGTCTTTGCATTATGAATTTTCAGACAAAGCATAACTTTCCAGCCAAACCTGTAAAATAAGTAGAAGATTGCAATAATTAGAGTTACCAGAATTTACTGCAATACTCTCGCTCTTGGACACCTTTGCATAGGGATGTGCAAGCTGCACTGATTAAAAGGAGGTGCAGCATACCTGGATGACAGCCTCTGTCCCAAAAGGACTTTTGTGGTCTGTTTTTCATAAACAAAATTATATTCCTAGGAGATGTTTTATCTTTTCTCTGCTGTCAGTGATGTGTAACTTCAAACTCTGTTCCAAATATTTGAGAGGGAGAGTGGACAATATAATGAAAAATGGAAGATTTTTCAAAATACTTACAGAAAAGCAATAAAGTTCTGCCCTCGAATGTATAATAAATTACATAAGCCATGATGATTTAGCAGTCTGACACATTCATGAAATCTATAAATAAAGATCCCATAAAGCATAGGACACTGAGAACATACTGATTTAAAGGTATTTGCATACTATTTACTTTTCACAGTTGACAATGAAATGAACATGTACTGCTGATTAATAGAACAAACAGACTCACTTGTATAGAAGTATATATGAGTCTTCCTTTAGGATTATCCTGTAAATTGAGAGAAAAAGAAAAGCAACTAACTTAATTTTTATCATTGCTTATTTTATGTTTCAATAATAATTAATTTTTACATACTGTCCAATTTTTCTGCATTCTCTTTCTTATGTACCTTGTGTTTTCTTCAGAATAACTAATGATTTCTCTAACATTTAGTATCTAATATCTAATTCATCTACAATGCCAAGTTTATATCGTAATTAATTCTGCTATGGAAAGATATTTGTTTTCCTTGTCATTGCAGTTGAGATATAAATTTTATTTCAGATCCATGATTAAACTGAAACACAGTGGAAATAATAAGTTTATTCTCACACTCACCAGGGGGAAAAAAAAAAAGATGATAAAATAAATCTGTGAAATAAACTTTTTCAGTTTTATCTAATGTTTTAATTTTAAAATAAATGTCACTGCATGTAATTGCAAATATTATGTAAATATTGTTTTCTTTTAGATGAAAATATTTGGTACTGGCATGGATTCACAAATATTTTAGACTGCCCTCCACTACATTTTTGATAGATAAGATAAAATTTGCTCATCTTTTCTGAATAACTACCACATAATGTACCAACCACATGCAACTAATGACTGCAGACTATATAATCTCCATTAGACTACTGGTTATATATTTTTGTAATTATTTTGCAATACACCATTTAAAAACAAAATTCAGTTAATCCAGACTTATGTTTTCAAATAATTGCATACATGTTCATGTGGCATCTGAACATGAGGCTGTTCAGCCTGGAGAAGAAAAGGCTCTGGGGAGAGCTCACAGCACCTTCCATTACCTAAAGGGTCCTACAGGAAGGCTGGAGAGGGACTTTTCACAAGGGTATATATTAATAGCACGTGGGGGATGTGCCTTAAACTGAAGGAGGGTAGGTTTAGATTAGATATTAGGAAGAAATTCTTTACTGTGCTGGTGCAGAGCTGCTGGATCGGGCTGTCCAGAGAAACTGTGGATGCTCCATCCATGGCAGTGTTCAAGGCCAGGCTGGATGGGGGTCTGAGTTACTTGGTCCAGTGAAAGGTGTCCCTGGCGTGGCAGGGGGATTGGAACTAGATGGTCTTTGAGGTCACTTCCAACCCAAACCATTCCAAGACTTTACAAAGCAAGCTGCTGTCCAGGACACCTTCTAGTATCTGCAATCAAGCTAAATTATGCACAGGGATCAATCTAGGAGAAATATCTGACCAATGAACCCCTTGTTGTTCTTCTGCATAGCCCCGGGGGTAACCTGGAAGTTTTCAAAGGTGATTACAGAGCACTGGGGGGATGGTGAAGGGCAGGAAGTCTCGGTGGTGTCTTTTCAGGCCTTCCAGTGAGAGGGAAAGGCTTTAGCAGAATTGCAGTCATTCATCAGGTCAACACCTGGCTGAGTAGCTGCCATCACAGGCAGGGCTTTGTCTTCTATGACCTTGGGATCCTTTTTGAGAAATGGGGGCTACTGAGCAGGCATGGGGTGCATCTCACCAGGGAGGGTGATTGTGTCCTTGCAAACAGGCTTTTTTGGGTCCTTCTACTGTGTGTAAATGAGTGCCTTGTATGCATAGGGTTCTGTCTGGGGATAAATAATGAGCCAGCAAGAGAACTTGTGTGAAGGCATCAGAGGATAGACCAGCAGGGGTGTAAATGTAGTAGGTTCTTCATGATCAAGAGAAGAAAGCAGTTGAGACCCTCTAAAGGAAACCTCATGGTCACAAGCCTTGGTAGTCAAGGAAAAGTGCCCTCAAGGGACAAGTTACTGGTTGATCTACTAGGACAACCTCCTCAGAGCACAGGAATCATAGAATTGTTTAGCTTTGAAAAGACCTCTAAGTTTATTGAGTACAACTATTAACCCAACACTGCCATGTTCACAACTAAACCCTATCTGCAAGTGCCACACTGCAGGGTTAAATGTGTAAGAATGACATGGAGATAGGTGATGGAAGAACAGCGATGACCCACATTATGTTTATAGTGAAACCCTTCGTGCTTTGTTAAGATCGCTATTCTACGTTGCAATAAATATTGTTACTTATGTTGCCTTTGGCTGGATTTTCCAAAAACTTTTTGCGTATTATGTGCTCTACCCTAATGAGCTGTGTGCTTTTTGTGTGAAAACTCACAGCGTTATTCATGCAGGCATCACATTTGGTGCTCATGAGGTATCTCATAAACTCAAGCCCATTGTCCTCTGCCAAGGGCTGCTGCTCCACAGTGCCCGTGATCTCTTCACTTGCCCCTTTACCTCACTCAGGAAGCTACTGGGGAACCCTTGCTGGGATGCTGAGGTAATAAAAGTCTTCTGACCATCGCTGTGTGCATTGTGCTGGTGTGTCTGACACTGCTCGAGTCCAGGCAGGCACCACAACTGGTGGAGGCCAGTCTGATCCTGACATCTGGACCGAACACACTGCCACATGTTTTTTTGAGTGCTTCAAGGGATGGTGATTCCATCACTTTCCTGAACAGCTTGCTCAAATGCCTAACCACCCTAATATTCAATCTAAACCGCCCCTAGCACAACTTGAGACCATGTCCTGTTGTCATGTGGTTTGTTTCTTGGGAGAAGAGACTGACTCCCACCTGCTACAATGTCTTTTCAGGTGGATGTAGACTCCCCTGAGACTCCTTTCCTCCAAGCTGAACAACCCCAGCTCCCTCAGCTGCTCCTCATAAGACCTGTGCTCCAGACTCTTCACCAACTTCATTGCCCTTCTCTGGACGCACCTGAATGGTCCATTCTGGTGTGCAGAAAATCAAGCAAGTGTGACAGGTGAGCATGGCAGGACATGAAGATTGAGTCTGAACTCAGAGACAAAAAGGAATTGTACAGAAGGTAGAAGAAGGGATTTGGGAGGAATACAAAACATCATCTGCACATACAGGAATGGAGTCAGGAAAGACAAAGCTTAGCTGGAGTCAAGACTAGTGAGGGAGGCAAATACAACAAAGTTTTTGATGAGTTCATTGACAACAAGAGAGGTTAAGAAAAAAGCAGGCCAGTTGCTTACTGAATTGGGAGAACCTAACGACAAAGCACATAGGGGAGGTATCTGGTGCCTTTTCAGCTCAGTTTTCACTGCTAAGCCTTGCCTTTGGTTTTCTCAGATATCCTGATCTATAAAGCCTTAACAAAAAAAATCATCGAAGAAGAAACATTTTTTTCAAACCTGAAAAAATGTGATTGAAATTATGTTATTCATGGTGTTATCCTTTTTAAATTTTTTTTTGTTGCTTCCAATGCAAGAAACTTCAGTTGTGAAAAGTAATGGCTGTCTGTAATACAGCATTTGTTTGTCACAGTGTATTGGTAAAAACCCTCAACTTTAGACCTGGCAATGATAAAGCAACAAATTTGGCAGAAGAATTTTTTATGGGTAAATCCCCCAAAGATGTGATTATAGCTGCATCTTATAAGTCTCAAAGGAGCCTACACTGCTTAGTTGCTGGAATAATTGCTGGACCTTGACATAATTAGCTAGGTGACAACCACTAATGATTATGAAAAAAAGCTAGAAAATTCAGACAAGGTGTGAATTGAGTATTCTTTATAAAATTAATATTACGTATATTAAAAGTTATTAAAAAGTATGTATTGTTTTACTGCAATAGATCTTTGTTCCAATGTCAGAGAGAGTTTTCAATAAGGTTTCTTTGTTAAAACAGCCGAGTGATTCAGAGAAGTAATGCTGTTTCATGGCAGTTAATTGGGCTTGCAAAAAAATTCACCTGTGAAATAGCAAGCCAAATCCAGACTAAGAAATTCCAAATTTCAGAAACCTTGGGCCTTCAATCAGCCACTAAGTGGGTGGCCAAATCTGGTTGTAGTTCAGTAAGATTTTTCCTTTGTAGTCTCCATCTGCCACCCTGTGGCCTTTTCATGCAATTCAGCCACAGTGGTTTACACCGACTCTTGCAGTGGAACATGGCAGTCTCATTCCTTCCCCACTGCTGCCAAAAGACTTGTAAAGTCAAGGTCATTCCCCCACTAACCTGTCCTTAATTACACTGCCTTTCTGCTTTCTCTCATATTTATTTTCAATTTATTTATCTTTACAAATCTTCAACTTTTGGACTAACAGGTATGATGCTTGTATCTGGATAGGCTATTTGCATTTCATAGATGGAGAAGTTTCATTCACTTCCATTAACTCAAACTTGTTAAGTGAATGCACTGTTCTCTTCTCACTATTTAAAACCCAGCTCTGCCCTTCCACAGAGATCCAGTCTCCACTGGAAAGACTCCAATCCGGGGCAACTCCAACAGGTTTTAGTGAAAGAACTGCCTTTTCTGAGTGCTGTCACAGACAAAGCTGTGATATGTTTGAGTCTTGATTAACTGTGCTTCTCCTCTGAGACTGTCCCAGTCATCCAGTGTATCTCCAGCAGTATTTTACTCAAGAGAGAAGGGATTAAAAAAAATAAAAATGGGGCACTATGGCATAGCAGGATTTGGTATGGACCTGAAAAGTGCAGTCACAAAGCAATATGCTATGTATGGGGAAGGCTACATCATGGAAGAGAGACTGATTTTCTTTTCACCCCTGTGTACTGGTAAATGCAAACATAGGAATTAATATTAAGTGTAACTAAATACATTCTCACCTTGTATTTTATGTTGATTTCATATTTAAAACACTTGTCTTTGTTAGAATGACTTATTTGGGGTCGTCGCCATTGAATTATGCAATCATTTTTAATTTCGTCACAGTTGACTCTGATTTTTGATGGAGGCATGAGTTTTTCTGAAATTATATAATCAGGAATTGAAACAATTAAACTCACTTGATCTTTTTGATTTTGTGAAAGAGAGTGAAATTGCAAGTAACACTCTGAAGAAAGATAATAGTTCGTATCTATTTTTCTTAGGACCAATTAGAAATGGTTGAAAGACCGAAGTTTTCTAAACTATGTACACAGGATCAGAAAAAAAAAAGAGACTAAGACAGGGAACATGATATAGGAGGGTACAGAGACACCCTCCATTTACTTTTCTAGATGAATAAGGTAGAGTACTGTCTTCTTTTTAAGAGGATGTTTATTACTGCAGATAGCTGCTGCTATCCCTAAAGTAAGAAATTCAAAGGTCTTTTTTTTCTCTAAGCTTCCTCACGATGCTTCTGTGACATGAAGGTGTTGCTTTCAGCCTGTTGTGAACTATGCAGCTTATTCTCTCCTTGCAAAAGAAATAGCCATACACGTTTAAGAAAGACACTCCATTTTTAATAGTCTAACCAACTTCTTCTAGTATCTCCCCTCACTTCACAAAAGCAAAGTAAAGTAAGCAAAAGTATGAGGACCTTTATATTTTGATCATTGCCAATGACATGATTATTGGAACAGCAAAAGACAGTCACTCATGGCAGAAAGGGTGACAAAAAGCTGATAGAGGAAGTTTCATATCAGCTACACTATTGCTTTACATCAGCCTTTAGGGACAGGCCAGGCCTATCTGTGATGGGCTACTTGGTCAAAGACCAATCTTGTTTTATCTGCCATGACTGACATTACAGCTCAATTTCTTCTTATAGAATGAAGCCTTTTTTGTTCATTTTTTTAACACAACACCAAAACCAGAGTGACATTTTCAACGAGATTTTGCCACAGTAGAGGTAACTGCAGAGGACACTTTCAAGTACAGCACCACATGCATAAGGTATGTTGTATGTGTTGTATGTGTCTTAATTAATTTACTCCAGGGTATGGTGTCCTGTACGTCATCCCCACTGGCAATGAAAAGCAGAAATCAGTGCTCAGATAAACTTCTAAAAAGTCTCCACTCTTCTCTGTTGAAAGATATTTGGCCATCACTGAAAGAGCAGCAGGGAAAAGTACAGTTTTTTAAGTGTTGTGGACCTTGCTTGAGAAAAACCTAAAACCCACGAGGGCAGATTCCTAAAGAATCTGAGACAGAATGCACCTGTGAAGCCTTCCTGTTTAATTTCCCTCTTTGTCTTTTGCTTTGGGAATAGGTTTTCTTGAGGAGGCCACAGTCTCTTATTCTCAACTCTCCGTAAGACAGGGTACATGGTTCCTTTACAGGGATAAATGCTCTACTATTTTAATACAGTAATTAAAATAAAGCTGAAATAAATAATTTACTTACCAATTTTATACAGGTCAATGTACGCATCATAGAATTGGATCAGGGAGTCTTTGCTAGACCCATTCACCAGGAAGTAAGCTTTTTCAGTCCCTATGGTCACGTTTTGGAAGATACATCCCGTATTTCTGCAATTTTCATCTTTAATGTAAAGCTCACATTCCATCTTCTCTTCATCTCTGCATACAGCAAAGCATTTTAGTTAAACATGGGCACTGTGATGTGGTGAGTGAGAATTTAGACTTCCCTGGCTCATGCAGATTTACTTACCTTGAATTCTGCCAGTAGAGAAAATACTGTGTATCTGCTGGAGCATCCCTTCCTGCCTGCCAAGTGCAGTTCATGAGGAAAATGTTATAAATCACACAGGAGAAGTTTTCAATGGCCGACCCGTTCATGCCTGCAAACACAGGAATATCCATGATGAGGAAAAATCATGTGAGTCCTTCCAGCTGGAGGATCATGGCAGACACATATGTTAGACTCCTGCTGGTTACTGCTTGGTTTAGGAATGGCTTATTTTATTTTGTTTGCTGACAATGGAAGATACTTGCCCTGAAAGATTCAGTGAAGAATTTTTTGTGGATAAATCCTCCAAAGATATGATTATAGCTGCAACAAAACAATTTGGGTGAAAAAAAGCTGGTGATCCCAGGAGTATTGCATAAACTTTACACACATACATTGACATATAGGGTGACTGCTATTTTAAGGCCTAAAGATTGTTTTTCTATCTCCTGTATACAAAGATTAGGATGAATAGATGTCAGGCAGGTGGGAAAACAGCTGCAAGCAGAAAATATCAAAATAGGTCACAGCAATATCCATCAACTCAAGTTACCCAATGTTGAATATGGTAAGTTTGCTGAGGGCGTTAGTTCATGTGCTTTCAAGGATGTAGGTCAGACACAAGAAAGAAAAGCTTTACAGTGAGGGCAGTGAGGCAATGGAACAGGTTGCCCAGAGAAGCTTGGATGCGCCATCCTTGGAAGTGTTCGATGCCAGGTTGGTTGGGACATTGAGCAACCAGGTCTACTGGAACATGTCCCTGGAGGGGTTGGGACTAAACGATCTTCAAGGTCCTCCCCAACCCAAATTATTCTGTGAATATGATTCTATGGCTGAGGAACAGCCTCTCACTTTTAAAAATTCAGTATCAAACCCAGTAAAAAATCAAAATTGTGTCTAGGATCTTTCTTAGCATGCAACAAGTACTTCATTTGCAAAAAAAATTTCATTCAACTTAGTTCCATATATTCCTCTGACAACTTTTTAGATTTTCTCTGGGACATCACGCCTCCAGTCCTGGACTTCCTGGAGACTCAGTAAATACCTCAGCAACAAAACAGTTGGAAAGAAAAAGATGGACCTACCTTCTATTTCAAAATGTCTTTACCTCGTTTGTCTGTTATGGTCTTCAGGTTCAGAGAAGATGGAAATACTATATTTTAAAAGGCTGTACAACTATAAATAGGGCTGTCTCTCTTGCTGCTTGTGTTTTGGGGAACTGTCTTAGCATCGGAAGTGTTGCAAAAATACATGTTCATCACTTCCCCCCTGATTCATAACAGATTTTTGTAATTGCCCAACCCAGGAATTCTTATAACATGAACAAGAACCTAGCTGGTTAAATTTCCCTTTTTGTTGCACCAGAGTATGCTGGTGCTTGGGAATGCAGCAAGTGCATTAAAAAATTTACTTTTACAGATATTTCTCTCTAGCTCTAAACCACACTGAGAAGTACAAAGCATCTCTCTATACAAGCCATCTCTGGGGGATGGAGGATGAGGTTTCTCCATGGAAGGCATCAGGACAAGGCCTGGCAGTCCCAGCCCACCCCTCCTCCAGCCCAGATCAGGGCAGCTGGGGACCCAGGGCAACCCCAGCCCTGACCACCAGGAACCTTCTTGGGGACCAGGAGGGGTCATGGGCCTGAGGATGGGCCCAGCTTGGCAGGGCCCATGTCTGGACAGGGCAGGGCTATGGGAACCTGGAGACTGGCCCTGCTGTGGTATCACTGGGCAAGGGCGGATGGATCCAGGGGACTGATGTGGGGTTCTGGGCTCTGGGCAGGGTGAGGGAAGCTCTGGGGGCTGGGCAGGGATAAGCAGGCCTGTGGGGGTTCTCAGGGAGATGACAATGCTAACTCTAAATGTTCTTTAAGCAGATGGAAAAAGGGGATTTCAAATCTTGGGTATGATGTCTTCAGATAAGATATATCACTATCAAACAGTCTGATGCGGGTTTGTCCTCAGTCCATTTCTCCCAGTGTGAAAATAGCCAAACCACAAAGCACCACTAAAAGAGAAAAAAATTGTAGGTAGTAAGCATCCAACTACAAATAGCCACTCCAGGCCCTGCTGTTGAGCGTTTGTTACCTTCTCGGGTCAAAGCAGTGCATTTTCTAAAGAAGAGGGTTATTATAAGCAGTATAAAACATCAAAAGTTCCCTTATACCCTGAAAGGCTTTGTTTCACAGAAGACAATGTAATTTGCTTAATATGGAGGTTTAAAATCTATGTAAAATAATTTCATTTCTTCACATTGAAATTGAAGCACCACCAGAAAATATGACATTTTTCAAACACCAAGATATGTCAATATTTTCCTCTTAAAAACAGGCAGATCCTTTCTGCTTGGAGTTAAAAACCTGTAGGAAAGAGAGCAGTCCATGTACTTCTCTATCACTCCCATTTCTTGGCTACTATATTTGGAAAAATTAATCTGCTGCCCAGCAGTCTTCAAGGATGCTCCAAGAACTGCCTTTATCAAAATCCCAAGGTCATTCCTATCCTACAGCTTTCTTATTGACATATGGAATGATTTAACCATATGAGCAGTAGTTCTTATAGATCAGCTATTCGTACATAACTAGGATATAGTTATGTCCAAGAAAGGAAGCCAAAGGTAGCACAGTGCTGACTTTCCTTGGAGACAAAGAGGGCTTACCTTCTAGGGACCCAGAAATTCCTGGACTCGTATTTCTGCTTCCTGGATTCTGGCTAGAGTGTGAGATTGGTGACTGATTGGTGATTGGTGACTAGAAGTATACAGTCGTTTTCTGGTTTCATTCTCTTACATTGATTGTAAATATTAGTTATACTGAGTCGTCACTGAGGCCAGCCAACACCACAAAGAGGACGTCTGACCTGCTTTCTTCTCCTCAGCTCATGCAGTACAAAGTGAACAGGTGTAGTGAAGCAAGTCTACTCATCCTACTGGAAGCTTTTTGACTGCAAAAATATTTTCTACCAAAAAAAGAAAAAAAGAAAAAGAACCCAGCACACTTCTGCTCATATGCAGTACTAAAAACATAGAGCAAGGCATGAAAAGAGAACCAATGCACTAAGTGGCACTCTATGTTCATGTTCACACATTTGATCACATCTGTTAATAACTCGGTGTTAACACTGTTAACTGTTAACACCTCTCTTTGAGCATCTACAACTTAAAAACTCCAGTCATCCATAGAATCAAGAATCATTAGAGAATCAACAGAGCATGGCCTGGTCTTTTGTGGCTTCAGAGGTAAAGATCTAAGGCAATGGTGGCTTTATAAGGACCAATTCATGGATGTTGACTCTCTTCATATGCAATGATGACCATATACTTATAAGTGGATATTCTACCAAAAAGCAGGTTTAGTCAAATAAGCAGCTCATAGTCATTCAGAGGTAAAAGCAGTCTATTGTCAGAAGTTTCACTGTACTTCCAGACTAAATAAATTCTGTACATAACCATGTAGGTATTTTTTTGAGCACTGACTGTGCTGTATAGACACAAGAAAGGACTTCTGATCACAAAGAATGAAAAACCCCACAGTTTATTGTGTGCTCAGCTTTGGAAGATGACCATTCAATTTTGTGGTTGTAACACACTGCATTTTGCGGAGAAGGGTAGTGACAAGTACCCAGCTAATAAAATCAGAGCTGTAATAAATGTCATGGAGAGTCAAATGGGACTGTGGAAAATTAAGGAAGCCAGAATTTTTGTTTGCCTGCCCGTCCATGCTTCTACTCTGAAGATCTCTTGAGCCTGCAGAGAAGGCAGCAGGGAAGCAGTGTGTTTTTGTGTGCTCTCTCAGATTACATATCTCTGAAACACAGGGAGAAAGACTGGAGCTTGAGGTTTTGGGATTTGGGTACTTCGTTTTTAAACTGGAGTATACTGCAGCAGAACAATCCAAACAGCCCACAAGGACAGTGGTGTTTTTGCAGAAAAAGGAACTGTTCTACCCAGGGGACTTCTTTTCTTGCCTATATTTAGGGCAACTCCTCACCTAAGGCTTTCAAAAATGCAAACAAATTAAAAACATTTTAAAAATTCCCAAGCAAAGATGGTGCTACTGAGGGTAGCAAAGTCTGTCATCCTTCAGAGGCCAGAAAACTAGTGTTGAGTGGCGTTGCTATGACCCAGGAGTTGGAAGCAAAATGAGAAGACAAGAAAGAGAAAGAGAAAGAGAACGAGAAAGAGAAAGAAAAATAAGAATAAAGGAGAGAAGAGAAACCTGAGCAGAGACAGTAGAGCTGTTTACAGACTTTTGGGTCTACTAGGAGTAAAGTCATTGCAGAAACAGGATCAAACCCAAACTTTCTTAAAAATTACAGGAAGTTAAAGAATAATTTATTGCTCCAACAAAAACAGGAGTGGTCACAAGAACCATCTGGGTGTTTTGCTGTACTGGTGTACTACCGCTTTTGTGTCTGTCACAAAAATACGAATAGGCAAGACCCTCCATTTTTTCCTTGCAGCAAGAACTTTCTAGTTTTTACACAGAACAGAGGAACAGCTACAGGAGGTCAGAATAAAGGACTTCTTCCTGTGTGAACATCCAAGCCACTTAGTTAAAAGGTTGTAAAGCCTGACCGTCCTTTCCCACTGATTTTGGGGTCTTTGCCCAGGGGTGGGAAAGTGATACCTTAGTCCCACACCTACTACCACCTCCACTGTTTCATGGGTACAATTTATGGTTTTCTCAGTGTGCTGATAGTGAACAGGTTTTCTTAATGACTTTGCTGTCTCAGCAGTTTTCACAGTGAAAGCAGTGGGGATGTAAGCAGTGCACCAATAACCGTGATCAATTCTGAGTGAAGTAGGATGGAGAGGATCCAGTAGACTGTATTGAATTGTTAAAATCACGATATTCGCGGACAAAAGGCTCTCTAACTAATTAAAGTTAGAAAGTGGTATGTTTATTACCACTTTTACTGGCAGGTGGCACGAGAGTCACCTCCTAGAGATGTGCCTTCAATTTATTTCACAAAGAGTTACATATTAATCATATACATATTTCTAGCACCTCCCATATCTCGCTTCTTATTAAAACGAGGTTTTTAGTCCTTTGCGCATGCGCAATTCCTTTTTTGATTTGGGTCGGTGGTCTTGATTTGAGTCAGTGGTCTTGAAAGATGAAGTCAGGGATCTCTTCATCACCATGAACTTTCTACCTTCTATTGTGGGCAAGCTTCAGCAAGCCTTCTGGAGATGGTCCATACCTCCTGCCTGTATTTGATCATGCAATCTAGGTGCTAGCTATAATTCTATCTGCTTCTTTTGTCCTTATGACAGTTCATTTGCTATAAGCAAAGTTTCAGACAGGTACATAATAGTGAATAGCACTATATTTCTTGGTTAAATTCCTAACTCTCTATTAACTTATCTTTTGATTTAATCAGTACAAGTTGCTTCTAACTCCTAGCTAAAGTTTAGCTCTTCATAATCTTGACTCAGTATCTGTTTAATTGTCCTTAGATTAAAGTAAGTGTTGGCCTTAGTTATCCATGTTTAATGCAGATGCTTTTATTGTTTGGAAATTATAACTTAAGTAGAAGGATCCTGCTCTGGCTCTGTTTTAAAAAGACATTCAAAATAAATTTTTATTGAAAGCTTATCTAGAAACACAGAACCATAGAAAAATTTCATTTCAAAGATGATCTCTTGATGGTAACCTGGTTTAGTGGAATTTTATCATTGAGAGGACTTTATTTTCCATGATAGAATTTCAGCTACTTGAGATGACTTTAACCATCTTGAGACTTGATGGAACTATAGAATCGTAGAATACTCTGAGCTGGAAATGACTGACAAGGATCATTGAGTCCAACTCTTGGCCCTGCTCAGGACAGCCCCAAGAGTCACATGATGTGCCTGAGAGTGTTGTCCAAATGCTTCTTGAACTCAGTCAGGCTTGGTGCTGTGACCACTGCCCTGGGCAGCCTGTTCCAGTGCCCAACCACCCTCTGGGGGAAGACCTTTTCCTAATACCCAACATAAGCCTCCCCTGACACTGGTTCAGGCCATTCCCTTGGGTCCTGTCAGTGATCACAAAAGAGAGGAGATCAGTGCCTGGCCCTCTATTTCCTCTCACAAGGAAGTTGTTGGCTGCAATGATGGGTCCTCTCAGTCTCCTCCAGGCTGAACAGACCAAACAACCTCAGCCGCTTCTCACACACCTTTCCCTCAAGTTCCTTCACTATCTTCGTAGCCCTTCTTTGACTCTCTAATGACTCTGTATCTTTATTATGTTGTGGCACCCAGAACTGCACGCAGGACTAGAGGTGAGGCCGCCCCAGTGCAGAGCAGAGTGGGACAATCCCCTCCCTTGCCCGGCTGGTGATGCTGTGCCTGATGCACCCCAGGACACGGTTGGCCCTCCTGGCTGCTAGGGCACTACTGACTCATATTCAGTTTCAAGTAAATGGAAGGTCAAAATATGTGATTAGCCTCCAAACTGATGGTTTTCTATCACATCTCCTCATTAATTGGAGGATTCAGGCTGTGATGCTTCTGTTTCATCCAGGTGTTACAAAAACACACAACTGGCCTGTATCATTTGCAATTAGCAAGTGACAGGCTTCTGATGCAGAGTTCAAGTATTCAATTTCCAGCATTTCCCACTCAGTACATATACACATATACATCTGCTACCTGTTAGCAATCATATATTAAGTAATTTTTTCATCTAACACAGATATGAAGGAATGATCTTTAATAGTATTCATTTTGTATGAGCAAGTGATCTTTCTTAAGAGGCTTGATCTTGGCTGGTTTTCATGCAGTGGGCTTCCATACAGATGTCACATTTTATTTCTGATCACAATCTCAGTGTGGCTGTACCTTTTTTGAGACACTAAACCACTGGAGATCCTAAATAAACCTGTAAAGTGTGGTTGTTCTTACTCACTCTTTTGCATCATGTTGAAAAACAGTGTAATAACTTCCAAAGCAATACTGAAATTTTTTTTTCTGAAATACTGCAGTATTCATCATGATAAAAAATGGAAAAATCCAAACTTTAATTGTTTATAGAAAATGCAACCAAATAAAAAGAGGCTTTTAAAGATAATTTCTTGGGGGATTGTATCTACAGTCAATACTTTTCTCCCTGCTTCCAGGAGTGACAGAATATGAAAAACCTGTTAATTTTTGCCAACAAGATACATGTGCTTGAAAAAAATCAAGTTGCTCATTTCACTTGCATTCCATCACTTCTTCAATATTTATTATTTCTTCAGTTTCATGTTTTTTTAATGGATTCATATCTTCAGTCTATTAAAGGAAGAATATAACATTTTTTTAGTGTTTCATGCATGAGATTAGTCACAAGGTCATGATTTATGAATCTTCTGTTATTCAGAGTTGTTATTTATTGTATAGAAGCTGTAAGAGGACTCTGTCAATTAGAAGATCAGAGCAGACATGTGACATGTCTAGATCTTCCCTCCTTATCGCTCCCAAAGAGGAACAAAAGACTTTTCTACTAAAAAGCTGGAAAACTCCTCTTTTCAAACAGAAAAGTTAACATGATGAAGGAATAGAAAGTAAAAGGATTTATAAAGGCTTGCCAGAGCCTTCAGTGTGGCCCTGCAGATTAATTTTGGCTTCCAGACCTGCCTGCTGCCAAAGACTGCAAATTGCAGCAGACTGCAACATGCTCTCTAGAAGGGAAGTTCCTGCAATGTTTGTCTGTTTGTTCCTTCTCACGAGTCATTCCAGTGCTCCACACAAGTTAGCACCTCTCAACATTCTGCTCTCTCTTTCTGGCTTACCATACTCTAGAAACCTTTTCTCCTTTAGCATCATTGCCAAATACTATAATGGATCTCAGTATCTGCTATGGAAAAACTACTGTAGATTTCTTGTTCCCTTCTCTCCCTGACTGTTTCTGCAGTATTATTGTGCTGAGAAACTTACACTCAGCATTATTCTAGTGATAGCATATGGCTTACAGGGACAGCAGGGTGAAACTGTATTTTCTCCAATGCTCCAGGTAGACAGATGACAATTATTTCATAATGGAAAAAGTAAAACAGACAGGTTATTTGCATATGGACCTTCTCTTTCCATACCACAAGAACAGGAAAAAGAAAGAAAATTGACTCTTGCTTGTGTGTATATTTCTAACATTTAGGTCATACCTTTGAGACTAAATTTTTTAATTTCAGGCAAATGAAAAGAAAACATACCTGCAAGTCCTCTGGAGAGGGCTCACGGAATGGGTCTCTTGGATGTGGCACTGTAGCAGATGTTTTTTTCAAATAAGCCCTTCTACAGTGACAAAAAGGTTTGGTGAAGAAAAGACTTAACATGCAAACATATGAACACGCATTATATAATAATGCTTCTGAGGTATTATTTTATTTCACTAAGATAAGCAGTATTCTTCTGCGTCAAAAGTAGCTAAAAATTACATAGGCTGATTACAATGTAATAATTTTGTTTCTCAGAATTTGGATTACAGTAATTTATTCTATGACGTATCAAAGCCTCATAGGAAGCTGGTTTTTTAAGTATATGAAAGGGAAATATCATCAAAATATGGAAACAATTTCATGTACCAACCACCTGCATTGCAGGGTCTGTTGGCAGGAAAGTGGTGCTGATATAAGGCCTTGTCCCAATATTGGAAAACATTGAGTTATATTAATCAAGTGGATAAGAAAGTTTGGAATCACAAGTACAGAGCACACTTGAGAAACATCCAACAGACGATTCCTAGTATAGCTCAGTGTCAATTTTCTCCCTCCCTTGTCTCCTTTAAAAAGAAGCCAGAAATTTTCTGTTGGGGGAAGAAGTGTTATTTCAACTATAGAATAAAAATTTTGCACAAGAAATAAGTCTTACACTGCCATGCAGAGAAAAAGTGCGAGACCAGCTGTCAGCCCTGGTATCACAAACAGCATGTATGATGAAGTTGTAAGTTGTGTTCCTGAAAATCAAGCAATCATCAAAGTGCAGGTTAGCATCACAGGTCACGAAAGATTGCACAGCTATGTGCAATCTGCTTTGCATCAGAGTGTCAAAGACTGTAGGAAGGAGTGACTTGTTTAGCTTAGCACCTCACTGCCCTGTAGCACGCGAAGTAATGGGATGGCTGACAGCACGTGGACTGTCTACAGTAACTTGAGACCTGAGGAACTGAGTCCTACACAGTATTTAAATACCCAAGAGAGAGGAACAGCAGGAAAAAGGAGTTTATAAAGTCAGGAGTAAAGATGGAAGAAGTAAAACAGCTGGCAGCAGACCTCAAAAAGGCCTGCTTTATTCACTAACCCCACACAAGAAGCATTGTCCCCCAGGAATACTTGGAGAACTTCCTAAAATTAAGAGACATGACAATTCTTGAACTCTCTTTGTCCTAACAAATTAATGTGCAATTATCAATGTGTTTCCATCTGTAAGCATGAAGTAAAAAATGAGGCAGACAGGTAACAGCTGAACAAGGTCAAGGAAGGGATTTTTATTCTTACCAAACTCCACAGGTGTACTCCACTCTCCCCACTTTTGGCTTACTAAACAAAAGCCCCCATCTGTTGCTCTGATTTTGACGCTGTACCTTTTTTCTGAGCTGAAGCTTTCATATATGTAGGAGTTACTTTCAATGATTGCTTCCTAAATGCAAAACAAGTAGAATGAGAATTTTTGTTTTATAAATTTATAAAATTATAATAAATTTTTTTATATAAAATTATGGTAAAATTTTACATTTTACATTTATATAATCTTTCTGTGGACAGACTAGAGTGAAATAACAAGTAGAGAAATATCCCTTAATAAGTTAGATTGTTTCATCCTAATTCCTCTTGTTCAAACATTTTTGTTACTGGGTAAATGGAGATGAAATTTGCCGTATGATTCCCTGACTCCTTAGACTCTGCTAAGCAATGGGACCTCAGGGAAAAAATTCTTTCAAGATCTGGCACTCCATTACAGTGGATATTTTCAGAACTGAAGCAGAGTTCGATAGCCAGATTATACAGATGTGAAAAGTTGATTTTTTTTTTCTGCCATCTTTATATTGGCTTCATCTTTGAGGTAATATTTTCTTGCCTCGTACGTCTCAATCCTTTCCAGAGTGCATTAATAAAGAAAAAATTCTGCACATTTTCTGTGTCTAAGTGTTACACAGAATCATGACCCATATTTTTACATATATATGAATTTGCTAGGAAGTAAAAAAGAATGTAAAATGGCAGATTTTGTCAAGTAATTTCAAGCTACCCATGTGCAGGTGTTTTTGTGCAATGTTTTATAAGCAACAGTTTAAAACTTCAGATTTAGAAAACTTATAAATAAAGAGCATGTGCCCTACATTGAAATAGGTAGTGTGGAACCAAACCAATTTGGTTGGAGGATTCTCTGATACAGAAGAAATTTCAGTGTAGCATAAATGTTAGATAAATACAGACTTACTGTTTTGGATGAGGTTTTGGTGTTTTTCTCAGCATCAGCCTAGCAACAAGAGAAAAGTTCAATTTTTAGGATTATCCTTTTTGTTACTATATAATAAAGGGGCTTCTCTCATGAATGCTTGATTTTCAGAAAAAAAAGGTGTATGTAATATTTTAAATGCCTTCTTTTAAAGACTGTGAAATTAAGTTGTTCTTCCTCTAGGTGGTTTTTCCTCTCCACTAATGCTCTGAAATATTGTACCATTTAAATTTGATTGCAGAATTGAGTATCAAAGCACTAAACAAAAAAAGGCTCAGGTTGACAAAATATTTACATTTTACTTGTTAAAACAAACTATCTAAAATTTACTAATAAACTCAGATAATGTTTTTTTCCTTTTTTTTTTGCCTGTTTATCTTTTGCATTCTTAAACATTTCATTTAGCTATGTTATGTCTCTTTTTTTCTTTTATTTTTACTGTTGGAACAACAAGGTCACCAATATTCCCACAAATATTTTGAACTTTATTTTTGAAGGCTGTAATATTACTTTCCATATTCATCCAAGCTTTCAAAAGAAGGGGATGAGAACAGGGTACTGGTTGTACAGTGTTATATGTGGAAATAGAGAAACACAAAATGCTATTAAATGTCATAATTATTCTTACCTTGTTTTCTATAACAATTTCATATTTGAAACAACTGCTTTTTTTCACATGACTTGTGCGAGGTGGTTGCCACCTAATACTACATCTATGAGAAGCTTCTGTACAGTTCACTGTGACATTTAATGGAGGGGTGAGTTTTTCTGCAATAACATAATCAGAAATACTATTGATTAGTAATAGCTCTCTTCAGTCTGCCATTTAAAAAATATAGGTAGATGTTCAAGCAACTGTCTAAAAAGATGTAATGCAGAATTACTATAGCAGAATTACTATATTCTCCCCGTATTCTGAAGCAGGACTCCCTGATTTAACATTTCAGTTGAGGAGCCTGGAGCACGAGCTGCAACAGTAAGGAAAATTAAAGAACACAAGCCATTTTTTAGATTCTATTGAAGTCAGCATATGATTTATGCAGGTTTGTTTTTATCTCTTGGGTTTGAGGTTTTTTTTAATACTGTGTTCAAATTAAATACAGTTTAATTGTTTTTTATTAACAACAGTCATCCATTTAAAAAAATTGAAGTTTTTGCTCACAGCATTAAGGTAACTGGCTCCTTTCATTATGTAGATGAACAGCATTATGAGATAATAAGACCAGCATCTAGATAGTCCCATTCAGGAATCTTTAGCTAGTTAATTCTAAAAGATGACACATTTCTTTCAGAGAATAAATATTTGACTGAAATGTTCACAATTCTCAGACCTATGATTCCGGATTGTTTCTGTATTCATTAGTTTTTGTCCATTCTCATACTTTAGACTTTTCAGACATCGGGGCTGAGAAAAAGGAAAAAAACCTCAAACCCATTAAGACAAGCAATATTTTTAAAGTGTATGCTTTTTCCCATGGATGAATTCTTCATTCCTTTAAATAACTGGAAATTAAATCAACAAAAAATCCTTACCAATTTGGTACAGCAGTATCTTCTCCTCATATGGCTGAACGTTTTGTCCACTTCTAGACCCATTTACCAGGAAATAAGCATACTTATTTTCTACTGTCACATTTTGGAATCGACATCCCGTGTGCCTTCCACAATTATCTTTGATGTAATTTTGGCATTCTGTGACATCTTCTTTCCTTTACATGAAATATTGTATCAGTTAAAAATTGACAATGTCACATGTCCAACCACAAATCAAAATTCCCAAGATTCAAGCAGACCTACTCACTTCGAAGGCCTCCAGTACAGGAAATATTGGGTATCTTCTGCAGCAGTCCTGCCCACATGCCAGGTGCAGTTCATGAAGGAAACATTAAAAATGACACAGACAAAATTTTCAATGGCTGTCCCATTCATGTCTGCAAACACAGAAAGAATATCCCATGTCCACTCTGCAGAAAGGCCGAATAATTTCTCAGATAAAACAGATCTTTGCAAGCTCATTTAGCAATTTTTAGCTACCTGCTTAGCAAATCCAACTGTATATTTCTTGGGTCTTGTAGTTTTGTCCTTACTTGAAGATGGGCAATTATTTTATTTGTTTTGAGCCATAAGGATTGTCTATCACTGTTCCAGAAGCCATAGATGTGACTGGAATTTAACTGAGTCTTTAATCAATTCAAGCATGGTGATTTAGTGGAAATTAACAACAAGGACAGTCACCGTGGTGTCCTTTGTTAAGATCCCCTGTTTAGCTGAGGCCCAGTTTACAATGGAATATAAATTCTACAACAGCAAGCAAGGTTGCAAAGTTCTCTCTGCTGTGCTTGTCTTAAGTGCTCTGACCCTTGGTTATAAAGCACTAATAATTTAAAATAAGATGTCCACCACCTTCTTCTGTGTGATGGCTGGTTGGTTACAATCTAACCCTGAGACTGCTTCCCAAAGCTAGTCCCTGCAGAAGGGCTGCGATTTCAAAGAGAGAATGACATATTTTTCAATTGCGAATTGAAAACGGCTGTTAATCTCTTCCAATACTTTGGATTCAAGGTTAGGAGGAATCTTATTAGCACTGAGCTTGATAGAAACAGGTCTAAATATCTATATAGTTAGTGTAAAATCAAGACAAAACTGAAGCAGTTTATGGCTTGCTTAAGTTAACCCACAACCTGTACTCACAACCTGAATGAATTCCTTGTGTGTTTCTCCCCTATCAAAACTTGAGATCTCCAAGAGGAAATGATGAACATTCAGTACCTCAAAAACTATCACTGAATTGAAGGACCAGGCCACAGCTTTCCAAGACTTATCCAATCACTATTCATCGCGTTTAAGCACCACACACACAACCTTTGCATGTTCCTCTCTAGTTAGCCCTAAAAGTCCACATCTGATTCTTACATCTTTGGAAATAGGAGCAATTTTTTAAGAGACGAGAAAGTTGTCAAAGTACTGCTGGATTTCTGGAAAGCTTTCTCTTTTCCAAGAGGCAAGTTGAAACTTTTTCAAGAGCTTGGTTCAGCAGCGTTTCTTTCAAAAGCAGTATTGGCCTAAGCATGCCCTGTCCTTTCCCATCCTTCATGGATCCTTCCTGATTCCATCCTGCCTCCCTGGCTGTGCTAGTGCCACTCTTTGTGGGGCCCTGTAGTGAGTAGTTTCGAACAAGTGATCATTACAACTAATGCTCCTCTCAGCAGTTTTTTCTTTTTGATTGGTTTTTTTCACCTGGCTTAGCATCCTCTATCAGAAGCAGTGGAACAATCTCATCAGTGTGGGCCAGCAATTAAGAGAAGAGCTGTCTAAGCTATTCCTGTAGCTGTAATAAATATTGACCCATATTTAGTCACTAGAGGTACCAAAGCTCTCAGCACAGAGTAGTTTATGTCCAAATTACGTGTAAGTTTATATATATTTAACAAACTACTTTTGAGAGTTTAATGATTGTGGTACTGTGATGAGGTGATAGAGAGCTTGGATCAGTTCTCTGGTCTGCCACAGATTCACTTAATGACCCAGGGCAAACCAAATCTTCATGACCTCATTTACAAAACAAGTAGAGAAATTTTCTTCCCATGAAGAAATTGCTAGGTAAATGCAGCAGGTGCTGTGCAAGGGTCTTAGAGAGATGGGCTTCGTCAAGCCTTTAGCAATGTTGTAAGTCTAAAGAAAAAAGGGTTATTCTGATTTTGAATCAGTTCACAACCTGGTTCATGTGAGGCCCAACAAGCAGTTGAACCGTCCAACAACAAAGGAAATATGCAGGCATATGCTGTGAATACATGTGAGTCTCTCTATACCCTGACTGGATCTTTTCTCCAGGGTTTTGAAGGCATTTATTTTTAATTTTATATTTATTCACATTTCTGTAGTTATGCCAAAGGAAATCTAGAAAAGTAGATAAATATGACTGCCCTTCCTGTAATGTTTATTTTTGAGCCTACTGCATTCACCCAACACTGTCAGCATTACCCTTTTATTTTTAGCAACGCCTGGAATAGAGCTAAGCCTTCATGAGACTTGTATCTCACATTATTTTAAAGAGACACTGATATTTTTCTGCCTCTAGTTTATACTGAAGGCTAGCTAAATTGTTCTAGTGTCTTTTTGCTTAACCACCCCTATTTGAAAACCCGCATATTTGTCACTTACTTATCTTTATTTCCTTAAAAAATGGTAGGACCATATTCTCATTAGTCTTTTCTGTGAGCCATGATGCAAAAACCAGTTTAGTTTCAGTCTACTGTTCTCCTGCTTCTGAACTGCCTCCTGTATTATTTGATGATGATAGAAAAACACGCATGCAAGTATGTTAATATCCTCTGAAGTGTCCTTTTTTTCAGACACAAATAACTCATTTTCACATATTTTACAATCTTTAGATATATTTGAAGTGTTGTTTTACATGCTTCTCATGAAAGAGGTAAGATGTTTAACTGAGATGTGACAATTATGATTGCACCCAACTTCATAACAATCCACTGTTTCAAGTACACACAGTGCTTTCATTTATTTATTTATTTATTTATTTATTTATTTATTTATTTATTTATTTATTTATGTCTATTGTGTCAGATTATCGTCATCTCTTGGGCAGACATCAGAAACAATGTAGGCAACTTAGCTTCAGAAAAATATCAGAGAGAAGAAAATTTTGCTCTGCAATCATTTGTGGTAACCAACATTACTAGCAAGGAAGGACAAGATCTCACCTTTGGGTCTTGAGCCCAAGAGAATTTTTACTTTTATTCAGTGATTCTTCAATTAAAAAAATGCATAAACTATTCTTGACTCTTAGACATAATTGACCAGATACTTTGTAAAGGATGTTAATGAACATACTTGATATTAGAAATAAAAAAAAAAAAAAAAGCAATTAAATTACTTTAACATTTTAACCTGACTCTGAAGATGCTGTTAGGTGTGAGGTGGAGTGTGTCTTACCTAAAATTACCGAATCGAGGCTCATAGGGGAGCCAGTAATTCTATACTGCCTGGAAAAAAACCAGATATTTTAGACACAGTTTATTCAATCTAGTCTCGGACAAGATGAACGAAGGCTTCACTGTATTTATTTTCTACCATTCACTGAAAATACAGTCCAGAGGAATCTCTCTAATTCTGAGCTATCCACCTTTGTCAGCTAAATCCAAGAGGATTCGTTCCTTTCTTTTCTTACATTATCTGGAATTAACATATAATTACTAAAGAGAAATACTGCCACTATTATTTTCTCAACTGAAAACTGAAAAGTTATTATTGCAAATGTCTTTTTCTCCTCTTTCTTATACCTGTGCTAATATCATGTGCTGCTTCTCTTTAGAAAAACAGTTGCAGTAGAACAGTATTCTTTTCCCCAGAGATGTTTCAAACTTCCTTCCACATTGTAAATAATTCCTGTGCAGATTATTGCTGAAAATCTTAAGGAAAATTAAAGTATTTCTGTGTGAAGTTGCTTCCTTCCTGTACTGTAGTTTACAAAGTTTCTATGAAAATTGGCTACTGCTAGACTATGTGCTACAGCACAAGCCACTCTCAGTTACTACTCAGAGAACCCTAGCACCCTCCCACACAGGATAATCATTTCAGGAATTCAGAAGCTGAAATGTTACTGCAGTGTCTAATCTCCTCTAGATTGATTAGAGAGGTGATTAGATGAGAATAAAAACTGTCCAGTAAACTGCTGATTATGAGTAACACATAACCATATATTTTATAATATTTTGATCCCACTATGATTTTTAGAGCAAATGAAAAAGAAGGTCTGTAACTGGAAAAAAACCCAAAACTTATACTTTGTTCTTATATGACTATTTTTTGTTAAGTGAAAGTCTGTGTTGAGACCTCCTGTGTTTATTTCCCAGCGCTGCCTCTGAAAGATTTTGAAAGCAATTTTTGTCAGTTGGAAAATATGAAATGGAATTACTGCTTACTTGTTGGATGTGCTATGAGGGTAAAATTATGCCTGCATTCCTGCAACATTTTAAGGAAATTTTGTAGATGAAATCTTCTATAGTATTAAAATCATAGAAGAGAAAAGACACTGACATAATTCCATTCTACTGGTGCCTAAATGCAGTACTCTTGAAAGAGATTCACTCCATATTGTGATTTTACTCTGTGGATGTAAAGACCTAAAATCCAAGCATTTCCAATTTGACTGTGTTTTCAAGATAAAGTAACAGAGGCACTCTCCAATTCTGTAATGCAGATTTAACTTGACAAACAAAATACTTCTATGTGGATGAGGCCAGTAACACTGGAAACTGCAAATTTTAAAATATATTTATACAATTATTTTCAGACTGTAGAAAAAATATGCCATCAAAATATTGGCTAAGACATTCATCAGAGGGAAGCAGGCATTTGTAGGTAGTGTCTATCCACCTCTCATAGTTATTTTAACATTAAAACTACCAGAAATAACAAAACTCAGTATTTCTTTGCCTAGCTTCTTTGGAGTAAAATAAAAGAGAAACAGAAAAGAAAATAGAAAAGAAAACCAGAAAAATTAAACCTACCTCCTCCTTGAAAATCTGTTTCCCTCTGGTGCTTACAGTAACAAAGAACAGAAAGGATAGAAACTATGACGTTGCCTTGGTGTATTTTTGCATGCTTTAACAATGTGATTTCATTGCCTCATTTCCCTTATCATGACTTCCGTTAAACCACGGGGAGAAGCAGGGTCACTCACTGCCTTGGGAGACAAATCAATCAGAATAGAAGGATGCTCTCCTAGTTACTTCATTCACATAATTTTCACTCATTTCTGTCACACATTTTTCATATAGATGTTTGTACAGGGCATGACCTGAAAGGTGGGTGAACCTGAGTCTTCCTTCTGGCTCAGGTATAGGTCAGGTACCATTGCTTCAAGCCATGCCACTGTTTTCTGCCTATTGCTTAGGGATGCTGCCCTGTACAGGAGTATCAGCCCAGTGCTCTGGCCTGCAGAAGAGCTGTTCCCAGCTTTGCACTAGCCAGCCTCATTCCCTGTAGATAGGTAGCAAGCCAAGTCACCAGTCTCTACAACCTTCCTGCTTGACATGTGTACACATTTTCCTGGGTTGGGTGAAATCAATGCACAGATCAGGAAAAGTTTCTTCATGTGTTCAAATGTCCTGGGTGTACCAAATCAACAGTATGTCACTTGTCTGTGCTGGTGTCCCAGAACTGAGAAGCATAGAACCTCCTTTTCATGTACCCCATGGTACAGTGTGAGTACAAAGCCACAGTCTTCCTCATATTTAAATATTTTTAACAGGAAAACGAAGTTATTAAAGTAGACCACAGCATTTAAATTTGATTATTTATAATGTTCACTGAGTGCACTGCTCTTTGGTGTTATATCTCACTAGAGGAGTGGTAAATCATATCAAATCTGTCCTCCTGCTCTCAGTCTGTATCTTGTACATCTTCATTCCCATCAGCCTTTGCTCTTGTTGCTCTTCTGGGCAGAGGAGAAATAGGTAGGGGATGGTTCTTGAGATGTTTCCTCTTCTTCAGGTCTCAATTCCTCAATTTTATTCATAGCATAAACAGCAGGACACTACCATGTTCCCTGCTATGACATTTCATTTCAGGACCTGCAGAAGTAAGGACTTCTGATTGCTGCTGTGTAGAGGAATTGAAAGAGGCCTGCTGGAGGACTGTGATAATGCTGAGAGTTTTGTAACTACTCAGTTTCTGTAATTCTTGAAACTGGACCCTGTTCTGTTCCCAGAACAGAATTATTCTTGGAACCCTGAGTCCCAGGACTAGAGAAGTTGGGTGGTGGTGTAACAGCTACAGTGAATTAGGGTACCAGAAACTGAGCTGGAATAAAAGCCTTAATTTATTTTCAAGTCATTTTTCTTAATACAATTTTTCATATAGATTGGAAAAGTTGGAACCTTCAATATTTATACAGAGTAAACAATATTCAATCAGTTTCAGTATAGGCAATGTAACTCATTGTATGGAATGTAAGACTTCATGATTATGCCCAAGATCACCTCCGCAGAGGATTTGCGGTACTACTCAGGCATCTCAGTCTTGTCAATCAGAGTCTCATAATCAGTGTTTGACCTGGACATGGATGTTTTCACCAAGCCAGTCAACCTGATGATGAAGTTCTCCTTAGCTGCAGTGCAGTCTGAAGGATGATTTGATTTGCTTAATGAAAGGGAGGGGAGTTGCATGCCAGAGTAGTCTAAAAGCATACTTTGCAAGACCAGCACATTTTACCACAGACTTTTTGAGTCAACCTGTATTCTTCTTAAAACCAGAATAATTGTACAACTTTTATATGACTAGCTTTTTAGCCTTTAATTTAAAACATAAGAATTCCACAGTTTGCATTTAGTCTTCTTCATAGCTAATGCCAAGAGTGAACATTGCAGTTATACTAAAGAAGAGGTTAAATATCAAAAGAGAATCTTTTGTTCATTTCTGATTTTCTTTCTCTGGTTTAATCTGTTTTAAACCAGTCACCTTTTCTGTGAGGTATCAAGAAGCAGGAAGGAAAGTGTAAGTAGAAGTTTGCTAGATATGTATTTGTGAGAGTGTAGAGCTCCAAACATATAGCATATCTCAATATAGGGCTATCCAGTAGGTATACTTGGCAGTTCTGTTCTGGATATTACAATACCTGAAAGCTGAATTATAGCTCAGGTCCTCACTTTGTGGAGATGACTCATCCAGGCATTTATTTCAGTTTAGAAGTATTAATTTTCTTCCTTATTTCCTTTATTTCATGTTTTAGCTTTCTTGTACCTGATCCTAGGCTACCATCATGTGGCCACTTTGAGAATCTTCCCAAGTAACAGAAGCAAAGGCTGATTACTCACTCAGCCTGGAAAGCAGCAAGGCACTGCCCGCATACAAGATGAAGGCCATGTGTATCTTTCGAGGGCTTAATTTTTGTCTTGATACTTTGCTTCTCAGTCGTCCCTTGTTTAGACACTCTGTTCTTTGGCATGTGTCTGTTTTATTCTGCTTCAATTTTCCCCCTTGCAAATACTGAAAAAAACCACCCTAATTTCAGAAAGAAAATTTTTCTCTAAGTAGCAGCATTGGGTCACTCCATGCGTTAAACTCTAAAACGCATTTCTAACCACTTATCCTATGTAAATCCCTTCTGTGAGTCCTTTGATATGGTCCCCAACAGTCTTGTGTCTAGATTGGACAGACATCACTTTGACTTGGATGGTTAGATGGCTGGATGGGCTCATCCAAAGACTTACAGTCAGTGCCTCAATGCCCAAGTGAAAATCAGTAACAAGTGGTGTCCCACAAGTGTCCATGATTGGATGAGCACTATTTTACCTCTTCAGCAGTGCCATGGGCAGTGGGATCAAGTGCACTCTTCAGTGAGATTGTGGATGACACCAGGCTGAGTGGTGCAGCTGGTGCATTAGAGGGAGGGGATGTCACCCAGAGGGAGCTTGAGAGGCTTGAGGAATAGGGTCATGTAAACTTGATGGAAATAACAAGGTCCTGCACCTGGGTTGGGGCAATCCCCAGTCTCTGTGAACAGGTTGCTCAGAGAAGCTCCTTCATTAGGAGTGCTCAAGACCGGGCTGGGGGCAGGGATGTTGGACTAGACAATGTGTAAGTGTCCCTTCTAATCCAAACCATTCAGTGATTTTGATGTTCTATACAATATGATTGCAGTAAACACACTCCAAAAGCTCATGCTTCTGAGCTATTATTTCAGACTGTGACTCAAATACGGAAACATCTGTTTCTATATATTTGCAGCTGTCAGGGTAGGAACAGAGATCTCCATGTCACACAAGGCTATACTGGTAAGGAAATCTTTGCACCAAGTAAAGGTACTTATACTGGACTAATTTTTATTCATTCAATGATAGAAATAATACTTTAAAAGAAACTACATGTTTAATATATTCATTGCAGGACCAACTTGGATTCTTCTTTGGATCATTTCATCAGGAAATTATCCATGCTGGAGTTGGAGTCTACCACAATTTGAAACCTTAATCCGGTCTCCAACCAACAGGATATTTATTGTGGTGTTAATATTTCACCTTAGCCTTTTCCTCCATGTACTACAAATTGTTTAAAAAGTGGAAAATTGGAAATAATTTTGATAAGGACAGTAGGGTAGAACAGCATTTTATTCACTTGATAAGGATAGCAGAACAGAACAACATCTTATTCTTATCAAGGACAGCAGAACAGAACGACCTAGGCTTGAAGAAACAGATAATGGATGTAACAGACAAACAGAAACCACGCACAATGCAAGCAGGATGCCAGCTCAGCTCTGCAAGGCTGACAAAGCAGAATTTATGCAGAACAATGATATTGTGCTTACTCAAATGCGGGGATTGAGGAACAGCCACCTAAAAAGGACACTGGACATTGAAAACAGACCCCAAAGAACCATAAAGGACTTCGGGTAAGGGGTATGACTATATAAAATAAAACCAAGGAAGTGGGGAAAGCTAATTAATACATAATTAGTGTGTGTGATAAAAACTCTGTTCACCTGACATTCAGTACACTTGATTAGAAGAAATAACCTCAGAGTGACCAGCACACTGCAATAAAAAATTCCTGCTTTCTAATACTTGAAACTGTGCTATAAAAACTTTCTATCTGGCTGATTTTGGTATCAGTTTAGATAAATGTTTTTAGCTACAGACATTCTTAGTTCCTAGTCCTGGTTTCTATTTTTTTATTGCAATATTTTATTTTAAGATTTTGTAATATTTTTAACAGAATTAAAACTCCATACAGTGGATGTTAAATAAGACTTCAAAGATGGGATTGATTTCTGAAGTGTAGAATAAAACTGCGTGTTGTATTCACCTATAATTTAGTTACGTGATTCTGTGCTCATTTTAGAATCTGTGAACAGAAATAGATTCTTTCTGGGTACAAATGAATGGGGTGAGGGGGATGCTGTTTTGCCAGAGTGTATTTCTTTTCACTGAAAACAATGATAGCTGAACTTGATTTGTGTAGATATAAATGTCTCAACAGAAAAGACTGAAAATTTTTTATTACAGAATTCCTTTGCCTTTTAAGTTACAGTGACATTTACCCAATTATTCCTAGAAAGGTGATATGCATCAGTCTGAGATTGTGGTTCTACAGCACTAACATAAGTACTTTAATTTCTTTTCTGTGCACTCAGTATTTTACTCTCACTCATATAGAATTGTGCTAAAGTCGCTTCCAGACTAGGCTACTCTGAGTTTTGTGTGAGAAAATATTAAGGAATTAAATCAGTTATGAGCTTCCTTCTACCTTTCAGCATTCAGTAGAAGACTTGGGCTTATCATGTTCTAATAGTGAAGTTTTGCATTTGAGCTATTTTATTTTTAGATGTATCTCATTCGTTGATTCCTTGTTCAAGTTTGTGAGATACACTATCCAAGCAAATTCTGCTCTGCTTTTTTTTTTCCAAGTGTTTTTAACAACTATTTGCCCTGTATTTTTCAAGTTAGTGTAATTTTTCCTATGAGATGTTTAGAAAAGATACAGCACTTCTAAAACCCTAAATATTGAATAGTTCTTAGTATGCTTAGTATTGAGTGCAGTCACTCTATAAAAGCAACTCTGTTTTTAGATGTAAAGGAAGCTGAAGAGATCCCAAGTCTGACTGCAGTCCATCTTTATCACACTGAAATGTCCTTTTCAAGTTTAGCAGTCTTCTCTACTGACCTGTTGACCACAAATTTTCCTGATTTGGCTGATCTTTACATTCAAAGTACATGTCCAAAACTCAGCCATGTAATTATAGGTCTGTTCTAATAGGAGATTATCAATGTTACTCTTTCACCCAGCAGAAAGGCTGGGTTTGGAAGAAAAACCCCTCTTTAGCAAGTTCTCCTGCAAGTATTGGTAACTCTATGGGAGATAAGGCAATGGCTTTACATTGAAAAATGGTAGATTTAGATTGGATATGTTTGAGGAAATTCTTTCCTGAGAGGGTGGTGAATCACTGGAAAAGGTTGCCCATAGAAGTTGTTGACTCACCACTCCTGGAAGTGTTCAAGGCCAGCTTGGATGGAGCTTGGAGCAACCTGGTCTAGGGGAAGGTGTCCCTGCCCATGGCAGGAGGGTTAGAACGAGGTGATCTTTGAGGTCCCTTCCAACCCAAACCACTCTATGATTCTATCTATTTCTTCAGAAACAAAACCTTGTTAAAACTAAGGAACAATGGCTTAAAAGGAAGAAAAACATTTAGCCACATAAAATCGTCACATAACAATGACATGGAAGTGGCTAAATTAGTGTGACTCAGCCTAATGTAGGGAACAGTTTAAAAGAGCGATGACAACCCCGAATCAGCTGGGCAAACCTGTGAACTCTCACATCAGTAGAGCCGGTGGCACTACTTGCGTGATTGAGTGCACTGGTAAGGGTTGGAAAAAAAAGTAATGTCTGTGACTGAAAGGGCAGAGATCTGACTGATTTGCTAATTAGCTGATCTCATTGCACACAGGGAGGTGAGTAAGCTGATCTGTGAGAAAAGGGAAGGAACATTGGACAGAGTGCGGGAAAGGATTTGAAAACGTTAAGGCAAGCTTGATCCATAGTGGAAGCTAGAGTTTTGAGAAATCACCTCAGAATGAGGAGCATGTCTCACTGGGACTCCCCAGAAAACTAAACGGGGAATTATATAAGCTTCACAGTTGAAATAGCATCATAGAGGTCTGCATCCTCTCATCCTCTCCATCAGAAAAGCATGTGTCCTTCTGGTGGTGCTGAAGGAGTGAATCATGGATGGACTGCAACAGCTGTGAACCGCTGCCAAAGGTAAGTCCTAACAACATTCCTTTTTAAAATGTCAGGAAAATTCACTCCCTTCTCTCAAGTTTCCAGAGGCAGGAACCTTCCCTCCCTCTTCTGTGCTGGAGCAGCCCTCGTCTGTCTGACAGATTTAAATCCAGCTTCTCCTCCACCTTCATTGTTTTCTATTAATCCTCAAGCAAAAAATTATGTTTTAATCAGAAAAATCAAGTACCCTCCACTGGCATACTGAAAAATAACCCCCACTCTGAAGTCAAATTATTTTCAAGCAAAGGTGCAGATTTCAGATGGCTCTTATTACAAATCTTTCTAAAATTTAGAATAAAACAGATTTATTAACTATCTAACATTTTAGAATTTTTTCAATAGATTTCCTGATTAATTTTTTTTTTTTACTGATGACAAACAACAGTGTCTGTAGAATGGTCAGCCTTTTGGGCGAGAATATAGTTGTTTCAAAGCTCATTGCTGTTAAGACTCACCACAGAAGTGAGGGTAACCCAGGTTCTTGTTAATAGATCTCTTGGGGCAGATTAGAGTGAAACGACACTGAATGACAGCTGTTTATATATATATATATATCGGGTTTATTTTAGAACAATTTGGTTGCAACGGAAAGCAGGTATGTACCTGTCTTGGTTATCATCCATAGTAATATAAAAGAATAAAAATAACACTTAAGAAAATGTATAAGGAAAAAGAAAGAAAGGATAAGAGTTGAAAGATATCACCACCCGTGGATCCCAAAACAAGACTCGATTGTTGCTATTTCAATGTATTTGATGCCAGTTGTTCAAAGTGATGGTCACAGTCTTGATCCATTGGGGATGGGGGAGACCCACAAAACACAAAGTTCAATGGAGTAATATACGCTCAGGCTCGGTGGGAACGCCCGAGATACCTCCCATGGGGCAGGGAGTCTTACACTGTCTGATGCAAGGCTGTGGATCATGGGGCAGTGAGGGGTCTTTGATGTTTTATTACACATTCTAAGACATTGCAGCTGCCTCTCACTTCACCACAGCTGAGCCAATTATGGCCCATCAGAAGGGATGAATATCTTCAGGCCACATCTGAATGTCCCAGTTCTTCCCTGGAAGGGAGTTTTCACTCCTGAGTCATTTGTGTAAGGGAGGACACATGATATGTTAAAAGCACTATCCCACCTCACATGATCTGCTTCTCACAGGCCTCTTCCATTATGTGGCTCAAGCCCCAGCTTGTAGCCTCTGGTGGTGGGTGTGCACCCCCTCTGCACCTGGACAATTACTTTGAGCATGGTCAGTAAAGCACCTGCAGCTTTTGCAAATGGCCAATTGTTTTGAGTCATTAACCACTTTAAAATTCCAGTCTCTCACAACTGCCTTTCAGTGGGCTTTCTTAGTGTATTGACCCTGAACAGAGGCTGAGAGACCACAAGACCTCAATGGAAGAATTTATATTAATGAGCTCCAGGCTAGTAATAAGAAGATAGAAGTTTGAACAAACACAATCATCAATGTTGAACAATAATTAAGACTGATGAGCAAAGTGCCTGGAAATGTATCTTTCTCTAATACAGAATGAATTTTTGAATATCTCTCTGAGTGAAGTGAGCAAGAGGAATTCTTTTCTTAGATGGCTCAGTTGTAAAGAAGCTGACATGTTTTGAAACTGGGAGCAAAAGCTGTTCCACAAACAAGTAGTTTATTTACTTGGCAGATGGATGGACATTTTCCCTCTGCCTGTCTCTAATGAATTTTATATCACCAGACTGTTTGGCTGAGAGTAAGTTTCATTTCAACTGAGTGTTAAATGCTGCTCTTCACTATTATGCTCTTGGGCAGATAGAGTTTGGTAGGGAGGAGTGCCACAAGGGTAGCTTTTTTCATCATTTCTTACCTAAAATGATGGCTGTAGCTGGCGGAGAGACTTTTTCCCTCTCCATATTTGGTTCCGAAATGAACACTGACATACTTGTCTCTAATGAGAATGTCATCTGCACATATATGTTGTCATACTTGGTTAGGCCACAAGCACCCCATAGTAGCACCAGAAGACTCCTTATTTAATATCAGAAATCTAGATAGGAAGCAGATTTTTAATAAAACTATTTGTAAATCAATAGATGCTTTGCCAGTGCCAGTCCCAGTTCTTCATGGTGGCATTATGAATATTAGGACCTGAAGTTTAAAAATGTTTTGAGAATTGTTTTTAACCACCTGAAATGTTTTCTGCATACTAACAGGGAAGGAAAACAGAACAAACTACTCTGAAGGACATTCTTATATGAATTGTGTAGAAGCAGCATGGAGGTAATTTAACAATGCTCCATGATAGGAGCAGAGTGGAGAAAATATTTTTTATTTAGATTCCCTTGTTTTTTGAACCTGCTTGGTTTTAAAGGTTTTATCCTAACAGCAGGAGAGCAGACATTGCATTTCTAACTATTTCAGGGGTCTGAAGTTCATTTTTGTGAGCAGAGATTTAATTAAAGCAGTTTACAGCGTGATTTATCAGATCTATTATTTGGGTCTACCTGAGCGTGGGGTGAGTCTCCCCTCTCCCCTTCTGCCTCCTCTCTCTGTGTAGTTGAATCATTACTTTAGTTGTAATGGAAACCTGCACAAGTATCTCCTAGCAGATGTTGGTTTTCAGTCAGAATCACAGTCCTAGATAGCAGCAATTCAAATGGAGGATTAATTCCATTCTCAGACTTGTGACTGAGAAAAAACCTGAGACATGTGTCTTAAGTCTTTCCCAGCTGCCCAGTCCTCCCAGCAAGGTCTGTTTCTTGCTTGTTCCCTGACCGTACGCAATGCACTCCAGGGTAGTGAAAGTGCTGGGAGTACAGGTCTAGTGGGAAGATGCTCTACAGACTGATATGGTGGCTTACTGGCTCAGTTTAACTCTGGTAACTTGGAAAGCTGAGTTATAAACAGAATTAAAGAGGAGGCATTGGGGTCTCTGCCTCCTTGAGATATGCAGCTTTTAGTAGTACTCATATAGAAACAGGCACATCACACACATCTGACCATGTAGAGTTGCTGTTTGCAGCAAAACAGCCATCAAATGATTCAAACTGACTCCAAGAGCTAAGCATAAATAAAGGTGAGCAGAACATGTTTTGCTAGTCTCCTATTTGGTTCCACAAGTTTGTAGCTGATAAAGTACATACTTTAACTATACTGCTGTCAGCGCTTGAATATCTGATCAGGAATAATTGCATAAATTAATCATCAGGTGAATAGATATATGCTCTGAAGTGCCTAGGAATTTTCTCTGTATTAGGCTATGTTTCACCAGTTTCCCTGAAATAATACAGAAGGATCTCTTCCTAGAAATATTCAGGATGCGTAGCTATTTTTTTAATGATAAAAGATAAATCACTCTTTCAAGCCTTAGTCTCTTAGGCTGCTTGTAGTCACAACTGTTGTGATGCATCAGTAGTCTGACCGTCACCCCAGAGGGAATTTGTGTGCATAATGAGACACCAGCTTCTGACCAGTGTTAGGAGGTTTTTTTCTGTAGTTCATTAAATTTAAAATGGAAATGACAGAATAGTAGCAGTTAGCTATTTCAGATATATCTGGTGTGATTTGGAAAACTTGCATAATCTCTCTGTGCCTCAGTTCCTCACTCAGGAAAGATGAGGGATCTGTTTTTATGTACTCATGCCCTCCACTATCTCTCCCATTAAATGCAGTGCATACCCTAAGGCCGGTGTTAAATGGGTCTAATTTAGTCTAATGGTTTTGTAATCACAACACTAACAGCACTATGTTTATAATTGAAATCTGTCACTGGTTCCTCTTGATTAGCTGAGCCCAAGCATGCCTATATGGTTTTGTACTCCTTTATAGGACTCTTTCTCACCCCTGACGCAAAGTCACCGTACCCTATAGTGTACCCCAAACCTGCACTTTGCTATCTCATAAATTTCTGCCTTTAGGATTTGAGAGAAACTGGAACAGAGATATTGTATCTAAAGTTGACTTTCACTGTCAACAGCTGGCTATTTGTTGCAGCTGGTAATTTTCAGAAAGCAAAGAGAGATCTCCTCCAGGAAATTAGTTTCTCAAGCCTTGCATTGGTGTATGTACATACACACAGTTGGAAAAGTGTTACAAAAATAATTCATGACTAAAGAAATTGTACATTTTGATATTGCAGATGCAGAGTAGAAGACAACTGCCATCCCTATTATATGAAACAGAAACATGAGATCAGCTTTAAAACAGAACTAATTGCCCAGATGGTGACAATTTAGTCACTGCAGTAGAAAGCTGTGATTTCAAAATTCCCTTCTGGTAGCACGTATCACTTTCAGGACACTCCCTTTTTCTTACTGCTATTCTTCAAGCCTGCCTCACTACTCCTTTGCTTTGTGAAACATTGCATTAACAGCCCAGATTCCTGAAACTTCATTTTCACTTCAGTACAAAGCAAAAGATGAGATTTTCCCCTCTTCCTCTCTTGGTGCAAACAGAGGTGGAATTAAAGAGCACCCCAAATATCCCCAGCACATGATTGCAAACACTAGTGGTGTTGATACAACGCATTAGACTGCAGGGACTGTGAGAAGGGAAAGACCTTGTCCTTTAGCCACAGGCATGAGGCTTCACTGGAACTGGCTCCACACGGGGTTCAGAGGACTGTGAAAGAAATGGCTGTCAAGTACTAAACATTGCTCGGAGCACAGGCTTTATGGAGTGTTAGCAGTCATTCCTTTCCACAGGCACCTAAATCCTGGTGAAGTAACTGCAGAGTGCACTGGCTTTATGGATATTTTTAATTATATGACTCGCTGTTTTGATCAGCCCAAATCCACACGAGGTTCCAATGCATCACTTTGATGGACTGAAACTATTATGCAACTCAGTGTGAGAGGAATGGATGCAAAAAAAGTGTTGAATTCCCACCATTCTTGCTTTTCTGAACAAACTAGCAACATATGAAAATTAAATAAAACAAAAATTCTTAATTATTTAAAATTTTAAGAGAACTCCAGAAAATGTATTTCTCTGAAGTCAGCAATGGCAGTGAGTTATGGTGTAAGAAAAGAGGAAGAAGCATACTGCAATTGTTGAGGTGCTACCATCAATTCAATGAACAAACCATACCTTATCCAGACAAAATTTACATGTTTTTCTAATGAACAGACGACACAATGGGAAATGAAGTTTTCTACATTTTAAAAATCAAGTACTGGGCTTGTGGTCAGGTTTGCCATCCATTACCATTGGATTTGAGATTCCAAGTCACACTCTTCTACATACTTCTAAATATAGTCAAAATTCTCCAGAAGCATTTGCCTTCCTTTATCTTAGTTCATCATTAGAAAAGTGTGGGTTTTGTACATCCCCACCAGATCATGGCTGATTAACACCAGAACAAGGAAGGAATTAGATTCAAGCATTTGAGATAAATGATGTTGGTTTAGCCTTACTTTGAATAATTGTATTATCTAGCTTTCATTAAAAAAAGAATAAAAACCACATTGACCTAAATATATTTTTTTCTAATGTAAGATCAAGATTAGCTTATTGAATCTATGTATCAGGAAAATCTAGATGTAAGTCAGTCAGAGTAATCACTGTCAAAAATATTTTATTGAAAGAAAGAGGCACCCAAAAGACAAAGCAGCTGTTTTTAAGACTTTACTATTCACAAGCTGAAACATTCCATTGATCTTCTCTGTGATGTCTCTATAGTTGGATTTTTTTGATTGTTTGTTCATTTGTTTGTGTTTTCTTTGAAACATGAATTTTTTAACACACATACTGAAAGAGTAAATCTATTTCCATACATAACTGTAACAGCCTCTGCTTGGGATGAGAGTGAAGATCTTTAGGTTTCTACCACCTCACTGAATAAGCCATCAAAGCAAGGGGGTTTTATGGGATTCTTCCTTTTTCAGCATTTCTCTGCTGTGTGTCCAGTATCTAAAGATGGGGGAAAGCAAAGCAGAAGAGCCAGTTTCTATGCTCTGGAAAGGATCACTTCAGCTAGCAAATGATAAAAACTATATTGCTTGATCTCTTCAATCCTTTATAGCAGGGATTGTGAAATATTTTGTCCAAATCTGGCAATTTTTAGAAAGGCAATAAATAATGTATTCTTGACACATTAAGTTCAATTTTGCACCAAAACCTGGGGTCAGATTCTTTGTGAATAAACTTTTTAACGTGAACAATGAGGCATATCTCTTCCAAGCCACATTACCAGAAAAAACCTCCAATTTTTATCCATTATTACCCCTCCAAATCCAGCTTAACATGGAAAGCTGGAATGCAAAATATCAGTGTGTATGAATAAAGTGGATTTCAAACCCACTTATTATCAAGTCAGTCAACTCCTCCCAGAATGACATTCAGAAATTGCCAGTACGTCTTGCAATTACATTTGTGATTACTGCGAATTGACTTAATTTACAATGCAAGCCAGTTAAAAACACAGTTTCAGACACTAGGTTGGGCAAACCTTCAGATATGAAGAGTAGACAGTCATACTTGTTCAAAATTCAAGACTTATTTGTTCTTTTTCCTTATTAGTTCTGTGACTTTTTTTTAATTTGGTGCACACTGAAAGATGCCTATTAGCCTCTAAAAACCAGAAGAACAATGGCAAGTAGTGTAGGATCTTTCTGGGATTTTAATTTCATAGTCAAACTTGAATGGTGTGATTTAATTTCTTCTTTAATCTGATTTCTTCTTAAAAGATAAAAGCTTATTAAAATACATAAAATGTTTTGAAACCTTTCTCTTCCATATACAAAAAGGAAAAAATAGTAACAGCTTTGACTTCTGAGTTAGTCATGCAGAGATGTGTCTCCTTAGAGGTATTTTAGAGACCTTGGGTAAGCTTCCAGTCGGTGTTTACTTATTCAAAGGTGTGCTTCAGCCCCTCAGTGGGAAGTGGCCCTGGCAATGGGCTTTTCTGAAGGAGTGCCTTGTGAAAAGGGAAGTCTCTTGAACCAATTTCTCATTGTAGTCCTAAATCAAGACATTCTCCAGTGCTGTTCTGTCCTGCTTCTCAGCCCAAATGATGCAAAGGTACCCAGGGTTTAACAAGCATTAAAATTAAGGTAAGTTTGGAAAAAAGAATGTAAATGGTGCTCCTCTTTCGACTCTTCAGCTACCAAGAGATTTAAAACTTATTTGACCTATACTGTTTATTTCATCATTCATTGAACAATTTCTACATTGTCTACTATCAAATATGGGATGGGGGTTGAGGAGTGTTGAAAAGTATGACTCAACAACTTTAAATGAAGTGTAAGTTTTAGGTAGTCTTAATCAGAGGAACAGTCCCAGTGATTCCCTTTATCTAAGAGTGTGCATTGGAACAATGAATAAAAGATTTCATTGTTTAATGGTTGAATTTACTTTCCAAATTAGGCACAATATAATTTTCAAGACTGCTTGGAATTTTCTGTTTTGACAATTTAACTATTTTTTTTTCAAAGAAAATTTATGTCTAGAAAATCTATTTCTTAAAAAATTAGCTTTTGCATTTAGGAGGATATAATAATCAGTGCCAAAAACTTTTCAAAAACAGCTTTATTCAAACACGTGTAGAGTGTGGATTTAAAATTCAACAGTTTATTTTCCTGCCACTTGAACTAACAGCTCTTAAGTTTTGTGAGACTTGTTTTAGCTATTTTCATTTTTTCTCTCTCTAACTGTCTACTTCCCAAATTCACCAGGTGGGCTTTGTACAAACAACCTCTGCAGCTGCAGTGGTGGATGGGCTGGCAGCTCCCCTCAGTTCTCTTCCCTTTCTCTTACTCCAACAACCCACTACTGTAAACCAGACGTTGCTGGGCACCAACCAACAGGTATTGGCTGTACTTGAAGCTCAGAAATGAAAGAAATGTGATTTAAAAAAAAAAAAGTGGTAAAATATGGGGTTTTCTTAGAATAATTTTTTAGGAAAACCCCATTTGTGACAGGACTCTGTGTTCCTCATCCTGTGCTACAAAGAGCTTTGAGTATCGTGCTGAAATTCAGTTAATGATGTACAAAATAAAATTCATTGCCTGACATTTTTTTCCTAGTAAGACCCTCTGGTTCTTTTGTCTCTGAAAAGAGGCACATTAGCCAAATATACTTGCAGACAGTCCAGTAATCTAGTGGGATAGAAATTATCTCAACAATCTAAATAATCTAAAAAATAACCATAAACCAAAAAAAAACCCCCAAAAACCCCCAAGTTCTTTCCAAGCAAATTCCTGTCTGCACATGTCTGAGAAGAAATGTTCTGTGCTGGCATAAATGAAAATACGTGTTCTTTGACAAGTTGTGACTCAAAAGCTTTTTATGCATGGACAGCTTTTTGTTCCCTCCTGGTCACTTTGGGTGAAATTATGCTGCAGTGCTTTCACTTCACTGTTTTCTGTGGACTAATTAACTGTATGTAAACATAAGAAATACCCTTTGGGGTCAGCCCAGCTGTCCTTCTGCTGTTTTGCCTGCAGCAGTGACAACAGGAGACGTTACTCAGAAATAATCCATGATGCTGGCCACTTCCTGCAGCCCATTCTCTAAATATTTCCCCAGCACCTACAGCGGCTGAATTAGGGATGTGACCTTGTGCATCCATCTCTAATACTTTTTGGTAGCTTTCCATGTACCTGCTTTCCATGCATTTGCCTGGTCCTACTTGCAGCCTGCTCATGCTGGCCACCATCACAGCATCGGTGGGAGAAGGCGCACGTGTTCATTGCACAACCGGTGGAGAAGTGCCTCTCAGTGCTGTACAAAAGGTACTCCTAGGAGCAACTCATCTTGGGAAAAAAGCACTGGTCTCACCTGAAATTTCTTTCTCTGACTCAGGTTGGTTGGCTTTTATCTAAGTTTGTTCAGACTTTAAAAATCTTCCTTGTCTGCCCCTGTGTGTCCTCTCTTCAACTAAATGCATTTAAATTACCACACAGATTATGTCCATTTTTGTTTCTAACATCAAAAGCTGTTGCTACTGTAAGATTTATTTTGTTCCTTTTCCTGTTCCACATCCCCTTTTGACTTGTGTTTTCAAAAAAGGTAATGCTAATATTAACCACAAATATTTTAACTGGCTTAGTGTCTTCCATCCTCATTTTTCCCTTTCTGCTAATTTGAATAAAGTACTTACATGTTCCTAGGACTGTTTTTGATTGCTCCATTCCATGGAGAGGGATGAGCTACTACATGTTGAATAGTAAACCATCAAGCTTTCCTTGTTTTAATTCTATATTTTCCCTGACTTCTTCTCTTGCCACACACCATACTGTTCTAGGAGCACAGTTAATGGCACAGCTCACCCCTTCCCTCTCCAGACAACTAGAATTGGCTTCTTACCTGGGCACACCAAGCAGAAGACTTTATTCTTTTTTTCACTGGCTATGTGCATAGTGTGACTTGCATACTATAGCTGCTGCTGGTGCTACAGCTGAGATCACTCCAGAATGACCCAGATGGGGAAACCCCTGCCTTACAGTTTTTGTTATGATTTTTTCACAGCACTTCATAAACAAGGGCAGTATTCATTAAGTGGTCTCTTTCTCACTGCACTGTGACAAAAGAGCATTATAAAATCTGTATCTATATGTATTTTTAAGTGTGTTTTTTTTTTTCCAGGAAACCTCACTGCAGATTTTTTTTCTGTGCTGAACATTCACACATTTTCCTCTACGTGACCAGTACCTCTTAATTAGCCAATGTATTGCTAACATTTTGATATGGTTCCAGGTGCTGATCTCTAGAATCAGTATGTCTGAGAATTTACAAGTGAAGAAAATCAGAGCCAAGATAAATCAGTTACTGAGTGAAAGTCTCTGAACACGGGGGGCATATGAACACAGACGGTCTCAAACTTTGTTTTACATTAAAGCAACCTTTGCATGAATACTCACCCTTCGGACAAATAGCAATGCTGTCTTGACAAAACTAGCTTTGATCAGTCTGAATCTGTCTGCTCACTGTATTTCAAATTTAGCAAACACCTGAAATACTCTTGCTGATACTCACTTTTTCAAATGGCAGGATTCATCTCTTCTTACGGTTCATATCCTCCTAAACCAGGTAACACAAGTCACAGTCTAGAAATGACAGCTCTCTACAGTCACAAGAGGCCAGATAACACAAGTAGAGCTACTGTGCTTGTATCTAGTCATGGTTATGTCAGATGGGCACTACCTAAACTGCTTGCAGTGTCAGTAGTGCTGTATCTGTGGTCTTGGCTTGCAATCAAAGCTGTGCTGTCACTCAAAACCAGTGCACTATGGCACATGTCCTCTCTGGCCCCAGCACCGAGTTAAAGAGTGGCCTTGAATACAAACATCCTGGAAATAGAAGGCACCAATCAACAAGACCTGTCAAACACATGTGATTTCATATCTACTTTTTGTGCTTTAGAATTTTTAAGCATCTAGGTGACCCTTTACTAATATTTCACAGATGCAGAATGAGAACGTCACGCTCTAACTGCTTTTTCAACCAAACTTGGAACTAAAGAGTCTCAGTTTCTTCAGACCTTCTGCCCAAAGCATTTGCTATGGCATGTGTTACAGTCATTCCTGTCCTGCTGGTATTAAGCTTTTTACAGTGTAAGACAGTGTTTTCCACTATTCTGGCAAGTGGACAACAAGACATAAAGGGTAAGTAAAGTATTAAGTAGCAGTTCATCCTATGCTAACCATCCCAGATGTCTAATCTGAACTTGTCAAGGCATTTTCTACAGCCCATAGAGAGAAACAGAGACCTGAAGTAGGAGAGGTGTCCAGGACAGGCAAAAGTGAACCAATTAATTTTGAGAGCTGCAAAGAGCAGCGAGATTCTCACTGCTGAAAGTCATATTCAACAAAGCTCAGAAATTCCTGCTCCATGCCAGAACACAGGTCCTGGTAGAGCTACTGGGTGTGCAAGTCTTGCTGATAGACCATTCCTTTGTGAACGCAGTGGAGGATCCTCTCTTTCTCTATGTAATACCATTGTAATTGCAGATGCACTTAGGCTACATAATGTTCTGTGGATCACCAAGAATGATTCAAGAGTTATTTTGTCCTGGAACAATAACCTGACGAAAGAAGAAACCAAGAAATACAACGTGAAGTATATTTTGATTTATAAGTTCTTCAATACAACTAAGGAAAGGAAAGTAAGTTCTTCAAAGGTTGCACATAGTTTAAAGTGAAATAATATATTGTATCATTCAGTACATGAATTTGCATAATTTCCCTTTCAATACCTAGAACTGTATACCTTCATGGAATTTCTTCTTCCTCCTCTTAGGAAAGACTGCAGGAGAAGGAAAAGATAATTCATCTTAAATTACACTCTGGTTTTAATGCTAAAGTTAAGACACAACTTTTTGCAAAAGAAACAGAAGACATAATTAAAGAGAGTGAATGGACAGAATTTACTTACAAGGCACCTCCAGGTCAGCTATTTCCTACTTGTTGTTAAGATGTCCAAGCATTCATGATAAGGTGCTGCCTTACTTGGAGAATTTCTGAAATCTCATTATCATCTTCTGCTACATTTTTTTTTGTACAGATATGTTAAGAATATGGTTCATAATACCTTGAGATATTGCAGAATTATTTCCTTTATTAGATGTGTTCAGATTCAGAAAACTCCAGCTCTGCTGACAAGATGTCAGTATGACCCAAACACTCTTTCCATTTTCCCTAGCAACCCATGTCTAATAAAGATTGCCTTCTGTATCACATGATTTCAGCAAATCTTAAAAGAGCAGAGCTTTTTATTTATTTTTAAGTGGGTTAGTAAGGCTTTGGTTGTAGTAGCAGATTTGCTTCCCAGTTTTCACCATCTAAAAAGCAAAAAGACCTATTTTTTCTCACAGAGGACTTTTTCATGCTTCTAGAAATAAGCCTATATAATGAGTTTGTAAAGGCAACCATCATGTTGTTATCAGGAAATCACTGTAAAATAAACATGACTCTTTACCATTTCTTCATTGCAGTCTACATCCAGAATCTTTCGTGCATCATATATAACATTTCTTTTTTCAATTGCACCTGGCACATCAAAGCAGAAGCTCCTGAAGATATCCAGATCTTTACCTCATACAGGTAAGGATGTTTAGCAAAATAAGTATGAAACCATGATTTTGGACCTAAGGCTTTGATTTAAAAAACTTATATTTCCTTCTCACAGACATATAGGAAAAGTTTTTGCATGCCAGCAATATATAAAAAATGCAAGGAAGAAAAATATTGGATGCTATATGGCAAAAATACATTTCCAACCATCGAGGAAAATAAATTTAAATATAACTGTGAGAAATTTGAGAAATAGTTCAAGAGGATTGTCTTATTACAAAGCTTTCACACCTCAGACAATAGGCAAGTATTTTCTATTATTGTTTATTATGAAAAGTTCATTTATTGGTTACTTCATGGAAAGCAAAAAAGGAAATAGGTGTGACAAAGTCATAATATTAATTCTAAATATTTAGGCATTCATCTCAGTGTGAATGTTACACAAAGATTAAACAAAATGGATTATGGCTGAAGGTTTTTAATTTTTTTCTCTGATTTAATAACATTGTTTATCTATAATTTTAATTAAAAGAAAATATAGGCTAATGTGAGAAAACAATATTTAAAAGCAGTATACCCTTGTTTCCCTCTTTTTTTCCTATCCTTTCTTCTTATAGTGCTGAGCAAGTGGGATTAAGAAAAAGAGCATAGTCACAAGTCTCATTTATAACCTGAATTTAAGAAAATGAATGTTGTCTAACATTAGTAGCATTTTTATTTATTTTTAAAGTTAAAAATATCTTGGCAGTTATTTTTAATTATCGACAGTTTTGAATGATCATATAAAATTACTTTTCCTAACTTCTCTGGGAAGTTTGAATTAATCCCATGGGTAAGAAATTCACCTGAATTTTAGCAAAGATTGCAGATTCAAATGCCTTTTAAGTCATTAACATGTTGATAGTATTCCAGACCTGTAACCTGGGAATCAGTCATAGCTCAAGGGATAGAAAAAACCATTCAAAACTCTAAAAGTTTATTCTGAGTTAGATCTCATTTAATCTTTTCTAAGACATTAGAATTGTTATTAGAATTGTTTGCTGTACCTAGAAGGGGTCTAGGAACAGTATTTCAGAGACTAAACAAAAAAAATAAAACCCTGCTTCTTACTCTTCTCATGGCTGATGACTCTTCATGGCTCATGGGGTGCCCCCACCCTCAAAGGCAGCCAGAGCAAGCACAGCAGCTGCATGGAGCAGTTGTGCTGCCACTCACCCTCTCTGCCTCTCTCTGGTTTTTCTCACTGGCGCCACACTGCAGCCGTGTGATCCCCAGACCTCGCCGACCCTCTCTGCAGAACTCGCCATGCACTTCTGCCTCTGCTGGGAGGGCTTTTTCAGGAAACTCCAGCTGGAGTTCTTCCTTTCACAGCAATGCAGCAGCAGCTGGGAAGGACTGAGGATGCCTGAGTACCGAGCACACACTGAGGATCAGTGCCCTAGCATGCTAAAAAACAACTTTAGACTTGCTGATACAAATCCAAGGCTAAAATCCTGGGGACCCAAATGTCCCTTGCTTCCAATCCTGTACTTCTTCTGTAGCAAATGCTTGCTTGCTCATTACAGGAGAGAGAAAGAAAGATATTTCTTAAGCATCTGCAGAAATCTTCATGTATTAAGTCAGACAGGTTCTATGGGCAACAGGTTGTTCAGAGAAGTTGTGGATGCCCCACCCCTGGAAGTGTTCAAGGACAGGTTGGATGGATTGTTGAGCCCCTGGCCTAGTGGGAGGTGGCAGGGGATTGGGAGCTAGATGGTCCTTAAATGTTGCATACAGGTAAAACCTTATAAAATTAAGGCCTTGTTGCCTTTGTAAAATCATGGCTCAGGCCTGTACCTTCTGCTAGAGGGAAAGAGGCACAGCTGAATTAGAGGTAGAAAAACATGCTGTGTGATTGTCATGTGTTCACCCAGTGGTGTGAGGTGATTGGTTGAATTAAGCTTGCTGTGCTTTAAAACTATGTACACAGCTAAGAAACTATAAAAGACGCTGTGTGGTATTAAAGATGAGCTCTTTGCCTGAAGCTGTCAGCGTGGATATGTGTTGTGACCCATCTCAACAGCGATACTAAAGGTCTCTTCCAACCCAAACCCTTCTAAGATTCTGTGAAGGCTTTCCAAGTGGCCCTTCTGTAACCCCTCTGTGAGAGATGAAATTCCATTTTTTTCAAAGTAATAATACCAGGCCTTAGGGTAGACAAAACACATGTATCCTACATGACATGGAGCCAGTAGCAGACTCAAGGCCTCCTCAACACCAACACATACTCCAGAGAGGGCCTGCTCCTTCTACTCATGCTTGCTGCCTTTCCTAGAAAGATATGTGAAAAACCCCAACTCCATCCCTTTCTTTTGAGACACTTAGTGAACAGCAACCTCTAAGAAAATGTGTCACTCACTGAATTCCTTCTTTGGGTGTGGCAAACTACAAAATACTCAGCTGTGTATTTTAAGGATTAATGTACCTTCATTTGTTTTACATCAGCTTAAATATGAAAAAGAGCATGAGGTACAGAAGGTCTCTGTGTGCTCTTTACTTTTCAGAGAAGCTGAACCCGCCAATCAATGTCTCAATTTCCCTTGAAAACAGAAGTATTAAAATTCACTGGAAACCTCCACCTACTATTGGTTCAGCAAGGAAAAAGTGTTTTTTGTACCAAGTGAAAATAACAGATCATAAGGTAATCAGTTTTTTGGTAGTACACTTAGACTGTATAATATAACTTCCTTAAAAACAAGGCATCCCTCTAACTTAACAAAATTTAATCTAGAACAAACTCTAAAGAAATCCCATTGTCTTTAATGAATAATCCAACTTGTCTTTCTGGTAAAAAATGAAAAATCAATACATTTTATGAAATCTTTCAGAGTCAGGCTTTGCACTGAAGCAAATTGGATATATTTTTCTTCTGTATTAAATTTGGATTGTACATTAGTATCACATAGGCTATATTGACTTTTTTGTTATAGAAAAAGAAGTATTGTCTGAAAGCTAGGAAAAGTTGTCAAGTACCATGAGAAACAAGATTAGAATTTGAACTGTTGGTGAAGTCTGAAATCAACAAGGCGAAATTCAGTAACAAGGAAAATCCTATTATTAGGAAATACAGGTCAAATATGTCAACACAAAATAAGGAATTAAAATATAGGCGTCAACACAGAAGAAAAAAGGTCTGTGGATTACACTGAACCACAAACTGAGTCAATCCTTCTGTGTTCTTAGACAAAGGTCAAATGTTATTCAAGTATATATGACCAGCATGTCACATGTAAGATGTAGGTTGTGACTAATTTGCCAGTCTAGATGCTGAGTTTCACCTGAAGTTTCATATTGTGCTTTGCCACAAAATAATAATAGACACCAGAACTGGAAAAGTCTTAAAGGGAAGAGAAAGAAGTGCCATGGTACACACGGCCAAATCCACACCACACCAGTCAGTATGAGGAGATCAGTCACGGAGGAAGACACCAAGGAAGCGAAGATTCCATGCCTCTCTGTCTATGAGAGTCATACTTTCTGCTTTACTTTCTACTTCTTTGCAACCTTCTAACATCACTTTTAATTTTTCCAAGCAAGAGGTCTTTTTCTTTTTTATATTCCTTCTTAAATTCTTAACATTGTTTATTTACAGAAGTTTGCTTCAGTTTTCAAAAGTGGTGGATGATTTAGAGATCCGTCTGCTTTAAACTGCACCGCTCCATGTTTGGGCTCTCTCTTTTGAAGTGATGTGGTTTTTTTCATAGGCACAATTAAAGATGTTTCAGGATAGTCACAAAAATAGTGGACATCCTTCAGCTGAAAAATGCAAGATTTTATTCTACCAGAGAAGCAAGTATAGCACACTAACCACACCAAAACCTTGAAACTTGCAGTTCCATAGTTACTGTGTTCGTCCCATACGTGGTGTGATAAAAAATGAAAGGGGAATCAGTGTTTTCAAATTCTTAATGTTCTGCCATAAATGATAGCTCCTTCCAACTTATCAGTTCCAGTCTCTCTTCATGTTGAGTTCTGAGTTTTAACACAAATCAGATAAGAGTCAAATTGTGTCTGGACATAAGAACTCATTCTGAAAATCTCTTCCTACTAGTCAGAGAGGTAAATAGTATTATTTGACATCCTTAGTTTATATCTGTTTACAGTGCAATGCAAAATCATTTCAAATAATTCCCTAAACCTCTCTCAATAGATTGTAAATGTCACTGCAGAGAACTATAAGTATCCATTTCATAAGCCAGCAAAAAAATGTGCAGCACAAGTGAGGGTAAAGAAAGAGATTTGCATAGCAAACAAGATCTGGAGTGAATGGAGCGAACCAGTATATATTCACCCTGGTAAGTTATCATGTACTTATTATTCATAACTGTTATCATGAGTTATGTTATTACCATTCAATATATTTTCTTCATTGTTGCCTCTATTCTTCTCCAGGCTGTGTTATTGGGTTATAACAGAACCTAGGGGTCCATGGCACACACCAGGCTCACACGGCTCTGCTGCAGGGAAGGAGGGTCCTTAGTCTGAGTTCTACTTTCCTGGTCTTTACAGAGCTGTTCTCCTGAGTTAAATTACACCTGACTCTTGGCAGCCTTTAGGAAATAATAATGGTCAGCAGCTGACAAGGTCCCAACACCAGCATCCTCCCACCCTGTCGCATTGCCCTGCAAAAGACAGCCCAAGCATCTCTAAAAATGCTTTCAACTGGAGTCAGTAAGCCAAGAAATCCACAAAAGTCATAGCATTCATCAAACCACATAGTCTTTAAGGACTAAGTCTAAGATTTCTTTTATTACATTGGTGGAATAATTTCTTATCTGACAGAGCCAGGAAATGGTTTAGCTCTCATTTAAATATATGTGCTCTGGCCCCAACAGCTCACTTGAGCACAAAGTAAACAAGAGCCTTGCAGTACTCTTCCTTTATCCCCTATGAAGACACCTTAACATTGGTGTGCTTACAAGGGAAACTTGTGCTTTCCATGATGAGAAAAATGCCTCCACATGCAGAAGCTTCCTGACATCAGGTTAGGCAGAAGGGAAGTAGTACAATGTGTGTGTGATGCTGTGTGTGTGTGAAAAAGTTGTAGGTGGGAAATACAAGAGAGAAACTTGTGTCTGTGTGTTGACATGCAAAAAAAAGTACAGTACTATTGGTAGTAAAACAAAACAAGATAAGTACCATTATTTAATGCAACAGACTGTGTATTTTGGAATGTGTCTTTTTGATCTTTGAGCTTCAAATACGTATTTATCTGAGGACAGGAAATGCCAGGCCAGACATTATTATTTTTGAAATGGATTGAATGTAAATTCAGTTGCAGAGTTTACTGGATATTGGCTGTCTACTCTATCAGATGCCTCACTATATCTATCCCACTGGTCTGCTGAAACCTTTTTTGGCCCAAATTCATTCATTTAATTTCAAAAGCATTCCACTTGTGAAATAGCTGGAGAGAAACCTAATTGCCCTTCATGCTCACTGTGGTGAAGGAGACAGCTTTTCAGGCTGTAAGTCTTGAATTGCTCTTTAGAGATTCCCCCTTCTTCTCAGTAAGGACAGAGGGAGTGTAGGACCACTGCATGGCCTAGGAGGAGTCTGCCTGGTCTGTCTGCCTGGCATCAGGCTGGACACATCTGGTGTGCAGCTAGGGGAAATCAGAAGAGGTCCTCTGGGTGGAGGCACGTAGATTTACTTGCTCCCTGCCAGCCTTTCACCAGAAGAAGGAAATGGAGTTGAGCAGTCACTCATTCTGGTTCCAGCCTACCAAACCTGGCTCTCAGCATCTCCCAGTCTCCTTTAGCTGTTTTCAACACTGCTGCTTTCCCAGCTTCCTCTACAGCTGTTGCTGAGGTTCAATAATCACAGCATGTTTCCTCTGATTCAGACAAGTTTACGACGGGGGAGACCACCATGGCACATAAGCTGCAATATCTGCATGTGTCCAGTGCAGCATGATGATTTACCCTGGAGCGTACTGCACACGTGGTGCAGCAATTTTCCTCCTTCCTACTCAGGAAGGATCAGTGGCTCTTATAAAATGAATCTATGGAGATATTCCACCGGAGGGTCAGGTGCTTAGCCAAATCTCCTTAAATACCTCCTTTGATGCCCCGACAAATTTTTCTGTCCATTTTACTCTGTATTCTGTGGAAATTATTATATCTGCTTCTAATTGGGAACATGTAAAAATGGACATTATGCAAGTAGCCTGAAGAGTGTCTATTCTATATTTTTGTTTTGAAATGTGTCGGTTTTTCTGGTGTAGCAGGATCTCTTTCTACTGAAAGTCTAGAAGCATGGCATGACCTGCTTTTTGTTTGCTTCTCCATGACATTCCAGTGTTTCATCTAGGAAATGTGCATCATTTCTTTAAGAATGCATTTTAAAAAGTCATTTTAGCCTTCATTTTAAAAAAGCTTAAACATCAAAATGAAATAACATAATTCAAAACATAACTAAAATATTTGTTCTGAAATGTTCCTTTGACATGAAAAGAATTTGCTAATTTTCTCATGGGGAAAACATTAATTCTCCATTGGAATTAGCACATGCCCTTGAAAAAAACCCTCACAATTTAACCTGAACTGAGCTGTTTACTATAGAAACTTTCCGCTAAAAAAAGAAATGCTTAATCAGCTTTATTCATATGTAGAAACTTGAAATAATTGGTCTAATTTTTAGAGCTGATGAGCATTCATAGATCACTTTGAAGTTAGTAGTAATTCAGAAGTTTTCTGCATTTTTGCAAACCAAGCCACTTGATTTGGTTTCAAAGTTCTGTTATCTCTGTTAAAGCATTTGCATCTGAAAAAAACCCACCATGAAATGGTCTACCCAAAAGAATATATGTGCTTCTTTTTCTTGCTGCTTTCCAATGTGCAAGAAATGAGAAAGCAGGAGAAGCAAACCTCTTTGTGGTTCAGCTGATGATAAGAACAGAGCTTCCTCTTCTCCTGGGTGTGTGCATGGTACAGGGTTAGCAGAATGATGCAGAGCAATTACCACAAACAAAAAAAAATTCTGCTACACAGTCCAGAGGTTGTTCCAAGTAAGTTTTCTGAGCCCTCCTCTCAGAAAGCAAAAGAAAATAACTTCCTTTTTATCTTAGAGTGAATAAAGAGCAGTTTTGTACTTTACAGAAGATAAAGCATAATCTTATAATCTCTGCCCACAAGTTTTTGAGTTTTTTCTTTGTTTCGTATCAAATTTGTGGAAATAGATGGGTTCAAACTCAGAACTTTTGTTCCATTCTCTTGTTCTTTGATTTTTATCTAGATTGATCCTGTTTAACAGGCCTCAGACTATTACCATTTAAAGAGCTGTCCTTGTCTGTTTTTCTTCAAAGTACTTAGTTAAAACCAATCCAAACTAGTTGTGGTTCTACAGCTAGATATTAAACAAAAAATAAAATTTGCCAGAAAAACATTTCTGAGTCAAACAAATACATTGCTATTTTGGTATTTTGGGTATTTCGGAGGAAGAAATGCAAGGTACAGAGCAGTAGTATTTGTTGAACAGTATAAATATGTACTGATGCCATTTCTTTAGGACTGTGCCAAAAAGGGTTAAAAAGGTAAGTATAATAGAAACCAAATGCTGCTTCTTGAATCAAAGAGAATATTTTGTTTGACAAAATGCTTTTATTTTCATTTTGCCTTAAATCAGTTACAGCTGAGAAGTGGTGAGGAGGCAGGAGCAGGGGACTCATGCTGTGTAGAGATGGGAGGTAGCAACAGTAGGAACTCAGGAGCAGCTGGAGCAGCAGCAAAAGTACCAATAACAGATGGACTGAGGGTTTGATACCCAGAGGAATCAAGGCTGTGTGGAGGTACCCAATGGTGGAACAGGCCATGCCCACCATATGAGAGCAGATTTCCAGGAAAAGGAGGGAATGAAGTCTACTGGAGAGGAATGAAGCAAGAGGAAGTGCTGGACAAAGGCAGCAGCAAAGCTGAGGGCTAAAAGGAGGAAGGAACAGTGCTGAAGTCAGAAGCCCTTTTCCCCTAAAAAAATCTCCAGGAAATGTTTCTTTAAAACAGTGACAGTTCAGGAATAATGCAATATTTATGAGTACATATGTAATTCATCCATTTATGAACTACCCTAGCCTCTCCCATATAATTAACATTATTTTTCCCTCTTGTTTTTTTCAGTGGATATCCTGCTGCTGAGCCTCACATTGTTTTGGCTTCTGATTTTCCTTGGAGGTTTGCTGATATATGCATGTAGAAGGTAGTGTACATTTCTGGATGGTTGTATAAATTTCTGGTGGAAGAGGGGTCAGGATGAGGGTAAACCATACAATGGATAAAAGTCAAACACAGATCTTCTCAGATAAATTATGTTTACAAGAAGCAGTTAATTGTGCGCTTCCGACTACTGTTCTAACAAAGTCGTGCTTGGGGTTATGACCTAGTGTAAGACACTGAGACTTATAACTCTTCTCTCGCAGCTCCTGCCCCAGTCCCCCACAGATCCAGTCCCACACCTTACTCTCAGATGTGTTTCTGCCACTCTAAATGACGTTTTTTAACGTTACTCTGACAGCTGCCCCTCTATCCTCAGTGTGGCTTTACCCCATGCTTTCACAGGTTCTGCATTCAAGGCCACCAATATTAATCAGGCCAAAGATGAACTGTGTGTCATGCTGTCCAATTTCATTTCATAATCCATGGGTGTTATGAAGCAGTCTTTCACTCTAAGCTGGAGAGTTTACAAGAAATAAATAAAAAAGGGAAGTCAGGCTGATGGAAGGAATTTCCTTTGCTGTACTATTAATACTATTAATAGAGCAAAGTAATCATAGTGGCCCTGCACCCACCAACAGTTAATGCAGCCAACTCTTTCTACGCCACTGCTTTTCTGCCTGCCTATGTAGCTTTCCTACTGACATGCCAGCAAAGGCTTTCTTGAACTGAGAAATAAACTTGTTCAGGACAGGATGGTAACTCAAGACACCTTAATATTTGGAAGGTGCAGTATGTAAGTGGAGAGTCTATTAAAAGTAAAATTATTATTTAATTAATAACTACTTATTATTCCTGATTTGTATAAAAGAAGTTATCATTTTTTTAATTATGGAAAGAACACATAGGACTAATTTTTTAAGCTATAGACACAGTAGTGTGCCACAAGTTCTCACTTTGCTTGGAAATAATATTTGTGTAGACATCATAGGTTTTTGTACATCCATCCAGTCCTTTTAAAACTCTTGCAGGTTAGAAACCAGTCAGGCTGAAGAAGAGCTAGGGAAAATGTTGAGAAAAGTGTCTAGAGTGAAAAAAAAGAAAAAACAGTTTAAATGGCTTTAGAAATAGTAGATGCCTGCCTTGGAACTGGAATATATATTACAAAGCATTAATGTCTGATCTGCTCCAGCAGACAAGAATAGTCATGTGCCTGTATCACTGTGTTGCAGGTATAGATGCCTGGAAGTTATAACCACGCCTGTTCCACATCCTTCAGATGGTATCAAAAGGTGGTTAGCAGATGAGACTCACCACCAGGTAGTGTGACTGTCTTTTTTATCTCACTACATTGACACGCACGGTATTGCTTGCAATCGGAACGGTACAACACTGCACTTGGAGCAGCAAGTAATTCAAAAAAAAAAAAAAAGGGAAAAAGTTATGTACAACATTTGTAGAGAAGCCAGAAGATAACAGAAAACTTGTGGAGCTTACAGGACAATTATCTCAGTAGACAGGGTGGAGAAAATCCTTAAGGGACTAAAACGTCTAGTGTGCCTCAAGGTGTTTCAGCATCTCCACACTCAGAGGGCCAACACTTTAGGGAGTGATCATCCTGAGTCCCTGAAGAATAGTCAGTTATGAGATATTATACATGTAAGCATGTAGGCCAGTTATCAAGGGGAATTTTTTGTGGAGATCTGCGAGTCCTTACATATGCTGTAGAAAATGCACCCATTCTTACAGCAAGAAGGAGGAGACTGCACAATGCATGCAATATAACCTACCCCAGCTGTGCCCTTGCTGCAGGACAAAGCCCTGTGCAGAGGTGTTCACTTTGGAAAAGCTGATGTGCTGTAAGTTCAGATGCTGGTTTATCTTACGCCAGATTACAAGACTTGAGCCAACTTGGCAAAACAAAGACTAAATATTTACAATATTTTTGTGACTGTCATTAATGGAGCTCCTTGGATTGCACACTCAGTGTTTCTTATTGCTGTCTGTCATTGTGTGAGTTGCAGGAAAAAAATGTGCTAGTCAGGCAGTAGTTTAGATCTGTGCAACTCTAGAGAAGCTACACAGCGAACTGTGTGCTAGAAGGCACAGTAAGATTGCTTCTTACCTGGTTCTGCAACACATGAGGAGAAGGCATGGGTGTGCCCAAACTATGGGGTTTTTTGGTGGAAAATACCAAATTGAAATAGAAATTTGTAATGAGGATTTTCTCTGCTCTATGTGCTCAAAATATTTGTTCAGAGCCTCTGCAGGATTTCTGTTAATTTTACTCTATCCTGCCATATTATTCTACTTACACTGCAATATCAAAATATCTTCTAGTAGCACATTCAGCAATTTAGCTGGCAATTCCCAGTGTGTTCCTTTATGCTGTTTTCTTTCCCGAGGGATAGATGTATGTACGCCTTCCAATATTGTGTTTTGGGGTTTTTTTTAATAATATATCTACGTGATTGCAAACTCTGACAGAAACCACAGATCATCTCAATCCAGGAATCATAATTTGAGTAATAAGGCAAGAGGAATCAGTTGTTTTGTTTAATTTTATCTTCTCAAAACAAATTTATGGGGAAAATGATGTCCATATTCTATATGATCAAATGACAAATTACAAGATTGAAGTGTTTTGAACTTGCACCTGGAGTTTGCTCCAAAAGCCTTGGGCTTACTCCCCTGAGCAGACTGTGCTCTTCTTCTTCAATACAGTCATCTTCTCAAAAGAGTTCAAGAGCTCCAGAACTGGCCTGAAGCCAAGTCTCTTATTCTCAAGATTCAGAATAATTTCTATGACACTTCTGGTCAATATAATTTGACTAAATTTTATGCTGAAGGTGCCATATTGGCCCTGAGCTCAGCTGGTTAATAAGTATATTTAGGACCTCTTTTGAGCAAAAGTCCTTCTCACCCATTTTTACCAGTAATTGTGAGCAAATTAACTGATAATACCCATTGTGGCCATGAATATGGGCTGGCAGAACATAAAGACAGAATCATCACCATCAACTTTACATTCTGCATCTCCCTTCACTTTAGAACAGGGTAAGCTGCTATGTAGGGGTCTTTGTATTCCATATATAAACAAAATCCCACCACAATCAATAATCACCACAAAAACTATATTTACTGTTACTGACAGAGAAAGGAGCGATTTCTGTCCCCAAACTGTTACAAACACTGAATAAGCCTTTGACAGGAAGACTTAAGCAAATCTGGGTCATTACTGTCTGCATGATAGCAACAAGTGACTGAGAAGACACTGTGATCTTGTGATTCAAGTGACTGTTGATGGCATTTCTAGGAAAGAGAAATTAAATAAAACGTATGGAACATATCAGTATCTCATATATTGCTGACACATGAACTAGCAAAGACATTGGCTTTGGACACTGAAAGATTCAAGACAACTGTGGAGAATGGTCCTGACATAATCTGATTTATCCAACAAATAAATATAACCCCTGAAAGCGAGACTGTGACTTGGACATAAACCCTAGGTACAGAGTCATATCATCCTGGATGTATGATGCACACAATAAAATTAATTTTATTAATTAAAATAATAATAATATTTTATATGTAATATAAAGCAATGAAATTAAGGCTCAGAGCAGCTAAGCAAATTTGCCTGCAAACAACTTGTAGAGATTGAGAGAGTAATTAATATAGTCTTTGTATTCCAGTTGCAACAGAGTAAGTAATCTGTACTAATCCCAGATATATGCCAAATATGTAGACTGCTTGTAACAATATACAGAATTTTTAATACCACTGAATGCAGATGTTGTGCATAATGTAATTTTTATCCAACAGCAACATATGTCATTGCAAACGGAGATGCACTCAGAGGTTACTCTGGGAGCACCAGAAGAGAATAGTGATGAGAACATTCAACTACAGAAATGTTTGAAGGAATTTGTGTTAGAAGACCTATAGAGATGATATGACTTTCTTATCTGCTTGCAAGAGTACCTTTCCATGAGGTGGACAATATTCTAACAGATGAAAGAACAGCTGATATGGGAGTTTGCTTGAGCCCAGTAACTTGAAGTATTTTGTGCTCTGACAACATCCAACTCTTAAAATTAGCTTTGGAACACAAACACAAAGCAGTATCTTGCAGTTTGTCTCCAAAAAACCTGATCTTCAGCCCAGTAAAATTACACCATCTCAGAAAATATGAGCTAATATTGAGGTCCACTTGGGTTAAAATGAAATTAGAATTAGTGTTTCATAATGCTACAATAGGTTCCAAGTACTGTCTGAATAATCAAAACCTTTTGAAGATTGTCTGTTCATACAAATCTGATACTAGCTATTCAACGTCTGATTGAAGTGGTCATGAAAAAAGGTGGAAGCAGTGAACGTTTCTGGAAACAGCAAGAGAATCTCACATGTGTTCTCTAAAACTCAGAAAAAGATCCCTGAGTCGCTGCATTGTGTAAGCACATATCAACCAGAAAGAAGAGATATGTGTGAACACATAAGTCTTTTTTAATGTTGTGGACTTTGTTTTCTTTACCTCGTCTAAAAGTTTTCTCGTTTTACTTATTTTACCAACTGCAAGGTTTTCTGTATTACTGTATTGTGATTGTTTAAATAAGTTTAAGTCAGAGAAGTTAAAGTTCAGAAAAGAAAAATTTTTGCTATTTATTTTTCCCTGTCCTTTTAAAGAATCTTTCCTACTGATTCCATGAGGTGATGAGCTATGCTAGTCCATTTTCAGGGACACAATCAGGGCAGATTATTCTAACTCTTAGTTGGGACAGTGTTTATTTGACTAGAAGAGAAGGAATTGATTTTGCAAGGAAGACATTCCTTTTTTGTAGGTGGGAAATACAAATCAATGATGGACATAATTTTCTGGAAGGCCTGGAAGATACCTAAAAATTACTTGATTTCATTGCTGGTAATGTTTTTCCATGTCAGAATAATATTGATTGGAAGAAATAACAATATAAAAATTTTGTTTGCGCTTTTGAAAAATAAAGTTTCTAAGGTATACTTCGGTGCAGAGTCTTGATTCACTGAATGTGCTTTTTGTTTTTGTAAAAGGTCCACAATGGAGAAGATCACAGTATTTCTCCTTTGTTATTAAGAATGACTAGTGATAAGTGGAAAGCTCAAGCTAGAAATGTTGAACAACAAAAGTACTATAAATTACTTTGCCGTTAGATCAGGTTAATGACCTCAAAAGAACAGTCAGCTTTAGCAGGTAATGTTACATTTCCTCTTGCATTGTACTTTGTACAGAGAGTAAGGGTGGCCTTACCTTTGAACATCAGTGCTCCTCTCTCCATGCCTGTCAGTCTGATGCCCACACAAATCATCAGGGAGAATGTAAATTGCAGAAATCAGGTACTGAGTCAAGTTTCAGTGAGACAGCTCCTGTAATATCTCCTCCATCTTCAGTGCTGGGGGGAAAACCCTCAGTCAACATAACAATTTCTCTTTTGGATGATCAGACACCATCCCTGTACATAGACAGTACAATTTATCCCATCCTCCAATGTTCAGACATGTTTTCTCAAAAAGAGGGGAAAGAATTCCTACTTTCTGACAAAAAGCATTAGAGGAGGCATTTAGAAAGCATCATGAACTTATAGATTCCTTTCTTGGTGAGGATATAGAATGGATAAAATTAACAGATCACAATATAAGTGAGGCAAGATGGGTAGAGGAGAACTACACTGTACACTCAACATCTGGAACACAGACTTCATAGAATGAAATCAGGCCACAGTGAATATTATACTGTTTCTTAAAATATGTATTTTTATAAACATATTTTATATAGTTTTGGCTTGGAGTGCTTGAAGCCCTAAAGCAGTGCCAGGATTTAAAATAAGACAGAGAACATACAGATTACAGGAATTTTATTATATTATCTGAAAACAGAGTAATTAAATGTAATTCTTTCAGATTAAAATTGCTTTTCTAACAAGAGGCCTTGGTCAATACACAGAGCTTGCCCGCATGAACATGACAGCCTCCAGAGACACATCACATGAAACATTATGATAATATCAGTTGTATTGAAAAGTAATCCTAAAGTGCAAATTTGATAATACAAAATCCAGTATCTGGAACCTTCCAAGAAATATTTGACCAATGTATTCACAAAATGGTATAACTTTTCCTTAAAATAAACATATCCAAGACCTCTCCTCCAACAGTGGATTAATGGGCAATACATACATAAAGAAAGGTAATGATCCAAGAGCAAAATTATACCACACTCAGTATGACATTAAACACTTCAGTATATACAAAATACTCAGCAAGTTAACTGACAACACTAAGAGAAGGGGTATGGTTGACATGTCTGAGGGCCAGGATGTCATCCCGAAGGACTTGGACAAGCTGTAGCACCTGGCCCATGGGAACATCATGAAGCTTAAGAAAGTCAACTACAACGTGTTACAACTGGGTTAGGGCAACCCCTGCATGAACACAGGCTGGGGAATCGAGAGAGAGCAGCCCTGCTGAGACGGGCTTGGGGGTGCTGGTGGGTGAGAGGCTGGACATGACCCATCAATGTGCACTTGCAGCCCAAAAAGCCAGTGTGTCCTGGGCTGCATCAAAACCAGCACAGCCAGTAGGGCAAGGGATGTGACTTTCCCCCGCTACTCCACTCCTATGAGACCCTACATGAAGTCCTGTGTTCACTTGTAGAGTCCTTAGCACAGAGAAGACATGGACCTGTTGGAGCAGGCCCAGAGGACAGCCACAAAAATGATCAGGGAGCTGAAGCACCTCTCCTAAGAAGACAGGCTGAGAGAGTTTGAGTTGTTCAGACTGGAGAAGACATGGCTTCAGGCAGACCTTACAGCATCTTCCAATACCTAAAGGGGGCTGACCAGAGAGCTGAGGAAGGACTTTTTACAAGAGCATATAGTGGTAGGACAAGGGGGAATGGGGGTAGATGTAGATTAGCTATTAGGAATTCTTTACTGTGAGCGTGGTGGGGCAGTGGAACAGGTTGCCCAGAGAGGTTGTGGATGCCCCATCCCTAGTGGTGTTCAGGTTGGATGGGGCTTTGAGCAACCTGATCTAGTGGAATGTGTCCTCATCCATGGCAGGGAGGTTGGAAGTAGATGGCCTTTAAGGGTCCCTTCTAATCCAAATGATTCAATGATTCTCTGAAAATCCTACTCAGTTCGGCTTGCTTGCTCCTGTCAATGAAGCTCTTGCCTTTACCTTACTGGTGAATGACTCTCCTGTGTCTAAGATTTCACCTTGTGGTACTGAAGTGGGACCTGATGAGACACTGGGCAGCACGCTGCACATAGATTGCTCTTCCTCGCCACATACGCAAGCACAGAGTCAAAATCCCTTTTCTGGGGTCATAAAACCCAGTGATATGTCATGGCTATCTGGTTTTATGCTTTCAACTCCAAGTCCCCACTTCAGTCAAGTACATATAGCACACTGGAACTCAGGGCTAGGAGCATTATTTAGTGTCTGTGCTTCTTCCTGAACATCAGTGACTATGTAGATATCAGACATACCTTACTGAAGCTTCTGAAGGAAAAATAGCCCCTTCTCTTTGCTTTTAAAGGAGAATAACTGCAAGAGGGTGATGGGAGTCAGCAAAGCAACCTTCAGCCTTGGGACTCAGCACAAAGGTTGGTCTGGTTGCCCAGCACTGCCACCTATGTACAAACAACATACTTCCAGACAGAAATGTTCCTCAAGTTTTTCAAACTGCTTTAATTTTGTTGTGGTTTGACACTGGCCCAGAGCCAGGCACCCACAAGAGCCGCTCGCTCACCCTCCCCTGCCAAGCTGGGCAGAGGAGGGAAAAGGGGGAAAAAAATTAACAAATGCTTCATGAGTGAGATAAGGACTGGGAGAAACACTTCAAGGGCAAAACAGGCTCAGCTTAAGTTGTGAAGTGAATTTATTATTAACAGAATCAGAGCAAGATAACGAGAAGTAAAATAAGCCCTTAGAACACCTTCCCCCCGCCCCCAGCCTCTCCCTCCTTCCCACCGACAGCACAGGGAGGCAGGGCAGGGGGGTTTTGGTCAGTCCATCACCGAGATTTCCTTCCTCTGCTCTGGGAGAAGAGTCCTTCCCTGTGAGGCCATGGGGTCCCTCCCATGGGAGACAGTTCTCCGTGAACGTCCCGCCGTGGCTCCACTCTCACGAGCAGCAGCCGAACCGCACCTGCTGCAGCGTGAGTCCCTCCCACGGGCACACAGCCCTCCCAAAACTGCTGTGCCGTGGGTCTCTTCCCACGGGGTGCAGTCCTCCAAGGACAGGCTGCTCCAGCCTGGAAGCAAGGGCCCTCTCTCTCCACCGGGTCTCCCACTGGATCACAGCCTCCTCCAGGCATCCACCCGCTCCGGCGTGGGCACCTCCCCCACGGGCTGCGGGTGGATCTCTGCATTCCCCGTGGACCCATGGGCTGCAGGGGCACAGCTGCTTCACCATGGTCTGCACCACGGCCCGCAGAGGAATCTCGGCTCCGGCGCCTGGAGCATCTCCTCCCCCTCCTTCTCCACTGACCTTGGTGCCGCCATGTTGTTTCCCTCACATGTTCTCACCTCCTCCTCTTCTCTGACTAGAACCACAAAATCTTGTGACTTTGTTTTGGTTTTCTTCTTAAATATGTCACCACAGAGGCGTTACCAGCCTCTCTCATTGGCCCAGCTCTGGCCAGCAGCATGTCCATCTTCAGAGCCATCAGCCATTGGCTCTGCTGGACATGGTGGGAAGCTTCCAGCAGCTTCCTCACAGGAGCCATTTCTGCAGCCCCCCTGCTACCCAAAACCAGGCCGTGCCAAACGTGTACAAATTTGGAGCAAGTCTGTTGCTTTAACTGCACCGAGAGAATTAAAAGAGTACACATTCTGCTCAAACTTGAAGAGCTGGCCTTTATTAGGGACGAGACACACTACAAGATACAAGATTCTAACTTTTGCTTCCTCAGAGTTGGTTATCTGATCAAACAGAGCTGGCCACAGCCCTGGGTTATTGAGAGATCTCCAGCAATCTCAGTCTAGAACAGGTGTCCAAGACAGGATAACCCACCTCTTTCTTATTAGATACTAGACAATCAGACTCAGAGTAGGTGCCCGCATTTTCTTGACCTATTTATTCTGGCTATCTCTACCCCAGTGAAAGGAGATGTTTTGGCCAAAGAAGAGATTGGTAGTTACAGTCTTTGCATTTGGGAGTCTTCCCAGCACAGTTAAAGATGTCATGATTCATATCTCATAATATATTTCAGACCAACATTATTAAGCCAGCAATAGCAGTTTTGATCAGAAACACCCTTGTTCAAGAGCAAGGGCAGAGAAACTTGGGCCACTCAGGGCCGAAGCCTGAGTTCACAATTTTATTCTTATCGCTATCAAGTAGAGAAACTGGAGGATGCGACACAAATGTATCAAACACATGGAGAGCACAGGAATGTGGCAGTGTATGCATGTGAATACACACATGGCCAAGGAAATGCTGTTTGTATGGCAAACAGCACCAATATTCCTTAGGGCTAAGTGCATGGTGCATGTTGTGTCCTTAGCATACTGCCCTGTATTTCTCCATTGCAGATGTGAAAGTTACATGCTGGCATTTGATCAGCCAATGCCAGCTGACTGGTACAACCTGGTCTGCTTATATCGAAAGGAACCAGATGGCTCCTACAAAGTAACTTTAAAGATAAAGGTGGCATTGGGAGATAACAATACTTTAGAGAATGATGCAGCACAGGTTTGTGCTTAGAGTTACATTACTGCATCTCATTGGAATATATACATCAGCCTATTTTCAGTAATCTCAGAAAAAATTCCAGGTCACAGCTTTGAATGCCAATCGCATGCAAAGCCTGTCACTGTGCTCTAGTTCTGAAACCTGGCAGGTGATCAAACCCCTACCCTTTGGATAAATAGTTAGAGAATATGATTTTGTTATTTAGTTCAGAAAGACACTTGGAGCGACAAAGAACCAGCAAAGCAATTGACATCTTTGAGCCAAAACTACCATAGCTTTACTCAGCTTTCCTCTTAATATTCTCTAATTTTGTAAAAGTTTCTAGAGAAACCACAGTCATACGTATCTAGCTCCAGCAAAATCAAAAGATGCAAGCATTAAAAAATACAAAGTATAATAGATAGGCAAAGCAAAACATTAACAAAGAAGGAAAGAATAGATGAAAGTGGAGGGGAAGAATGAAAAGAATTAGTATTCCAGACCATACAGCACTATTATTTTGTTTTCATTAACTCACAAAATTAGTTTGGATTCAGCAAGCTGTCACTTTACATTCATGTAAATGAAAAATAATTGCATTTTAAAGCTTGTTTTGGCTTCTGGCTGTCATTTGGTTTTTTAACCAATGACAAAAATGAGAAATAGAGTGATTATGTAAATATTCTAGACCACAATAGCTAACAGATACTCATTTCATCCTTGATTTTGTGCAGAAGCCTACTATGCAGGGAAGCCTTTCTCCGGTTTTTAAAGTACAGAACTGCTTGCTACAGGATGTTGAAAATGTACATGAGCTCAAAAGGAAACTTGACAAAACCATAAAAAAATACCTGCCAAAGTCTTGTTAGACACAATGTCAGCTCTTCTGATTTATGTGGTTATTTGTTCAAAAATTGCAAGACACAGGGAGAATACTGCTGTCCTTTCGTTGCTTTCTCCCCAGGCTCCTGCTACAGGCACTACGTCAGAGAAAATGAACCACTTGTCAAGGTCAGACATATCTTTGGAGCAGTTGGAAGGATGGCTGAGGCATTGGGTGTGTTTCACACTGTGGGATTAATCAGCTCACTCCTAATGCTGAAACTAAGTGTGCAACCTCTGTCTTCAGGAGAATAGCAAAACTTGCTGCTCAGCTAACACCTATACCCAAAAAACAGCAGAACTCTGCAGCCTCCTAAAATATCCCAGTTCATCTTCACTGATGAACTTCATCTTTCAGGCAAACTTTATTTGCCCAGACTTTCAGTAGTAGCCTGGCAAGGGTCTTTATCCACTTGCATAATTTCAGTAGCATGTTGATTTACAAGGTATTTTTTATAGAAAAAAACTTTTATTTAAAACACACAGGATGGGAAAGCTTTGTTCCTGATCCCTTTTGGACATTTAATAAAAAGAAATAGTGATGTATGTATCATGGCCTGTTTCAACATCTGGCAACAATAGAGAAAGATGGACACAAGCAAAATTGTGCCCACTTTCTGCAGGCTGGGGAGACTTTACAGTAACATATATTCATTATATTGTTAATATAGTCAGCTTTGATTCATTGTAAACCTGCCCTACTTGACTAAAGAGTCTGGAAAGTATGAGATCTTCAGGGTTATGTAAAAACTGTGAATCATTGGCATCCTTACATCTTTCAATTTATTTCTTTGTGAAAACCAATAAAAAATAAAATAACAGAATATGTAGCTCATCTGTAGCATATATTTTGGGTTCCTTGAGACTGAGGATAGTGTCTGTTATAGGGAAGGGCTATGCTTGGTGGGAAGGCTAGTGCTCATAATTTGAAACTAAGAGGCTTCACGATAACCTGTTTGGGGATTTTTTTCTTGTTCATCTCCTGCCCTATTTCTATCCCAGGGACTTGTAATAAAAGTGTTGACAAAACCACTTTCCCATAGTGGACAGCAGGGCACTGCTGGGCTTTGTGGGAGCACGGAGTTGCCAGGGCCACGCCACTGGTGAATGATAGGTTGCTTCCCTCCTGGCTCTAGAGCAATGGGTTAGATGTACCAGCACAGGGAGATTTGGGGTATAGGCAGCATACTTCAGATGATTAAGTTAGTGGAAACATGATGATTATCAGACCATGGTGATTATTGACTTAGTAAGACAGTATGTCCTGTGATCTCTTTAAATGCTGCTTTTCTGGGACATCTCAGCCCTTGACTTGGAGCACTGCTGATGAGGTGGTACTTTGAAACAAATGGGAGCTTTTCTCACTAGAAATAACACTTTTTGATTGCTTTTTGTGTATCTTTTTTTCTTCTTTTTTTAGTATGATTGGATTTTAAACACTAGATGTCAGTCAGTCACCTCTCAAAAGCATGCTCTCAAGCACTAGCACATTTGTCTTTGGCAGCAAAAACTTTTAAAGAGATAATATACAGTAATGTACACATTAAATAATAATTACAGCCAAGGTCAAGTGAGGCAGTTATTTCATAGGACTGTTTAACAGACAGACAGATTACAGTGCCTGAGAAAACCCTTTTAGAAAGACCCTTGCACACTCTGTAGTGAGTATTTGTACTATCATGATAAAATATTTGTTAATCTGTTGTCTAATGCTACAAGTGACTGATAAATTCCTCTTTCTTTCTCCCATTCCACTTCAACTTCTGTACCATTTCTAAAAATCTTATGTTTCAAAAGAAAGGACACCCATCCTGACCTGTGGAAGTTGCTCCCCACAGGGCATCACTGGCATATAGAAACATTTGCCTGCAACTAAGCTGTTGTGACAGCCGAGACTGTTTAAGAAAAATGCTTATGCTGACAATATTTTGAGTATTGCTCCTTTTGCAAGTTCTCCAAACAGGACATTTTCACAGTGTCAAGCTGCAGCAACAGCCACTGGACTTAATAGGTCAGGCCTCTCAGGCAGCTCCACACTGAGTATCTCCAGTTTTGTGGGTCTGGATTTTAGTGATCTGGTACCTCAAGAGATCCAGATAATGGAGCTGTCTCCATAAAATAATGATATACAAGAGGAGCTGTTTGCTTAAGCACTGCTGTGTGACTACAGGCATACTGCCTCAGGACCCAAACTCATATGTCCTCACTCAGCCCCCAGCATGGATATCCAGGATATCTCTGCTGTGTGACTTGGGCAAATGGCTTTCCCTTCAGACTGCATCATGGACCTGCCCCAGATGCTCACAGCTCCACTGGATGTTAGGGCTCATATATCCTCTGGGTCATTTAAACAGTTTCTGTAATTTAGCTTTGTAGTTATTGAGGTTTTCTCATTAATCTCTTCAGCCACAATTTGATTCAGTAACCTCAATAGTCCTCCAAAAATCTATTACCTATTCTTGAAACACACTCAGACTGTCTTTCTTTCCTGGAATCATATATGTGTGTAATTTCAAATACTGAACTATTAAGACAATGGCACTGTGTATCCTGAATGGAAACTTACTCTAGAGTGCCTGAAGAAATGTATTTTGCAATTATGATCTTTATTCTTTTACACATATATTTAAAATCACTGCATATCTGCTGTGAGGCTCTGAGGAGAAATATCTTTTATGACATTTTATGACATGGAGTCTTTTATCCTGACTCCACAATTTTTTCACCTATCCTGTGATATCCCAGGTTGCTAGGCTTATACTGCTCTTGACTGTCTCATCCTGGAGCACTAAAGGTTGGATTAGTGTAGCTCTCTCCATGTGTCAGTCCACAGATTCAAGGACCACTGAGGACATGTCATTAGAGAAGGCAGGTAACAACTTTCAGGCTAAAAGAACAGAGCTGGATTTTTCAGTGCTCTGTACTTTGTTAGAGAATACATCCATGTGCAGGGCTTCCCCATGAGAGCAGTTTCTTTTCAACCCACTCTCCACTTATCCTGACTGAGCATAGGTCACTGTAGAAGGTGAGGGGGCTGGAGAACCAGCCTTTTTGATGTCTAGATTATTACTATGTTTGGGTATTTTTTATTTTATTTAGTTTGTTTGATCTCACATCAGAGCTTTAGTCATTTTTTTCCTGGTGATGGAAAGAAACATCAATGAATGAGTTCCTCATCTATTTGCCTGCCTTCCTACTGTGATCACTTTCTTGTTCCCTTTACTTCAGGGTACATCATCATGATGGCCATGGCAGCTCCTCAAATCAATGAAAACTACACATATTTGTGTGACAACTTTCTACCAAGATAACAGCTGCTCTGTATGGAGTAACATGCAAACACCTATACCCAGATCCATTCCACTTAAGTAAGGTGCATCTGTTAGAAAACCAGAACCCCCCATATCCCATGGAGAAAGACAGATACCACAAAAGGATGGTTCATGCCACATGAGGATGGCTGTTTTCTTCTACTTTACTCCCTGGATTTTCAAGACCTCCCGCTTGCTCCCACTCTTACTGCAAGAGCTCTAGTTCAGCACATAAACTTAGTTGAAAATCAATAAGGGAAAAGCACTAGTTATTATATCAAACAGCACAATTAGAAAACATAGTTAAAATGTAGAAAATAAAAAGATTGAGAAAACATTATAGTGATGGATAAGAAAATGGCTGTCAGGTGCCCTCTTCAGACCTGTCTTCTTACCATATATACCTGCGAGTTTTCAAGTTCTGTTATTTTTATAATTCTTTTGTGCACTTGCAAGACAGATAACCATCACCAAAAATGTCCTCCTGAGTGCTTGAAATGGTCGTTTATGACTCTGCCTGAGTAAGTCCAGAGAAGTGGATAAATTTTGAACTCATTATCTGCTTGAAGCCTAAGACTGACCTGGTGTCACAAGTGTTGTCTTTGCCTCACTCTGAACCAGAGCATGTGCTGCTAAGCTGATTTGATCTATGAGATACAGTCATAAGTAAAACTTATATCCTTCCAAATTATCATGTGGATCTTTTGTTCCAAAATGGCTATACAAAGCTGAATTTGTTGTTTTACTGCTGAAGTAGAACAAAAGAACTCTACCTTAACAAAAGAACTCTACATTCTTTGCCTATGGGGACGCTTTCATGGCTATGAAGGTTGAATGAATTGGCCTGTCACAGAGTCTGCCCTATCCCTTGATGACTACTTCTTTAATGTTTGTGAACACTGAATATTTATCAGTCTTTTACTTTCAGTCAAGCTCTAGCTTAATCGGGTGAGTAGGATTAAGAAGAAAAAAGAGGTGACACAGAGACATAGGTCTGTATACATACACAGCAGGATCAATCCAACTTCGTTTACCTAATAAATCAGGCTCAAAGTTCCTGAAGACACACTACGATTCTGGAATATGAAATTATCGAAATACTAAATACATGCACAAGATCTGACCTGTAAATAGGTTGGTTATACTTATTTAACTAAATTAAATCAGTCTCATGCATACTAAGCAATCTTCAGCTAATGAGCTCATTGGTATGTTTCATACTTAAAAGGTTTGAAGCCTAAATTTTATTTTTGTAGTCAGTAAAGAATAAAAGAATTCACTGATTTTTTTTTTTCCTCTGTAAAAGGTCTTTTCTTAAGTGACACTGAGTGAAAGGGCTCTCTGAAAAACAGAATCAATTGTTTTACAATGCATCTAAAATCAGGAAATTGTCAAGGAAACCAAATGAGATAAACACTGAGCTGCTTGGAAATAACATGGGTTTATTAAATATCTGTTTTAAAAAGCATGTAACTCATTACTGCGGTTGCACACATCCTAAAGATATGTTTAGCTCTGTCATTAAAGTATAATTTTTGCACTTGTGCTGAATGCAAATGAAACAATTATGAAATCTTTATGAGGGCAGACCAACCTTGCTCTGAAAGAAATTGATAGCAAAATTCTCACTGAGTACATGGAATTTCTTTATTCCACTGAAACACCGGGAGGTACATATAGTTCTTGCAGAAAGCCCGGCTGTTCAGCACAGCAAGGTACAAATTGATATCAGACTCCAGTCTCATCCACAGAAGGAGAGAGAGGTAGGTACCACCTGAGCATCACATCAGAAAGAAGATATATTTTCCTTGGCTTAAAAAGCCAGTATAATTGTGCAAGCAGGAACTATTTCAAAACAAATCTGAAGCTTTTGAAACAAATTATGTTTAAATACTGCAGAATCACATAGTAGAAAAGATTAAAGTACATTAGTTTTGGTAATCTGGCTGGGGTTGGTTATCTGGGGTTTTGTTTTGTTTCTGTTTTCTTTCTTTTTTTCTTCTTTTTTTCCAAAGCCAGATGATACATGATATAAAGCAGTAACTTGATTCGTTGAATCATAACACAAACATCCTGTCAAGACAAACTGATGGTCTATCTGTTTTTTTCCAATGTAGTGTACGGGTATGTTTTATTTTCTAGTTTTAAGAATTTTTGGAATTACTGAGGTAAAAAAGAGCAAGCCAGAATATATTATAATGATATTGTAAAACTTCAGGGTGTATCAGTGGCTCAAAATCTGCCTGCAGGTTTGTTTGTCCAACCTAGAAGCATAAAATACATCTAGAAAGTGAAAGGCAACAGAGGTAAAAGGTGTGAAGCAGCTCACACCTAAGAAAGTACTACGTGGCCTAGGATCCTCCAGCCTGGAAAAGAGCAAGTGGAAGGATGGTTATACTGGTTATAAACTAAACAACTTCTTTTCCAACAACTTGCATCATTAATCATTAAAAACTTTTTCCAAGGGGTGCTGTGAATGTTGATGAACATAGGTTCAAAAGGTGATTCAGAAATCTCAAACAGTAAGCATTAATTCATCAAGAATTATCAAACAAACTTCTGTAACTCAACAAGCCACTGAGCTACTGTCCTGTTTTTGGCTGGGATAGATTTACTTTTCTTCTTAGCCAGCCAGAGAGGAGGAGGTTGCATTCTACATCTCTTGTATCTTTCCTTTGGCCTTTCCAGGTATGCCAGCTGGAGAATTGGTTGGTTTGGCAGTGCCAGGTGTCCTCCTCCCCTATACTGGGACCTCATCCTTGGCATGGAGTTTTCCAGACTGGATATGGAGGGGCTAAGGGTCTGCCCTGTTGGCCTGGGAAGGAGTGGGCTTTTGGGAGACCCAAGCCGTGCTGTCTCTGGGAGGGAATAGAGAAGAGATTTGGAACAGAGCTCCTACCTCTTTTTGCTTGTGCACCTCTTGGCAAGGGGAAGAAAATAAACACTCCTTTTGAAGTATAGTAGATAAGCTTATCACCTTTGATAGGAGTATGAGTTGGTGTGGCCTGTATCTTCTTCCTGGAATCTGTTGACTGAAAGGCTGTAGAAAGCTCCTAAAAATGGTGATCATTAAAATATAACCTGGCACAGTAACAATGTCATACAGAACAGCCATCCATGATTTTGGACAGGGACACAGGACCTTCTGGGGTTCTTTTTTAATAGCCACACAGGCAGGGCTACTACTGCTGGGTTGTGGGTGCAGGCACGTCACTGGCTGCAGCAGCTTCCATCTCCAGCATGTGAATTCAGAGGTGTGTCAGCCAGAACTGGTGGGCACAATTCATCTTTTGAACTCCCTCCTCTACCTTCTTCCTTCCCCTTTGCAAAGAAAAGTGCTGCCTGAGCATGAATGTGGAACAGAGAGAATCCATTTTGTTCAAAACAAAAGTTTAAACTCACTCAGTGTGTTCTGCTTTCTCTGTTCTGCTGCTTGATAAAGGAGATAATAAAATTGGAGATAAGAGAAAAAAGAAAAAAGTGCTGTCTTGGTCTGTTTGGTTTTTTCCCAAGTAGTTTGCATTAAGTAGTTTGTATTACATGTCACTAAACTTTGCTTCTCTTTCTTAATGTGACATTGATTTCAGCAGAATTTATTAGTTGCTTTTCTTATTGTCCAGTTTATCATCCCTGCTAATATGAATGTATTCATCCCTAATTTATGTTTGTATTTCAACACAGACCTGAGATAGATCATGAGCCTGACTGACACTATGTTTGCTATCCATGGTGAGAGGGGTGGCAGAGAAGGGCTGCAGCCACACACAGCTCTCCTTGCAGCATAAGGTGGGCTTCTTTATTCAGCAAAAGTGAGGAAAATACTGTCTTTTGTAGTTTCATGGTTGATAACTGAAGGATGGGGAGAAAAACAGAAAAAATCCACTTCACAGGCCCACACTGAAGGCCACAATTTACTCCAGGGGAAAGTAAGATACAACTGAAGCAATTCCATTATAGCACTGTTTTCCACTCATGCAGAAGACCAGTGACTCAGTGCCTGTGCTGAAACACACTGAACATTCAGCCTGACCCTTCTTTATCTGTGAGCTGTGGTCCTCTTGTCACATAAGTGAACCAAGAAAGTGTCTGCTCTGAAACCCACTCAGTTAAAGCAACATTAATTGGTTTATATAGGACAGGGGCAGAGGAGCAGAGGAGGTGGGAAGCCTGTATTTATTGCTTCTAAACCTCTTAAAGTTAGAATTTGCTAGCTTTGGCAGTGCTTTTCATCGGCAAGGCAAACTGATAGACATGTGACATTCCCACCTTTTGTGAGTGTGCTATCAGAGGAAGCCCTTTTTAGTTAGAATCTCCACAACTAGTTTTTATGACTATTCCACATCACTGAAGCACCTTCTACAGTAAGCATGTAACTGGGATTGGGCAAAGGGTTGGGCCAAATGGCATTTCCTTGCAGTTATCCATGGATTCATGAAATTCTCTGTAGCTGAACAGGTTTCAGAAAAGAAAAGCATGCAATATAACTGTCTAGTTATGAAATATCAATGTAGCATAGAAACTACTTTGCTTCCTTTCACGTGCACAGGGACTCTGTCATACCCAAAGTTAAAAGAGTCAAAAAAGAAAATTTTCAGGAAAAGCAGATACAAATTTCAGAGTGATTTTCCATACCAGTACCACATTTTAAACAGAAGTAAATAGAAAATATAATCTTGAAAAGATGCTCTTTAACAAAAGCAGAATCCTTCTTTCCAGCTCCAAAAAATTATGATCTTTCCATAAGCCCTCCCAGCCTCTACTTGCCCTTTCCAGATTTCCTTCTAAAAAATAGTAAGGAAAAAAAAAAAGACCCTAAATACATATTCTTCCTCTTAGATCTAATTTGATAAAGACTGCCACCCTCCATTCTCCATATGCCTGCTGGTCATGGCCATCAGAAAGTTAATATTGTTACCAGAAATGAGCTTAACTTAACTCAAAACATGTGTTTGCCTGTACAACAGCATTTCAGAAAACTTTGCTTATATTTCCCCATCCTCAGCTTTTCTACGGTTTGTTTGAAAACAACATTTGAAATTCAATTATATTTGCTACAATTCTGAGAAGGGCCCCTGCTTCCTTTTTAAAGCAACTCACAGAGAAAATAAAATGGGGACTGTTGAGAAAAAAACCCAAGCTGCTACTGGTGCAAAAGACTGTTAGAGACTGGCTTTCCCCTTCCTCCTTTAAGCAGATTTACCCATTTAAGAATATTGTTTTGTGCTCATTTGCAGTTAGTTTTGTACTGAAGGGTCTTCTCAGCAGTCAGTAGAAACTGCAGCTGGATCAGAGGATAAAAAAGCAAGAAGAGACCTCCTCCAGCCTGAAAATAACTGGCATTTGTGAAAAAATGAACATACACTCTATGTAGACACAGTGGCCTAAGATATCACCTTGCTTTGAGTATTTATCTGTTCTTGCTCTTCTAGATTCAGGCAATCTTCAGTGTAATCAGCCATTAAAATGCAGGACAACATTTTGTTGTTAATATCAGTTCAGATAACAAAAGATTAACACCATGGACCTCATTCCTGGATGCAAAATTGTCTTCCCTGGAGGCAGAGGGTTGTTAGATCTCCCGAGAGATGGATGGCATCTCCATCCTCTTTACTGTAGGATCACCTGTGGAGTATACAAATAGTTCACTTGACTCATGCCTCTACACCTGAGCAGCTCTTCCCTCCAGCCCTGCTTTAAGTCTTCAGTACTACTTGGGGCACAAATAACCTAAAATTACCTGAACAAGTACCTTCTGAAATTTGCGATTCTGATACAATTTTTCAGAAATACAGGCAAACTGGGACCTGAGGGAGTAGAAACATATTTAGCTAGTTGATGATGGGCAGTCATTTGCTCAGAGCAACAGAGTATCATTAAACGCCCACTTATCTCCCTGCTTTCTTTGCCACTACAAAGACTTGCACAGTTGCAAAGAATCCAAGCTCTCCCCAGGCCGTCATATCCCATTCTGCTATAGTGGACTAAGATAATGGTAGGTGCGATAGAAAGCTCTCACAAAGCGCCCAGCACCATCTGTTGAGTATTGAGACAGCATCATTTTTAGGGAGACCCCAAACTTTGGATGACTATGACATGGGACTTCATAGAAAGGCTTGGCAGGTAGATGTGAGGAGTCTCCTCTATATTAGAAATTCACCTCTAATCAACACAAGTAAGAAAACAAAGAAATAAAGTCTAACTAAGTGAAGCACACATTAAAAAAAGGCATAAACCCGTAGTAATAAAATACAAATATTGAATTCCAGTACAGACTTTTAAAAAAGTACATAGGATTACTATCACTCTTTGTGACAATGGCAAGAAAAAATAGGTATTAAAAAAAGTTTTGGTGTTGACTTTTCATCACAGTTTTAATCTTCTGAAAAAGTTGCATTGTGATATCATGGGCTGAAACAAAGGTAAATAGTTCAGGTTACAGCTGGTTGGGATTTCCTAGTTCAAAATACAAACCAGAAGTAAGACAAATGCATGAAGTTAACCTTCCTTTCCAATGATATGAACATAAACTTTTACATACATGAATTCACTCGAGAACAGATGAAAGAAGTTGTAACACACCACAAGACCGACATGAATAAACATAATTCTGCATCAGTCATTAGTATGTAAAACAGAAGCCTGGGGTTTTTGAAACCTCAAGATACTGAGACGTTTCACAAAAAATTTCAATTTGCCACTCTATTACACTAAATAGTATTTTTTAGCAATATAGAACTAATTAAAATATATTACTGTAGAAAAACACAACACTAATCATAGCTCTTCAACAAGGGAGACACAGATGTTTACACGTTATTCTTGCATCTTTTTATGAAGGCAGCACTGCTGGGTAAACATAGATGCCTGAATGTCTCTTGCCAAAACCCAGTCTGGAAAAGCTGCCAAATGACAAAACCAAACACTATATACTGTATATTCTTACTTAAAGAGTGGCACTTTACAAGTGTTCAGAAAGTTTACCTGAAATCAGATCTTTCTGATTTGAAACATTTCTGTCTTTGCAAAAACCACAACAATGCAAAGCGCTTTCAAAAAAAAGAAAGAAAAATAAATTTCATAATTTTTCTACAAGAAAAATAAGAAAATGGCAATTACCTATAAAAAAAATATTTCTGTCATGTTCCTATTTTTCACAGGAAGATTTTTATACTAAAAAAACCTTTTTAAGTCTATGCAGGAATATGTGGTGACACAAATTTTGTCAGGAAAGGCAAATTCACAGAAGTGGGAAAAATCACAGAGAGGCTTTTAAGCATTGAAACCTTTTACAAACCTGAAGTGGACACAGGAAGCCTGAGGCTGCACAGAGGCTGCAAACAATTGCTATGGGTTTAACATTAGTATGTTCATCAGAAAGTTGTAGTGAACAGACAGGAGGAAGTGATAAGGTCTTAAATCTTGCCATACTGAGAGAGAACTGATGTTAAATATGAACTTGGATGAATAAAATAGACTGACTCTTGGAGAAACTCAAAACAGATGATTACCGTTTTCTGAACCAGTGGTAAGACAGAGTGACTTCTTTGCAAACAGATGAAATTAGAATTTAGGCTGATCAGACTCACCATGTTTTCCTTGGAGGGCAGGGGAAGGGAGGCAAAGGAAGGAAGAGGGGATGATAGGGTGTTTTAGGATTTTGTCTTGGTTTGTTTTGTTTTGGTTTTAAAGAGAGAACTAGATTGTTTCCAAATCTCTGCAAGCCCACCAGTATTAAAAGTATAATTGTGCAACATGAATCTTGGGTGCTGAAATGCTGGAGTTTATGGTGCCAGCACCAGGGGCCAAAAGAAGGACAGCTCAGGTGATATACTTCAGGTTTCTGCTGAGCTTCCCATGGGGGTTAAAAGGTTGGTCCCAAATCTATACACTTTGTTAGATATTCTGGGGACTTGGTTTTTGCCAGCATATTCTCTTGGTTTTGCAAACACGTAAAACATAAACTTCCAATAGCTGAAATAATTCAGCCACAATCTGGACCTCCAGGCAATTTCCTAAACACATGATTTATCCTCATGACTGGCACACATAGTCTTACATATGCAAACAGCTCAGTTGAAAGGAATGATACATCCTCAGTGGGGAAAAAACAAATTTGTGATATTGGGTCTCAAAGAGATATTTTGCCAGTTCTGTGGCCTTCATTTGGGGGTTCTTTAAAGAGTACTAAATTATTGATTTTGTCACTTGGAATAGATATAAATTCTTATGAAATATCTTGTTTATAATTTGAAAAAATGTGAAATACCAATTTAGAAAAATGATCTAGAAATAGGTTATAAAGTATAAAATAAGTTGTTCTGAATTTTTTCTTTATATTGACATCTTTGTATTAGAATAATCAAAACCTGATTAGAATTGAGACTACAGAAAAAAACACCTCCGGGAACAATTAAATACAAACTTTTGTTTTTCAAGTTGACAAATGCACATTACAGCTTCATTTGCAATAAATGCTAAAAGAGAATTGAATTTTCTCATATGGGTGATATTTGAGACTTAGAAATCACCGATGAATCTATCTGGTTCAGCCAGTGGCCAAAGCACTCTGAAAGACTCTGGATGATCCAGGAGTTATCACTACTCTGTGAGTGACATTGTGGCACCCTCTGACAGCATATCTCAGACCGGGCATAAAAATGGCAATTTAAGGATGCCAACCGTCCAAAGGTAAAAAGCATCAGGCATTGCTCTGGCTAAAAATTTGGTTGTAGTGTGTTGGCTCTTCACTCCCTCTTCTGCTGGGCAGTACGTGGGACTGTCTAATCTGCCAGGGGTACAACCAAAGTTCAGCAGAAAATTAAAAGCTCTTCACAGACAAGTCTGCTTCCACAAGATTTGCACAAAAATTTGAGGAGTGCCAAGGTAATCAAAATGTCCGTTCATATGCTTAGCTAAGCATTGTGTCTACTTTTACGGAGCTTATTTATTTTCTAAATCACTTTGGGACATAGGCTGGTATAAATGCAAGAAATTCATATAATGAAACTAAAATTTTATGTCTAGGAAAAATGCCAAGATTCATAACCATTCCCCCAGCTAAATTCTACTTTGCCTGATTTTCTGAATTAAGTGGTGGTAATTTTGTGCCTAATATGCATTCCTAGTTAACATGCTTGTCTCTATAAATTCTGTAATTGCTTATTCAAACAAGGCAACAGGCATATTACACATAATTGGAGTGCACAATCACCTCATTTAAATCAGCAGTCACTGTAATTTCATGTCACACTGATTATGCATGAAATCATGAGCATATTTTGCAAGACATTTGAAACCCAAATGCAAAACAGAGGCACAACGTAAGTTTCTAAATCAATAATCTTTTTCTTTCACCTTTAAAAATGTTTTCATTCCATGGTATTATTCTGCATTCCTGTGCATTTACTTCTGTTTGTCTATTTATTTTTGCTTTCATTAGCTCACTGTACTGTAATCAGGTCTGTGGAAGACTGTCAATTATTCTCATGAATAATTCCCACAGTCCTCCTGTGTCAGCTAAATGGTGCTTGTGTTCTTCCATGTGTGTTCAAAGAGGCCTAGCATTTCCAATAAGCTAAGGCTGAAGTGTTTTCATCCATGCATGGCTATCTTCTGTAGAAGTTTTCTCTAAACATAGTTGAGATTTTTGAGGACTATGTATTTGGCCTTTCAAACTATTTACATTCTTATTTCTATCTTTTTTATTAAAACCCATTTTAACCTGTTATTGCAATTGTAATTTATTTTTTTCATTTAATGAAATCAGAACTTTGGAGAAATTAACATTTTAACTTTTGAAAGGTTTACAGTTGGTGATTTAAATGCTTTAAAGTTTAATTAGATATAAGTTTAAATAATGTTTTTTGTATGAATTTTGTTTGCCATTTGAATATATAAAATAAAATTTAAAAAAAAAGACTGAACCCCTTATTGATGAGATGAGTTAAAGGAAGCTGTGCTTCATTTCATTCTGAAATAAAATACAGGACAAAAACAGAGCACTAGAATAATTTAACAATATGAAACACAGATAACTGTAGCTTGGCTGGTGGTGCTAAAATGAGAGAACTGGAGCTGGTTCTGCTTTTTCAATGCCTGTGCCTGGCTGTGTCACACTTTTCAGCTCAGCTCTGCATGAAACCAAATGCTACTTTTAAAAATGTATCTGGTTTTCAACTTTTCAGTACTCAGGCATCCAAAGCCATCGTATTTCCCTGTATCCCCCAGAGCATCCACACTTGGGATACACGAAGTTGCTAATCATTAGTCCAGCATCTTAACTAGCAACAGCAGAGTATTAACTTAAGTAGATTCTATTGTCTCTTGAGGAGTTTGTGGAGGACTTAATCCCCACACACCCCACTCATCCCCATTCTCACACTCGAAAATGTATGTTCAAATGGCTGTGTCCTCCTGTGGAAGAGGCTGAGTTTGAAGCCTGAGTGCAGAGCTGGAGCTGTCGCCCTCGCAGAGCTGATCCTACACTGGATGAGGTCTCAAGGAGCACTGGACAGAGGCCGTGTCTGCAGACAGCGCTGCCTGCCTGAGACCTCCCCTGGCACAGTCAGGAAGTCAGGATTCTTGCTAGCTAGTGCTTCACATCTGGTCAAACCCAAGAAAAAAAATACCAGTTTGGGGTCCAGTCTGTGATGCTTACAGTATAAAGTCCATCATCGGAAAGCACTTGAGCATAGACACAGACTCCACCTGCTATGAGAGTTCTTTCACTTGCTGTGTGTGTATAATTTACAAATGTGAACCAGCTCTAACAAGAGGGGGTGAGCCAGGAAGGCAGATTAACTGCCATATTAGACTTCCAGGACAGTGGAGGGTATTAATTATGCAGTATTCTGAGAGGTACACTGAAATCACTTTTGAAATCTGATTTCATGGGATCCAGAAATATGAGCTATAAGTGTCTGATTCATCCCAGGGTAAAATAATAACATACATGAGTATGTTCATATGTCTGCATAGCAATAATCTCTTGTGGAAAATAGTTACACATGTATTTATGCACCTATTTATATAGAAGCCATACATACAGATGTGTGTGTGCATGCACACACACACACACACACACACACACACATAATCAAGACCATAAAAACACTAGGAAAGAACTCAGTCTTAAATAGTGAGATCTAAGGATAACCAGTCCCTCAGCTGAAAGACAGAAACAGGGAGCAGAATGAAGCCCCCATAACCCAGCAGGAAATGGTCACTAGGAATATAGCCCAAAGCCAGGTGACACAGCTGCCTTGTCTTCCCTCTTCTGCTGTCTGCAAGACACAAATAACTTAATTGTGTGTGTTTGCAAATGAAAGACTGCCTTGACCATGATATAGTGTGGAAAGATGGGTGTGTAGCTCAGGATGCCTTAAAAGACCCTATTTTTAACATAGAGGGGACAATTTCTTGGGTAAGTTATAAAAAGTGGCCATTTCATGTTTCTTTTGTGAATATTAGAAGACTCTGCTTTTGATATTTAGGTTCATTTATATCAAACCTGGCAAATTTTCAGTAGTTCTCATTTATTAAAACCCTATTGAGACCCATCAGAGTCCAAACCTGCTTGCATTTAGCTTGCCAGATGCTGGAGGCTTTCCCAGCTGTTGCTTATCATTGGAAGACATGATTTCCCTTGATCCCCCAGCAATGACAGCTCTCACGCCAGCCTGCTGCTATAGAAGAAGCTCTGCTCCTTCCTGGACAGCCTCAAGCAGTGCTTCAGAGAGCCGGGCACTTGCTAGGGTGCCTCGACTGCTTGTTTTAAGAATCACAGCAGGCTTTCATGAAAAGTACTAGCTGTTAGTCAGATCAAAACCACCCTTCATAAAACACAGGTTAAGTTAGAGTGGAAATATGCCTGTTCTGGAGGGCATGTTCAAAACAATTGATGCTAAAAGAACTGGGTGAAGAAGTGAAGAAAATAAACAATACAATCTTCCTAGAGCAAGAACAAAACATAAAGGCCTTGTTTCTCTTTTCAGATGACATGCTGTAGGTGACTCCTTGGTCTGGGAGGTCAGGGATCTCTGCTCCCTGCTCAGTGCAGATAACAATCTTCAGAGCAAACCCTTTCTAGATAAACTTCAACAGCTAATCTGTAGCTCTTCTCAGGGTCCTCCAAAGTTTTAGTATGACTGAAAAGTCCTTCCCAGGCCTTATACTCTAGCAAAACCCATTAGTCTTCAACACCCTGGAAAATTAAGGATTGTTGCCATCTGCAGCAAATGTTTCTTGTGCAGTGCATTGCGCTCTTTGCACAAAAGGATCTGTTTGTATTTCCCTGACTCAGTCAGGGTCACAAATCCACCTCTGTGACTGAGGTGTATTTTTCTCCTGAGAGCAACATCAGCATAAGGAGATTCTGTTCCCTGCATGTTTCTCCTTCACGGTTCACTGTTCTCATATTCTGATTCTTGCACTGCCCTGTGACTGGCCTAAAATATTTGCTGATTTTAATCTTAATTAAATTAGTTCAATACCTGATTTAAAGGTCAAGGGAACACCGTTCAAAATATCTTTGATTTTATCAGATTTTGTGCAAGAATTAAACTCAAGAGCACTAAAATACATTAAAACAGTGATTGCTGTCTGGAATATTTTTAGGACAGTGTCAGCAACAGTGGTGGAATGTGGGAGTTTTTAGGAGTAGAAAGTTCATGAGAGATTTAATCTCTTATGAAAATTAGAATGAACTGTTTGGTGTATGACAGGTTCACAGGGCTCAGTTCCAAGTACCAGCTTTGCAGACTTTTCTGTGATTGAATTTAGGCATGTTAGAGGTGAAAAGTGATGATTACCATTCAAAGTCCATGTGGGATAAGAATTGTAATATGAGTAAGCAAATAAAAATTCTCAATAAGAAAATACCAACAGAGATCAGTTGCATTTCAAAAACAAAATCCTATGTTTCCAAAATTTCTTGCTCAGTAGTCTCAAATGGAATTTTTAGTATGCTGTAATTTTGGGGCAGCTTTTTCTTACCTAAAAAAAGAAATGGAAGTCAATGAAATAAACTGTCTGAGGAATGAAACAAGTGTGTTACCTGTGTTTCGAAACAAATACCTGAGACAGGGACTAAAATGCTTTTCATAGATAAGCATCTGCAGTCATCTCAGTACATCCTGAGATTATTGACTACTCAACCTAGCATTATTTCACACTGTTATGTTCTTTTCTTAAAAAAATATGGTTTTTTCCAGATGCTGCAAGCTTTTGCTGTTAAGTTGAGCACAGACAGTAAGTGTGGAAAGCATTTAGCCTCTTTCAACACACCCTCCACCTGGCAAGCTTCTGAAATACCAGCATATCAGAAATGGGTAAAATCTGGTGGTGTTTGGCTTTTTCAAGGCCATGTCAGCGCATGTTGAAACTGGATCCCAATTTCTTGAAATTAACTTCTTGCTGGAAGGCTGTGAGCATTGGTTTGCTGGTGCTGTAGCTTGCATGGCTACAGTCATAAGGGAGGCTGCAGGAACAGCCTGTCACTTGTCCTTTTCCAATGAAAGTCTCAAACAGTTGTAAACAACAAAATAGATCTACTTCAATAATCTAATTTGACTCACAATGTCAAATTTGGCACTCAGCAGCAGAAAAATCCAACAACTGCCTTTAGTCATAATATAGGAAAGTAACTGCATTCATAAGAAGCTAAAAGTAGTATGGAAAAAATCATTCTTAATGTTCTTATCTTACTTTCGGTATCTGCTATATAACTGCATGTGCAGATGCTTCTCCGGAAGACCTCTTAAACTGAATCCTTATCTCCTCCCCATCACTGTCTGAGCAGTCAGGGGAAGAGGGGGAGGGAAGCCAGCTGGAAATCCCAGGGTGCATTTCATGGAGTTTCCTGACCATCTGGGACTCAGCAGTATGTGCAGGAGCCTTCAACACCTTGAGAGAACATCAGCATGAAATCAGTGCCTGCCTGGTGCCCTGTCTTCTTTGTGCCCTAGAGATGGTGCACATGTTGCAGGCAAAACCCTTTTGGCTGTCACCTGCTTTCCTTGCTGTCTTATCCCTCACATGTCACCCTTGAGGACAGCCTCTATTCTCTACAAACACAGAAGAAAATCAGGACCAAATCTTATTCTTTTCCTCCCATACCCTTTCTAACATCTTAGCTTTCACTGAAGGCAAGTTTCACACGAGCTTGCTCAATGAGAACAGAATGCCACTATGGACTCCAGGAGCTGAAAATAGCTTTATGGTGGGAGAAGGAAAGAGTACTGGTTTTATATGGGCTCTATTACTTGTTTTATTTCTCTTTAGCAATGGAAACACCACTGACTAGTTCGAAGATTCTTGTTGTCTCCTGTTTTACTTTTTTATTTAAGTGTGGGAAAGTTACCTAGATAAAAGGATGTACTTACTTTAGTAAAGTATGTTTTCTTCCAGAAATGTATTCCAAAATGAGTATTTAGGTTTTCTCTTCTCCTATGTGATGCACCATATTTTCCTACCTATTACAGTTTATACATTCTTTAATAAGTCAGACCTTTTTCCCAAAAAATGTTCACTATCAATTCCTGTTGCATCCCTCTCAGCTTCCTTACCATTTTAGGGAACATGAATAAAGCCCCTCACCTGCAATGCAATTTTTCTGGGATGACAGGAGCCCCACCTTTTACCAGGAAAGACCAAGGGAAGATGTGTTGGGTGTTTTGAAAAGGAATGTGCCAGAGGGTTGCAAATCTCAAAAATAGGTCAAAACACTCCATAATGGGAGATGGAAGTAGCACACGTCTTCAAAGGAGAGTAACTGAAACTCACAAAAATTATATTTAATTTTTTTATCTAATCTTTCCTAGCATTAGAGGACTGTAATACTGCAATTATGTAATTACATGGTCTTATTTATTATTAATGTATATTAATGCATATTAAATTATGAGAATCCTAATCTTACATAATCTTAAGGATTATGCAATCAAAAGGTCTTCATAAATTCAGTTGTACACAACTACTCTGTCTTCTACAGACTGTTTAATAGACCGTATGGTAAAATTTACTTTGGCCATTTTATCTTGTAATTGAAGGACCCCACATGTGACGTTGACATAAGTAGATGGGAAGAGAGAAAGACAATAGAAGTGTAAATGACTGTCAGGTTTCCATTTGATGCAAAATACTCCCAAAATTGAGGATGCATCCCTGAATTTATAATTTCATTTTTCTCTTCCCCAGAAAACAAAAGCACAACTTGAAAAACAAAAGTGTATTACTTACTAGAAATGTTTTTAAGGATACACACAGCAAGGATAAAATTTAACAAACCAATGTAGTAAAAAATGGAACATGCACTATTAACTGGAATAATGAAAAGGTTTTTTCTAAATGAAACAGGTAATCCCATCTAATAAACAAATTGTATACTACTCATTAATTTTTTTCAATTATAATATTTCAGTGCTATATAACTTGAACCCTTCATTATTAGTTTTGTATAGGTCCTTGCTTGTTTCTGACTTTTTAAAAAGATGTTTAGCTTCAGCCAACAGATTTCTTTTTTTTTTTTTTTAATTCAGAGTTGACATTCAGAAATATTTCCTTACTGAGAGGGAAGTCAAATGCTTGTACAGACTCTTCCTACAGAGAGATGGTCAATGCCCCCAGCCTGACAGTGTTTACGAGGCATTTGTACAATGCCCTTAATTGCAGGCGTTAACTTCTGACTGGCCCTGAAGTGGTCAAGCAGTTGAACTAGATGGTCATTCCACCTAGGTAGGTCCCTTCCAAGTAAAATATTCTATTCTATTCTGTTCTATTCTAAAGTAGTCTGTTTTTCAAAGACAACATTTTTTTTAGTTGTTGATGGAACATTTATGTTGATACATGTTTTTTTTGTAGTGACCAAACATGCTTATTGTTTTAGGTAAGGATTTGAAATATATAGGGGATCAGTTAATGTCAGTACCAGACAGTAAAAAACAGAACTTCCATTGTGTAGACAAATGCCCTGTACAGCATAAGACTCACTCAGCAGCAGGTCTGTGTCTGCCTTAGTCTTCCTTTTACTGTTTATGTACTTGTAGATCCTTTCTTGTAGCCTTTCACATCCCTTAACGGATTCAACTCCATGCTGGCCTTGACTACTCTGACCCTGTCCCTGCAAGATCAGCCAGATTCCATTTCACGTCTGATTTTAGATAGGAGCTCCTTGCTCATCCATGCAGTCTGCCTGCCATCTTTGCTTGGATTTTTGCCCTTCACTTCTTTCCTGTCATTCATAAAAACTACTAGGAAAGGCCAAGCCATCATGATACAAGGACAGACCACAAGGTGACACTTCTTGAAGTGATTGCACAAGAATGTGAATTTTAAAAATGCCAGGAACACTTGAAGATTGCTCCCCTAAGCTTTTCCCATGGATAGAAGATGGGTCCAAAGTGTACAGTAGAGGTCTTTACACATGCACTTTGCAGCATATTAAAATAGGGAATCAGGTTCTCCTGTCACAGCAACGGCCTGCACTGTCTCAAGTTGGCTAAACTGATTTGTCAGGGAGTGATGAGACTCACTATTTTATATAAATGGGTCACTGTTCCCTTTATCCCACTCACTCAAAGCACACTGAAATCACATCCTGTTAATGCTAAAAATTAAAAGGGGTCATTTCTGCAAAAAGAGATAATCTTGCTATTTTTCAGGGCTTTTTGTGGAGTCTGTTAGCAAGGCCATGATAACTAAGAATAAACGAAAATTAGTCACAGGCTATTGATTGTTTTGGTTCTAAGTGAAGAAAAAAACTACACTGGGGCGATTTGCTTTGCTGATCTGTGTGGTGATCCAAGACCCATTTAACACCACCAATGAAAAAATAAAGGGGAATAAAAAAAGAGGAAGGAAACCGATGAAAGTTAGTGAGCGTGCTGGAGGTTGCAGCTGGCAAGTTCAGCCACCCAAGAGCTGCTGCTGTGGGTGAAGGAGCTGGCAGAGGGCCAAGATCTGTTTGTGTGGTTTGATCCAAAATGAAAGCTGAAATCAAAAGGGCTTCTTTTAATTCACTTGCATTACTTGCATTGTTCTCATCCTCTGTGTGTTTTGCTAAGAATTTTCTCTTCCAGCAGTCAGCATGAGAAGCCCTGGCTGCCTGAAGCCTTTTCAGCTCACCCTCACCATTTGCTTTCCCTATTCCTGCATGAAGTTGAAGGATGGATCTTGTTTTCTCAGGCCAAACACAGCACTGTGTGTGAGCCCTGAAGAGGGACCACATTGTGATAATGCTCTGTCCTTGTCCTCTTGGGAGTGATGACCCAGAGAACACTGGCAAGTTAATCAACCACACTCCTGCAGGCAGGCAGAAAAAAATCATCTAGTCGAACAGATCCCATGGTATCACTCACAGCTTTTCAGTTCACAGACTAGGACCATGAAAAAAATAATATCAGGTAATCAGAGCTGGCTTCCAGTTAGCAGAACCTAAGGCAGGTGGTTGGGCCAGTGTCTGCCTGCATGGGGGGGAGGTGGGAGGTGCTAAAGCCCTACGTCTCTCTAGTGCCAAATCTGATATTTCTCTCAGCAGTAGCAAAAATAGTTCAACAGGGCACCAGCTTAATACAAGCAGTTTGTTTGACCTAGATGTTGTCATTTTTATTCCCCAGCACCTCAGCCCTGGCTTTGGGTTCCAAAGTAGTAAAAAGAGAAATTTTGTTTGACTAATTTTTGTTTGACCTCAGTATATAAAAAAGAAGACAAGACTGGTGGGAGCGATTATTATCTGTGGTGCCAGCATACATGGTAGAAGAAAATGGTGAGTGAAAATGTTGAGAATTAGACCTTGTTTAAGATGTCGTGTCTCAAAATCAAGATAATTATAATCTAGATGGTATTTTAGATATCTTTCCTTTGTTTGTTGTCTTCCTCTATCCCTTCCCTCCAAGCAATGAACTGCCTTAGGAGGTCTGCAGTCCACTGTGTTTTACCTGTGTGAAAAGAAGAAAGGGACAAATTTGCCTCCTTCACGCTCACATGTTATGTAAGGAAAGATGAGACTCATTTTTTGGAAGAAAAATGTGGTTTTAACCCAAATGGGGACATGTGGGTTGCCGTGTCCTGGGGAACCAGATGATTTTGGACCTTTGCCTCTGTTTGTTTATCTCACTGACTTTTGCAATGCTGACTGTGGAAACCATAAGCGATATTAGCTTTCCATTAACTATCACCTATGACCTAGTTTAGTATTTCACTTTTGTGTTGCTTGTTACTTTAGTTCCAGGAATTAATGACTCCCTGGAGGAGCCTGATCAAAGCAGGGACCAGACAGTTAACAGAATGCTGTACGTATGTCAGACAGTCGTGCTGAGGTTTCTAAGAATTACTGAGATTTGAATGGGTCTTCCTGGGACATGCAGACTTTGATGATGTAACTAAGCTGAAAGAGGTTTCATTGGACGAACAGTGCTGTTGGGTTAAAAAGGACAGTGAACATTTTAGGTAGGGATCTAAGAGGAATGAAAACAAGCGTAAACAAACATCATGGCAGCACTTCCGGGTGTATTCCCAGCCATCCATACCTAGTACCAGGCATGGCAGACAAGCTTTTACTCTTGAGAAATTTGAAGCAAAGTGTAGTCCAGGGGTCTCTGGCAGGCAGCATGGTGTGTGTGCCCAGGGCATTTCCCATGCACCATGAGTGACTCGATCATCTGCCCAAGAAGGTGTGTGAGAAGAAGATTACTGTACATTTTCTGATGCAAGCACAGAAAAAGCTCAAGACCAGCTAGGAAAAAATGATCTAATTGAGAACTGTCTGAATGGCAGATCCCAGAGAGTCATAATCAAGCGCACAGGGTCTAGTTGGAGGCCTGTCACTAGTGGTGTCCCCCAAGGTTCAATACTAGGCCAAATATTGTTTAACTTTTTTATTAATGACTTGGATAAAGGGGCAGATGCCTCCTTCAGCAAGTTTACTGACAACACAAAGCCAAGAGGAGTGGCTACTATCCCAGAGGGCTGCGCAGCCCTTCAGAAGGATCTCAGCAGGTTGGAGAGATGGGCAGAGAAGAACTGACTGAAATTCAACAAAGGCAAATGCAGGGTCCTGCACCTGGGGAGGAATAACCCTGGGCACCAGCACAAGCTGGGGGCTGACTTGCTGGGAAGCAGCTCTGCAGGGGTCCTGGTGGACAAGTTGTCCATGACCCAGCAGGGTCATAAGCCTTGGGGCCAAGAGGGCCAGTGGTGTCCTGGGATCATTAGGAAGAGCAGCAGCAGGTCGAGGGAGGTGATCCTGCCCCTCTACTCAGGCCTGGTGAGGTCACATCTGGAGTGTCCAGTTCTGGGCTCCCCAGCACAAGAGACGTGAAGCTCCTGGAGAGGGTCCAGCAGAGGGTGACAAAGAGGATAAGGTGACTGGAGCATCTCTTGAGATGAAAGGCAGAGGGAGCTGGGACTGTTCAGCCTC
>VXBT01000650.1:140987-160387 GCA_013400235.1 Oriolus oriolus
GTAAGTATCTGAAAGGATGGCGCCAAGAAGATGGAGCCAGGCTCGTCTTGGCGGTGCCAAGCAATAGGACAAGAGGCAATGGGCAGAAAGTGATGCACAGAAAATTCCACCTGAATATGAGGAAGAGCTTTACTGTGCATGTGACTACACACTGGAACAGATGTTGCAGAGGGGGTGTGGAGTCTCCCTCACTAGAGGGATTCAACAAGCACCTGGACACAACCCTGTGCCATGTGCTCTGGAATGATCCACCTCAGCAGGGAGGTTGGATCAGATGACCCACTGTGGTCCCTTGCCTGTTCTGTGACTGTGATTGATTCTGTGATTCTATGATTCTATGTGGTCACAGCTACCTCATCCTGGTTTGCATGAGGGCTATGTTTTCCTCTGATTGATACAGCTGTGAGAAGATAAAGCTGGCAAAAGAGATACTTATATTCTGAGGGATTTTTTTTTTACATTGTATGAAGAAGGTCCTGCGCTTCTGATTTGTTTGTAGCTATAGATATGCCATTTTTTATTTCCTGTAGTCATTTCCTCCAGTTGCCTCCAGCATCTGGTATAAAGTGATCAAATAGTAAGTCCAGAGATTATGATTACTCATCTCTTCACAGTGTGTTGTGTCATTCCAACCATGAGACCCATCTTTCAAGCATATTTGATGATCTTCATGCTGGGCAACCTTGTGGCTTCTCAGTCTTCTGGTAAGTTTAAATCCCCAGATATTTATTTAAGAAATTGACATGTCAGCTAGCAATATTTCTGTGTATATTTTACCTCATGTGTTACAATATTCAGTGGTTTTTTTGATGAAACAAATGAACCAAACAAAAATTAATAGAAATGAAAGCGGTCTGTTAAAAAAAGAAAAGATAACAGATTTCTGTGGAAGTTTTCTAACAGAGTAGATTGCAGCCAAAAAAGTCCAGCCTTCACTGAACAAAGAAGGATAAAACACATTCAAGGTAAGATTTCTGCACTTAGAAGATTAGAATGAACACTATGGGAAAAGATTAGCAATAATTTGCTCCTGAGAAAGCATCACTGTAAAAATACTACTACACAGCAAAATTAATAAAGACCAGTTGTTTGGCTGCCTAAGAACATCTCTATTTTAGGTATTTGTCTGTAATGTCATTATTTATAGCTTGTCAAAGATAAATTATTACATTACATTACATTGCATTATTACAGAAATCAAACATAAAGCCCAACACCTACACCAAGAATCTAACCCTCACTCTAGTTAATTTCCCATAAGCTCCCTGTCATTCATTTTATTAGGAAGAAGAAATTCTTTAAAATTATGATCTCTTCCTATCAACTTGTAAATCAGCTCTCTGTTCTGCCATACATATGGTAAATACCATTTCTGACAATGCTACACCACCAGGTTCTCCAGGGTTAATTGTCCCTGTGAGTCACTGGTTGTCCTGTGAGGGAAGGTGACTTCCCTGCCCTAAGATGGCAATCACCTATAGCCATGCTGTGCTAATGGCATGCCTTTGTGGAACAAAATTTGGAAATTAGAGTCGTGATGCTTATTTAATGCAGTGTTGTGATGCCTAACAATGATCAGTGATCTTCTCAAAAAAACTCCAAAACACTAGGTTTTGGTGGATTCTAAGAATTATGCTATACGAATTATACCTTGTCTCAAAATGTCTATAAAAAACTTTCACTTGCTGACTTTTTCCTCTTCTTGAAAATGTTTTCTATTCATTCTCTGCCCTATGCATTCAATTCAGCAGTCTTGTGCACGAATGGCACTTTCCCCCACGTTTGTTCCTATTAAAAAAATGAAACTGTCCTTCATCAACCAGTAGTATTAAGGGTAACTAAAGGTACAGGTTCAGATCTGGGTCTTGTTCTCCAGTAGTTTCTGTACAGTGTACTGCAACATGTGGAAGTTCAACATGTGGTTAGTTATCAGGTTTCGTCAGTGTAAGGAAATCAAAAGTGGTTTTTCTTCTTTGTTATGCATCAATGAGGTTGCAACTGTTCCAGTACATGCGTGTTCCATTCTGTTATCTTTGAAGATTGATATTCTGCCTCTCCCTTTCTTTTTTTTAATTTGTTCCATGACATTTAGCCTTTTTACATGTTCCCTTTCAGTAGTATTTCTCAGTAATAAACTTTGAAAAATAGAAAGGAGGTGGAATGTACTTGCTCATATTCTTGCTCATGGTTGTATCTGCAGAATTTTTTGCTCAAGGAAATTTCTTTTTTTTTCCCCTGTAGAAGTACTTTCTCCACACACCATAGTGGTGTTTTCCATGCTTCTCTGTCCTGAGAAGAATTAGGTGCCCAGCAGGGCCTGTGAGGTTAAGGTTATGCAGAACCTTACCAGTCTCTGTCTGGTTTCATGGAAGGTGTAGACTTGAATAATTCTCTCTGAAGCTCTTGCTCCAGGGCACTGGCATGTGTCCTGCAGCAGTGCAGCATGCTGCATACCTAGCTAGACCAGCAGGTTATCCTCAGACACAAAGTTGTGCCACCTCTTTTAGCCCAGGGACTGCCTATTCAGAATATTTTTGACCTTCTCATCTGTACATTATTATAATAGAAAGAATAGAAGATACAAATGATTCTGCCAGCAGAAGAATAGGTATATAGTTGCTTAAAACCAAACACCTTTTCAGTTAATGGCAAGGGAAACAATATCAAAAAGAAAAATATATTTCAGATAAACTCTACATATCCTCAGAGGATTTTATGTCAATTTAATCTAAGCTTTAAAGAAACTCACTTAGGTCATGCGTCTCTTCATGTTGAAATTTAAATTATGCAACATATACAAGTTATAATTTGAAAAGATACATACAAATACTTACTGTACATTTACAAAAAATACAACTCATATTACATTCAAAAAGGCTTCAAAACTCATGAAATTAGGAAGCACAGAAGAATATTTATCTGAATAGAGCTCTGAAGACAAAATCTTTAATGATAAAAGATTGGCAAGATTCTGTCCTACGTACCTACTTAATTATGTTGAGACAGATTTCTTATTAAATTCTTTAAAATTAGAGCACAGGCAAGAATATGTATATATCACCAGATGGTTTTATGAAAATTTTGGTTCCATTTCAACTAACTTTCTTATTGTTATAGAATTTAATAATGTATTATCTTCCATTTTAGTATATAAATAACTGCAGCCATTGGAGTTTATATTTTTATGTTAAAATCCCAGCATTTTAATTCAAAATATGTAGGGATGTTTTGCAGGAAAAGGTTCTGATCTTAGAAAGATTTATTTATGTTGTTAAGTTGATACAATCTGACCAATCCTGCTGAAGTCAACTATTCAGAGTGTGTGCAGTTAGGTCCATGAATAAATCAGTGCAGGTCTGGAGTCAGTCTGATATTCTTTGCGATACATAAACGTTCATCACCAAACCCAAGATTTAGTCTCCACCTCTGAATTTCAGCCTCTAATAAGTAGTCCAGAGTTATAATACATTTGAAAAAATAGAAAAAAATGAGTGTTGTTTAAGGTTCAGAATTGTTACCTTCCAACAGGCTAGTCAGAACAGACCCTTAGTTTTTAGTTAGTGTCCACTTTGTATTGTGTGGAAATCCCATGTGATGCCTCTGGTTTCCTTACTATTATCCATCTCTAAAGCCAGTCATACCTCAACTAACCCACTGAGAGTTTGAAGAGATCAAACCTCCTATTGAAAGAATGTTATGAGGCTCAGGGTTTTAATGCTGCTGTCCTTTTCACATTGGTATTGAGGGAAAATGTGGCACCCTGAAAAAGGATTTCAAGAACTGACCTGCACAGAGATAGAAGGGTGGATTACAACTTTACCAAAATCTTTCTTTCTCTGCTGGCAGATTGTAGGATATATAGTTACAGGTTCAAGGAGGTTTCCAAGCATATATCACCTATTTGAGAAGCAAATTCAGTCTAAATATTGTCACCATAGCTATTGTCAGATGCGTAAAAAAATTGTGGTTCAGCTATTTCTGTGTGCTCTCTCTCACAATTAATGATACAGTGCTATCTCTCTTAATTCTAACAATATCCCCATAAATATAATATGCAAAATATTAAAAAAAGTCATTTGTGCTGCCCAGTAAGATAAAATTAATTCAGAACAAATAAGCATTCTATTATATTGTTTTAGCACTCTGAACTTGGAGGGATAAAAATCATAGCATTGCAGTTTTTTCCTCTTTCAGATATTTAAACCAAGCTTTTCCTGTCCTTGCTTCTGTTACAGTGTTTTGTATTTAGGCTATAAACTCCTTTTTTCCTCTTCCTTCCTTTTTTCTGTACCTGTACAGCCCTTGTGAACAAAATGACTGAACACCTCAGATCCACTGTGATGGGAAGAGACTTTCTAAAAGGGGCATGTAGTGACAGGACAAGGGGCATTGGCTTTAAAATGAAAGAGATTAGATTCAGATTATATATCGGGAAAACTTTCTCTACTGTGAGGGTTGTGCGGAACAGGCTGCACAGAGAAGCTGTGGGTGTCCGATCCCTGGAATTGTTCAAGGCCAGGTTGGATGGAGCTCTGAGCAGCCTGGTCTAGTGGAAAGTTCAAAAACACGCCCTGCAGACAGCATTTTGCTTTCTGTCATTGTGCTCAACTATTGTACATGTAGAAACAGCATCAGAAATTAATTTTGAAATTAATTACCCTTGAAAATATGTAAATAAGAAAGTAAGTACTCTTCCTGTTCTTATTTTCATAATTGAAGCATGATCATTAACACTTTCTCAAAAGTGAAAATACCGGCAATCATACTAATTATCCAAAAGCAAAAAGTGTATATTTTGTTGCTTCTAAAGGGAATTGAAAGGATTCATTCTATAGTCATAAATATGATCTCAGGACAGTACAATATTCTCAATTCACTAACATTTATATATTTTTTTATAATGTCAATTTTATTTAAGGATGGAGAACATGTAATTATACACTTAGTACACATTAAATATACATTTAACTACATTTATAGAAAATCTAAGTCCAAGAAGTAAAGGACTTCAGTTACACTATAAACTGTGTAGCAGAACTACGCTAAAGTAGTCCATAAAAATTAAAATATGTTAGTGCAATCGTGGATCAAGAATCCACTGTTAGGCACTTTGCCATCATATTTCTTGGTGGCTTTAGTAAAAGACAAGATCATCTCTTAGACCTGCAGAAGGGAATTACAAAGAGCTTAAAGACTTAGGAAAAATGAGCTACATAGATAATTTGTTGCAACAGAGGTAGAACTGGCTGGATAAACTCCATTTTATTACACCTTTTAAGGTTTTTAACTTCTGTTTTTGCCTCAGCATGTAAACAAGATTTTTCTGTTTGAGAAAACAATACAGAACAAGCTTGCAGGCATTAGATAAGAGATGGAGGAGTTAGTTTCAAGTCCTTTTCTTGAATAAGAGCAGAATCTTTTTTCCACAGCTCCATGAGTCACACAGCAGAAACCTGAAGGTACATCTACCCAGTATGTCCTGGATTTTTGTCATAACTGTCTTGAATGGTTTTGACAAAACTACATGTTACAACTCAAATACACCTCTACAAAACTGTTCTGACTGTAATTTGAGTAGTCATAAAGCATGTAGACACAGAGATGTAGGCACGAAAATAGGCAAACTGCTTATTTGAACCCATGTATTTCTCACATTCTTTGTGTTGATTACAGAGAAAAAGATAGCAACCATGAGAATAGTTATTCCTGATACCCATGAAATAATCAGGATGACTGGATGTGATGAAAAGCTCATAAGAAATATTTTTAAATTTTAAACTCCTTCAAAAGTCCAGAGGGGCATAAAATGTACACAGCAATCAAAGCTAAAATCCTCTATTCTCCTTCTAGACAGGAATATTCCAGCAAACGTTTTTAGTGGTAGAGACTTCACAGTTGGAGACAGCAGTCTGCAAATTTTACCTTCAAGTGGTTTCTTGATGATATGTTTTCTTCCTCTTTTTTTCATTCAAGTAAATACAATTTCACATCTTATAGAATGCAAAATAAGTTATTCTTGATATAGAATGCGTTTCTAATCCTTCTGCCTTCTTAACATCTCCACTTCTTCAATGTCAGGTTTATCTCAGTGTGTGATTGTGGATTCCTGTGTCCCTAGCAAGAACAATAACAAGGAGATGATCAAGAGGAAATAATATCTGCGAGCAGTCAGAGGACATTAAATGATTGTGCTTGTATTTAAGGTGGAATGGGCCAGAACAACATAGATTAAATATGCAGCGCACCTACTTGTGCTAATCTGCTCTGTGTTCCTGTGAGTCTTGACTGGTCTGCACTCTGGTGTTAGTTCCTTGTTTCGTACCATAAACATTTGACAGTTTACACAGACATTCCCTGTAGCATTAGTTCCCAAATAGTTTTCCTCAGCACGTATTATGGAGAAAGTTGTCCTCAAGGTATAGGCCTTATGAAGTGCATAAACATGCCCAGTCTACGCCTTTTGGTCTTGGGACCATGCTGCCAAGTCTCTCTCTCTTGTATCACTGTGCATGTCTTCATTTCACTATTTTGAAATTCTAATTTCAACCTCTCTACGTTATTTTACTCTATTTCCTTGTATTTTGGACGTTCTTATGTCTTCTTATTTTATGATCATCTGAACCTACTGCATACATATCTTTGAAAACACTGATTACCTACTAACGTCAAGAGATGTTTTTCATACTCACTCTTGAAATCTTATTCTCTGTAAATGTCCTGAGCAGGTGGGAAAGATGCCATCAACACCACAATAATCAACTTCAACAACGAGAAGATGCAGGTCACATGGGCAACAAGAGAGCTTTTTCCCAATGAGAATGTGTCATTTTTTTACACGTGAGTATTGTCAGTGCCTATTCCTCTCCTGTTAAAGGATTTACTTTGGGAGAATGAAATATCCAAGTACATTCAAGTCTTCTGTGAACTAGAAATGCTTTTAACATTTGTAAATATCCAGCATGAAACCCATTTATATTCACAACCTACAGAAGTGTACAAATCAATAAACCTGGTGAGTAATCAATCACAACAGACATGATATGAAAGATTTGTCCCTCTTCTGTCATTGTGCTAAGTGCTAATAACACTATTGAAAATGTTTTTCCACATATGTGTATATATTTTCCTTATTAACTGACATCATTAATGACTAACACAAATGTAATATTTTGGTTAAAGACAGTCACAGTGCTTATCTTTTCTTTCTGGGTTGTGTATGTGAAAGAACTTTTCACAGTGCAGCCCTGGAAACAGGATTATGAGCGCATCTGTTTGAGCAAGTCATTCTCTTATTAGAAAACAGCAGCATGAACGAAACTTGATTATTTCAGACTGCATCAAAACCCAGGGCTGGAAATTCAGTGCCGTTTGGGTGATGAATTCCCTCACACCACTATGAAATTTGTCATTCAAGAAATACCATGCTCACACTTTCCTTGGTATAGCATCTAAAAAAATGAAAAAAGAAAGAGCAGTAAAAAAAATTAATTAACTTGTGTTAATTGTTAAGTTTTCCATTTACCAATATTATTCCATCTACAGATTTGATGAAGGCAAGCACAAAGTTTGGAAGCCATGTACCACCTATTTATTGGATCAAGATTATAATTCTGGATGTCTTTTTAAGACAGAAGGACCCACCCTTGCCATCTCTATCAGGAACAGCAACAGAAGTGAAGAGCTTTTTTCTAGAAAATTAAAATCTGATTTTTACAGTAAGTATGAAAAATCACAACTACTTTGGCAGTTTTAGTATCCTCCCTGATTCTCCAGTTCTCTAAGTTTGAGAAGAAATCAGTTATATGGCATATAAAATTATTAGTGTGCATGTCAAAACAAAACTATAGTTATTTCATGTTGATTTTTGTTCCTCACTGTCACCAGTAGTTACACAGGCTGGTGTGCAGCTGCAGCTAAGTGAGATTGATGCCTTAGGTTTTAGCTTTTATATTTTCCAAGTTCTGTATCCTCTGTATTCCTAGTGTGTAACTTTGACTGTCTTGCAGCCTGTCAGCTGCTGTTCTCTCATGCTAAGATAGACATAACAAAGCCTCTCCAGGCTTGCTCTCCAAGGACACCCAGACTGTCCTAGGGCAGAAAAGTGTAAACCAACATCTTGAGAATGCAGGCAAGTTGAGGGGGGCGGTTACATTATTAGCTAAAGTTTAATTGGCGAATTTATGCTGATATGCAAAGGGACCAAACCTATAACAGTGTGAAGAACTTGTGACTCATCGTCCATCTTGAATGTAGCCTTTGGCCTGCCCAGGGTGTACCTTTGAAGGCCTTTTTTAAATAAATATCACCTTTATTCCCTTACCCTGTCTAGTCTCTGTTTCCAGGTTGGCCTTTTAAGGCATCACGATAACACAGGACAGTCAGATTTGTCCCAAAATACAGTTTCAAAATCCTAATGAAGATACTAAAAATATATATATGGGAGTGCTTTGTCTTGTGCAGGCCTGCTCCTCAAGAAAATGAATAATACTTTTTTTGTCTAGTGCTGGCTGTGTGATCTTTCTCCTATTGTCCACCTTCATTCTTTTGCCATCTTTCATGCTATGCGAGGCAGCAAACTGCATCTTGTCAGAGATGCTGTCACAAACCCATTACTGGATGCCAATAGAAATTAGCTGAGTGGCTCTGGTACAGTCTGGCAGAGTAAAAGGGACATCCTACTACCAGTAGAGAGATGATGTTCCTGTTTTTACTAAATCCTTCCTGTCCCCAAATGTATATTTTACATCTAGTGTGAGATTATTTTATGAAAAACTTCTGGAATTTCAAATCGCTACATCGTTCAACGTGGAGGGATTTTTTTCCTAATAGAAATGACACAGAAGATATAGAATGGAGAATTATCTGAAAAAAAATATATATTCCAAATTTATTAATAATGTTTTAGCAAAAGGGTTTAAACACAAACCTGCCAAGGCATCAAACTTTGCGAATACTTTCATATCTCATAATCTTACCAATATCTGTTAAATTATGGAAAACTGCAGCCTGAGCTTCAAATTTTCGCTATTAAACACCCACTTATAATAAAAATTAATTTCAAAAGGGTTAGGTACCAAACAACAAATATCCAGGATCAGACTGAAGTCTTTAAGTTAGGAAGGCAGAATTTTCACAGTACAAAAAGGCGACTAAAGGATTGAGAAAACAGGTAGCTCTCTTTTCACCCCTTCATTTCCCGCTGCTGAAGACTTACCAGCTGCATGGGTCAAACAATGGAGCTGTCTTCAGACCCTCTGAAAACGGTGAGGGGCACACTCAGTCGTGTGTAGGCAGGAACCCAATGCTTTTGCAAATGCCCCAGCATATCCCACATACCCTCCAGCAGCTGCACAAGTCTGTCTTGGAGGTTTTATGGAGCTGAATTTGTCACTTTATTTCCAATGAGGACGCTTGTTTCTTTGTCTGGATTGCAGGGAGTATGAGGAGACTAAAGTCCTTCCGTAAGTACTTACGATAGGTTCCTGACATGAGACTATTACAATTATAAACTCTGCTAGTTTTGCCTGGGAAGATCTGACTTCCAGCTGAGTTATTGTAACAACCTCGAAGGTGGATTTTTGTAGCAAGCTAGGAGGCTGTGGCTTAAAAGAGAGACGGGCTAGATCGCTTTCTTCCAAAATAAAAAGGATTTAATAACATGAAAATAATAAACAAAAAGCACCTGAAGCAGACAGTAACAAAAGCACTCACCCCAGGGAGAAGAAATGAAAGAGCATGTGACTTCGGGAACAGGGTTTTTTTAACAGAGAGGTTGGGTGGGATTACAAGGGTTATTGTCCCACAAGATTGCAGAAGTGAGAGACCTACAGGTTGGGGGTCCAATGGGTTTGATGGGAGAGGCACTGCAGCAAGATTAGGCCAACCACGATTCAGGGTAGATGGAAAATTCTTGTTGTCTGCCCTTTTTGGGGGCTTTGATGTAAAAGAAACCCTTGCCTCTAAGAGGCGCACTGCAACATGAGACAGTTACTGCCTTTGAATGTGGCACCCCAGATGGTGACCAGTACCATGACGTCAAGCTCCATTTTGATGTTTAATAGGGAGATCAGCTGCAAAAGCAAAACCTCCAAGAAGAAAGTCCACCTTCTTCACTTACTACTCAGTGAAATACTGAGTCAAGGAAGGAACAAAAAATATTTTAACTGTAAAGTGCTTTTTAGGAAGCTATAGCAACATTTGTTTCTCTTCTTCGTAGTAAAGCCCAATCGACCAGAAAATGTGACCTTCTTCTGGAAAGAGGACACTGTTACTGTAAGCTGTAACAAACCAGAGAGAGCTGCGAGGTGCTTGAGACTGGAGCTTCAATACAAAAGCAAGTTTGACAAAGAGTGGCAAGTGAGTTATATGTCACATTTTTAATCAACATTGAAAAGACTCGGACGTCACATTTTTAATCAGCACTAGAAGGAGCTGGAAGTAGCATATCCATAGAATATAAAATACAGTTGTTTCCAAATTTTCCCCCACCCTGTATTTTCAAGTATAGCTGGTAGCAGAAAACATCCAGATTTTTAGGACCCTGGATTTCTCCATGCCAAAAATAATTTACTTTACAAGTTATAGGCAGATGCCATGCAAAGAGCTGAGGGCAATCTAAGGGAAAATCATACATTCAGAATAGGTAAATTTGGAAAGATAGAAGCAGAAAGCAGATTAGAGAAAAGAAGAAAAACTAATGAGATAGTATGAAAAAAAAAGAAATTACACAGGATTTTTATTTCTTCTAAAATTATTATTTCACTAAATTAAACCTTTCCATTCTCAGATATAATTTGTAAATATTTTGTGGATTGGAGTGTCTTTGTATATTGTAAATATGCAACTGTAACATAGTACACTATGCAGTGATGGCTATGACCTTCAACTCAATACCATACAATGAGGAATGGATATGAATAGTCAAAAGTCAATCAAGAAACAGAATTCCTCAAAACTCAGAGAAGTTAACATTCAGTTCTGAGGTTTGGCATTGGCCTATCCCTTGTCCTAGTTGTGATCATAACTGAATGCAGCATTTTGAAGCACTGTCTTGAAAACCAGAATTAACAATGATACACCTTCTTTCTCAGTCCAGAACTTCTACGTGCTGTAGTGTTGGAGAGCAAGGCTTTGATCCAAGGAAGTGTTATTCTTTCCGGGTCAGACTGAGGAGGATAGTACCAAACTGCAATGTAGTTAATTACAGCAGTGACTGGGAAGCAGAAACATTTTGGATGAATGGCACATTATTAGGTAACAGCTAATATATATATATATATATGTATATATATATAAAAATAAATATTGTCTAAATGCAAAAGAAGAAGGGGTGACTGCAAAAGAAGCTGAGGACATGCAGCAAATCAATCAGCAAATCAATGTTACACTATTGTGCTCCATCTTGTGTTATCAAAGAAAGTTCATGTGACTAACTGAGCATGTTCAACTCTGTCTGCTTTGTTCCTGATGGCCCCAAAAGCTATCAATTTATGTCATAATCAGCAAAGTTAAGAGTGTTCTTATTATTTGTGTTACAATAGTGTCGAGGATCCCACAGCAACAGTGATGTGATGCATGGCGGCTCTGTGGGTGTGGGTGTTGAAAGGGGGTGCCCACATATGATATTTGGACGTCAAATATGAGCTCTAAGAAAATCTCTGATGTCCAACTTCTGAAGGCATTTTGTTTTGCAAGTACATCCAGCTGAACTACAGACCACAGGTCACAGAATTCTGGTGCTCAATGGTGCTGGATTGATCGAAACAAGGAGGATGGGGAAAAAGAGATTGAAGGGAAGCAAAGGCAGTATCAGCATTGCTTTCCTACCAGACAGTTGCATTTAACTGAGTGTGACTGATTTTAATTAGATTGTCAATGTAACCAGTATTTCTACTGCTTATCAAAACCAAAACCCAGACTTGCTGTAGTAAAAAAACCTGTACACCATTCCAAAACATTTATATTACCTAAGCACAAAATGCCACCCACTAGGCTTTATCAGAATTATGAAGCCCTCAGTTGTCCAGCGTAACAAGCTCCGAGTTCTCTAAAATGCAATGGGGTATTAGCTCACTTGAAGACAATCTATGTACACAAAGCTGGGATGAAATCCTGGAGCATAGGTAGCCTGTGCACTCATGGCCACAGTGCCGACTTAGAGAGAAGACTCTTCCGCTATGCAAATTGTGAGCCTGCAAGCATGTCCTCAGGTGTGGCTGGCAAATGCCCTTAAGAAATAAGGACAATGTCTTCCTCTGCTCCTCTGAGAGAAACAACTTATCTGCCATACCTGAACCATTTGACCAGAGGCTGTCAGCAGGTACCTGCAAGGAAGGACAGAGGAGACAGACTAAGTGGTTAAGACATTCTGTGTGCCCCCGGATCAGAAGTGACATTGATGCAGCCCATTCATTGGGGCAAGCAGTTTTCTTCAGGACTTTAATGAGTTACTGACTCCAAATCTATAACCAGACAAAGCCATGAAGCTTCAAGAAGTTTCATAAACTCTGAAGACCTCACTCATGGCAGGGGGTCACATTTTTACTTGTGGTTTCCTGGCAGCTAAACAGAGAAGGGAGGTGGATCAGGCTGGGCAGTTGCTCCTGTATGAATAATCATCCAGGATTTTGGCATTTTTGTGGAGACCAGAAGGTCAGTAGTGGGAGGCAAAGTTTTGAAGTTTCATTACAAAAGCTGCAGGAAAAACACTGAGAATGCAGAAAAATGCACAAATTCATTAGTTTTATATACCTGAGTGTTAGATGTTAGCCTGCCACTAGTTACTTTCTGGGTATCAGGTCTTGTGGCTTGCTGGCTCTTTGTTTGCTGGGATTGTTTGTTTTTTGTTGGGAGAAAAGACATTTGGGCTACATGTAAACTTACATTTGCAGCTTTAGTGATTGTGAGTAGGTGTATGTAATACAGATCTTAGCACAAAATTGCTTTATCACTGTCAAGGCAATGTGATGAAGATGAGTAAAAATACTTGATTCATTCATAATGCATTTACAGTATAAGCCCCCTCCATTGTCCTGTACTAGGTCAATTTAGATAAACAAAAGCACAATTTTATTTTGCTGCAAGGTTTGGGGAAGTAGAGATTTTCTTTTCCGTCTCAATTGAACAATTAAGCTTGTCTTATTTGTCCTTAAAAACAAATGGGTTTTTTTTCTTTTTAAAGAAAAGTCAATATTTTTGCATGATTAGGAACATTTACAGTTAAAGAAAAAAAAATTTTTGACATACTCTTTTTGTGATTATTCTTAGATTCATGTGATGAGGATATAACTTCTCAGACAAACACAGTTATTGTTTTAAGTTGTTCGCTGGCAGTACTTTTAATGATGCTTATCCTCCTGATTCTTCTGTGTAAATGGCAGAGGTAAATACAGTTTTTTTGGTTACTACTAAATAGCCACGTCATGAAAATAGAGCTATCGTTCAGGATGAAGCCTCTTAGCAATCAAAATTCTTACCAGATAAATGAAGTCATGGTGAAGATGTAGAAGTCAGTAGCTTAATTGCTATTTGAGGAATGATACATCCTGGTCTTCCAAATTCCAAGGCCTTTAATTTGCAAAACTGAAACAATTCTGGTAAAAGACAATGTTTCAGGATAAAATTCTGTCTCTTCCAGTTAATTTCTTCTCTTTTTTAGAAACCTAGTTAAATCCTGAGAAGCCAATTATTCTAGCTACTTCTTCTGAAAGGACACTCTTTTGCGCAGCCTTTATCAATCTCAGTGTCTATTTGCAGTAGGATAAAGTCAGCTTGACTACATTCAACTTTAATAAGGCTATATCAATATTTAGATTGACAGTAGAATAATGTTGTTCATGTTTAGAATTTGCACTTAGAAAACCCTCAACGAACTACCAAACAACAAACAAACCCTCAAAGGCCTCAGATTTTGACCTTTTTGGTAGGAAAAAAAAGCCAAAAGTGACGTATTTTTAGAGATGAAAGTATTTTTGACTCTAATCACCCTTTTAGTTCATAAATTGAGTTTTTTCTCCTGCACATCTATGTTTCACATTTACATTTGTTTTCACTAAGTCAGCCAATACAGCTGGTTGATGTCTTCCCTGTCTAGGGATCTAGACAGGGAATCTGGTTTGCATCTTCCCTGTCTAGGGGAAGGTGACCAGAGAATGCAAGCTCTGACTACTGCATCGAGAGAATTGCACATGCTGACTAGCTGGAAGTTTGTGTAAAGTCTGGATTTTGCTAGACTGGGGTTCATCAAAATTCATCAAAAAAATACTCTTGGCCAGATGGTGTTATCAGACTGTTATAACTGCTTTTTGACTTTAGAACACATTTAAATGAAATCAAGAACAGAGTACTGTCATGTAAAATATATTTGTGGGTACAGAACTGTGCTGAATTAGATATTTGTATGAATAACTGTGCTATAACAAAACATCAGTTTGGTTTTATTTTTCCTTTTTGCAGGGTTCAGATGTCAGTCCTGCCTGCTATACCAGATCCAAAATACCTATTTGCAGATCTCTTCAATGACCATAATGGAAACTTAGAGGTGAACATCACTTTCTTAGCAGATCTGTGAACTCTAGAGTGTTTAGAATAATTTGAAAGTAGCTATTGATTCTTGCTCTGCACAGACATTACCACAAGCACTCTCTGGCCCAAGATAAAAGCCCCAAAGCCTTTCCCCTTGTGCAGCATCACCAATAGGATCCACAGAGCAAATACCAGAGCTCATACAATCAGTGCAGTGCTGCTTTTTGACTGTGTAAAGACACTTGCTATAGAGAGAGAAAAAGCTGCTGGAGAAGAATTTAAGGGTGTCCAGAGGCATAATATCCACTAAAATGACACTGTGATGTTTGCATCCCTTCCTGTGCATGAAAAGTCAGGGAGCTTGCTTCAACCTGATCTTGTCCTTTATGTTTGTGAAGTGCTGAGTGTCTGCGTGCTGAGACACTTTGGAGGTGTCAGGCACAGTAGGAAACATCCTCTCTTAGCCATAGAGATGCATGTTCACTAAACCTATAGACACATAATGGCTATCAAACAAATAGTTTACAGTTTTTGCTTTTGTTTTCTTAATGCTTCTTATGAGTCCCTGACATCACATATGTGGTGTAGTTTTTTGTATTTGCTGTATTAGTGTTTACCTTAATTGCTAGTAAGTTTCCTCAGCGGGGAAACAGGCTAAATATTCACATTTTCAAACCCAGTGAAATATCAAAAAGCAAAAAATAATTTCTCAGTGACAAGCTGAAAACTTTTTATATAAAAGATAGCTTTAAACTCAAAGTGAAGAAGAAAGATACAAATTCAAATTAGTACTGAAGCATTAATACAGATATGCTATGTTGCCTAAATCTTCATCTAAACTTAGTCGTAATTTAGATTAACTCAGGGTTTGGATCAAAGAACGCATGAGTTTATCAAAGAGGGAACACTAGATATTTTCCACACCCAAGATTTTCCAAGATCCCTAATTAAATACAAAGATGTATTTCATGTGGACTCAAGAATAAGTAGGAGTTTGTATGCAGTTCTGGAATCCTGTCTGCTTTCCTGCAATTCTGTCGTTCTTCTGTCTTGCTATCTTATGTCCTGCTGCTCTACATTGCTTCCTTTTTATCCTCTCCATTGTGGCTTATGCTGGAAAGATGACAATATGAAAGGAAAATCAGTGTCTGTACAACCAGGTTTCTTTTGACAGATAACCCATCTCTGCCAACATTAACATTTTAATTTTTCTAGGAATGGCTAGACAAAAATGACCATGTGGTGTTGCAAACCAAGCCAGAATATGAAGAACCAGAGTCCATCACTGAGGCAGAAAGCCAGCAAGAAGATGGGAAGAACAGTGAAAAACAGGAGCCTTTGGAAAAAATCTTCACATTTTCTGGAGCAGCTGAAAATAATGACAGCAAAGCAGCTGAGAATGCCTGCCTGATACCAGCATCCAACACTATGGCTTCTTTTGCTGGCTTCCATATTTTAAGGAATGATGACATGTATGTGATGTTATAAAAGGTGCATAATGCAGAAGGTGTTAGGAAATTCCATAAAAGATCCTGATAAGTTTGGGAGAGTGACTTAATAGAAAAGGTCATCATGATAAGATTCACATCAAGAAGGACACTGGGCTGTGATATCTGTTTTGAGATCTGTACTTTCCCAGCAGTTAGGATCTCTTGGGAAGACTCAGTGTTTGAAACAAACTCCTGATAATTTATAGGGTTAGGATTTGCTCTTCTAATTGGGGTTTATCCCTAAGCCCCATTTTCCCTCTATGGGCAGGAGAGAACAGGAGCTCCTCCATAATATATGTCAGCACAGCTGAGACTCCCCTTCCACTTATGGAATGTGTAGGGCAGAGCAAACTACGCTGTTGCTCTTCCCAAATGAAGAGAGAAAATGAAGAAATTTTGCTGTCTCAAGTAAAGAGATTTTTGTTGTGTAACTTTGCATTTCATGGCACACCTGAAACGTTTTATAGAGAAGGAATAAGCCCCATGTCTAAGAACAGAAGAGTGAGGGTGTACAGTACTGAATCACATTTTAGCCTGCAGATACTGCTGCATAGGCAGCTTCTTCCAGAACAGCAGGGATTCAAGTGTTTCCTCTGAAGGTCATGTCCTCTGTATCTCACAGCCTTTGAATAGACAGCATCTCACAGCCTTTATTTTAGAAAGCTGAGGTTCACTTTGAGCAGTATTTATGTTTGACTGAATCACATGTATTTCAAACTGGAGTTTAGTGCAATCAGCAGCTGTAGACCCAAATTAGGACTTCTTCATATTGCATATACTAATCTCTTGTTTTTCTTTAGAAAATGGGGGGTTGGGGTTTTTTAACAAGTATTAAAAAATAAGTTTAGAACAATGTTCCAAAGTTTTCTAAACATACCATCTTTTAAAGTACATTTAATTTCAAATTTAAAATGCAGTATCCTAAGAAATCAGACGTCAGAAAAAAAATCTTAACTATTCTGAGTTTCTCCATATCACTTATGTTACCTGCTATTTGAAAGCAAATTTTGTAAAAAAAAAAAAAATGTTAAAAGTATCTATGACTTGGGTAAGCAGATACAGTGTAATTTTACGTTGAATTAGCTCCAGTTATTTACCTGCATGTCAGTCAGCCACTAAATGACTTTATCAGTTGGCTAACCTTTGCAATCACCTGCTTTTGTTATATAAACACCCTAATTTATTCTGCAAATTAGAAATTGCACGTATCAGAAATTTACAGTGACAAGTAAAATATTTCAATTTAGTGCCATAAAAACTTCAGTTCCATTTCTTTTCAAGATTAGTAAGTAATAATACGGATCATTAAGTGCCAAAATCTTTGTCTAGGTGTTCCAGCCTGTTTTACAAAGGAAAATACAGACATTTTCTGGCCACAAACTGAGAAACTTTATTGGAGGGACAGTTCAGCCACATTCCCCAAGGTTTTTTTTTGACATTGCCTAAGGTTTGACTGTTCACTAACAAGATTAACATGCTAGCAAAGGATTTCCCATAATCTTGAAAACAATTTTGCCTTGTCCTATCTGAAACAGGTGTGTCCAAGTTTTGGGGAGGGGCGCTTTTTGTATACTACACACTTCTGGAAATTTTTCTGAAAGCTAACCACGCAAAGTTTCAAAAGCACTGTAAGAATGCATTGAATTTTAAGATAATTCAAGCTCTGTAAAATTTGATGAGCAGAAACTATCTCAGCTCAGCTCTTTGTTTATGATACAAATTGCCATTTTTGCAAAAGAACCAAAGAAGTTACAGTAAATTACAACAGACAAGAAACTGCTCCAGTAATGATTCTATGAATAAAGAGCAAAGTAAAGCTCGGAATATAGTGCTTAGTTGCTTACTCTTCAACTCACATCATATAGCTGCCTGCAAAGCTAGCTAGATAATTTAATTAAACCACTTTTTGTTAGGTAAATACTTGTCTGTCTGAATTCAAAATGTTTTAGTACATTTTCCTGAAATTTTATTGTGAAAAAGAGGAGAAAATCATGTTGAATCGTTCTGTTTAAGCAGCTTTCCTGAAATGTTATAATCATGTAAGTTTTTAGTACAAACTGTATCTTGTATTATGTTTTATAGATAGAAGGGGTTTTTTGTGCATGTATACAGCCACGCTTACATTGCATATAACATATCAGAAATAAAACAAATAAAACAACCACATATCTCAAATATTTATTTTAAAAATGTCCCCCAAGAAAAAAATAAAACATTATTGGCATTCAAAACAAAACCCTCCCCCCACCTTAAAAAAAAAACAACCCTCCACTCCTTAGAAACTCCACGAGAATGTCTACAGAGTGATGAAGCACACAATTAAAGGAACAGGAAAGGTCTTCCCCCAAGTACTGATGATGACCCTATCGAATATGGTAAAAGAAGACACATACCAGGTTAACCACGCTCATTGTTTGAGGGTATTGGAGGCTTCCCTAATCACCCATTTCCATCTTCCATTTCCCACCATTTTATCATCACTTCTTCTTCTGTCCCAGTCCCATCCCCTCCCCTCCCCTCCCCTCTCCCTTCCCATTTCCTGGATGATCACACAAATATGCATCCCATCTCTCAGAGCAGACTTCTACAAATGAGCAAATTAAACAGACAGGAAAAGGCCTGTTCAGTTCCCCACAGTGAGAAGAAGGGTACACAGTAACTTTCACATCTTCATTCTTATTTATTCAAAACTTGTCATGTTCTTCAATGGCAAGAGTCCCTCAGATGCCACATCTTGTTCCCTCATTATACCCCAAAGAAAGGGAAAGGCTTAATGTGGTAGTCCAGACTAATTGAACTGTATTTTCTCAACAGCAGAACAAACATACTGTATATTCCTTCTTCATGCAATTTTTGTGCTAGCTATACCAGTACCAGGCCAATTTACATTGGTAGATTGAACATCTCGATTGTTTGCTTTGCTTTTCACGTCTGATTTTCGGTGAGAGAAAGAATAGGAGGAAATAATGTTTTTATTAAAACAAGTTACAGAGCTTACTGGAGCCAGTCTTGTAACTTCTACTTTCCTTTTTTTTTTGTTTGACCTTTTTTTTTACAATAGTGCTTTTAAATTTATTTGGAAATACGCTTTGCTCAACTATCAAATGCACAATTTTGACCAGAAAATGGTTCCTTCTTTTGCAATAAACCTAGAATCATCCTAGAGTGTATTTTAAAAAGCTTTCAAAATCACTCTTCTTATTTTTTTGGTAGCTTACATTTTTACAGTCACTAAACTCAGCCATGCAAAACACAGTTTATTTTGCTTTTCCCTTTTTTCTAAAGACAATGCAATCTGCGAAGATGAAACTAGAGGGTCATGCTCATTAAAGGCTTGAAAGACTGGACTATATAAAATAGGTTATTTTGGTTTGGATTTTTTTTTTT
>VXBT01000650.1:162147-176772 GCA_013400235.1 Oriolus oriolus
AGAGGGAGAGGGAGAGGGAGAGGGAGAGGGAGAGGGAGAGGGGAGGCCCTGGTAAGATGAGGGGAAAATTTCTATTCTGCATGCACAAGGAGACCTGTTTAAAGCTGTGATTTGTCAACAATATCAGTAAATAATGCTTTCTCCCTGAAATTCTTAAACGATGGATTTTCAAGTATTCTACCTCAATTCAAATGCATTCATAGAGACAGTGGGACACCACCGCCCCTTATGCAGGTTACACAGGCATTGCCCAGAATCTCTCAGGTATCCAAGAGAAGTACAGACCAGCACAGCAGAACCAGGCATGCTGGTCTGCTAGGCAACCAACCACATTTCCAATGCATTAAATTATCACAGACCAGATGAAACAAATCAATACAGACAAAAGTTCACCTCTACTTTACAGTTAATCTTGCTATGAGCAAGGGTATTGCCATTAGAAAATGGATGTGTTTTGGGATTTCTCTCTCTTTAGGTAGCTCAGTTTCCATTTCCATATGAAAGATCCTTCATCCAGAAGTTATGAAGTTGATTCAGGCTTACTGTGGGCCTACTAATACCTGCTCCACTTTTGAGTATGTTACCTTTGTGTATTGAGTTTGCCTGGGGTTTTTACATTATAAACAAGGAGAGAACGCCCCAAACAGCCTGGCTTCAGGTTTGCATATGAATCAATAGAAAAGCAGAATACAGCCATGCCAGTGGAAACAGATGTTTTTGTTTCCTATCATATTCTGCACATGTTTTTCATAAAGAAACTAAAGCTGAGTTTGGGAGGTTCTTGTGCAATTTTCCCCCCATTCATTCCAAAATATTTGAACTTCAGTACAAAGAAGAGCAGTAAACAAAGGGTCTAGCAGATGGTTGATAGTGGAGTTATCGCTCATGGTATCTCAGTGCGTGCAAATGTCTCCTGTCTCTTGCATGCTATTTTGCAGAAATAGCAGGTGTTAGATCACAATCAACAGCACAAAGGATTTAAACACCCAGGTCCTGGAGAAGATCGCCACATCAGAAAAGACTCAGTGGTTACCACCCCCCCAGACTAAAACAGGTAGCACAAGTAATGTGCTATAGATTAAAAACAAGAGGTAAAAGAGGCTGTCAGAAGAGAGCCCGTATTTCCTCTCAATTTTGATTACACAAGAACTGTGAAGTTATTCTTCGTCTTGGGTTGAAGTGAATTAAGTCAAAATTGTTTTCAACCTTAGCAGCTCCTTCTGCTGCCATGGCACTCAGTGGGAGGACAGTCCTCAGCAGTGAACTGAAGGGAATGGGGACAAAGTGGGAGCATTTAAGTGTCATAGCATTGACAAAGCTTGGACAATTGAATGATGTCTTTCACTAGGACAAATTTACCTCAAATAATATATACCAGCCTTTGAAGGCACCTTTTGGTTTGATGTGAATATGCATTTAAAGGGACCATGCAAAATATTGTGCAACACACCCATAAATCCACTTCAGTATTAATAGGATCGGTTATATGTCAAGGAGGCATTTGGCATCATTTCCCCATATTCTGCTTGGCCGTTAGCAGAATCTGATATCTGCTGAACGCAGAAAGAAAATCCAGTTGATGTTTATTCTGTGGCAAGATATTTTGATGTGGTTCTTTGAAGGTGATGAACTAAGCAAGTTGAAAGACAGAGAACCTAAGTGAGATTTTGTTCCAGTATTGCTTATACAGCAACAGGGAAAGTCATAGGAAAATTAAATTACACGTTTAAGAAAAGGAAGAGCAATTTGACTGGAAGGACACTTTTGAAGGTTATGACTAAATGTGTTGATTACATAAGGTTTTTTTGTGTTTTTGTACTTAAGTACATTAACTGCACCACAAAGTCAGAAAATTTATGACCAGTGCACTATAGACATCCTCCATTAGCTGTAAAAATCCAAATTTTATTCCAGATATTGTTTAAGAATGTTGTGGTTTAACCCCAGACAGCAACAAAGTACCATGCAGCCATTCACTAACACCTACACCCCACACCCCCTGACGGAGTGGGGAGGAGAGTGCAAGAAAAATGGATAAAACCTGTAATTTGAGATAAGAAAAAATTAGTAGTTGATTTAAAATATGATGATGATGATAATAATAATAGTAATAATCATAATAAAAAATGAGTACAACAAAAAGAGAGACAGGAATAAAACCCAAAAAAGTCAAGTGATGCACAGCAGGGCTGCTCAGCACCCACCGACTGATGCCCAGCCAAGCCCAGATGAGTGATCAGCTCCTATCAGCCAATTACCCCCCAGTTAATATACTGAGAATGGCATTCTAGGGTATGGAATATCCCTTTGGCCAGTTCTGGTCAGCTGTCCTGGCCATGCTTCTTCCCAACTTCCTGTGCACCTGCTCACTGCCAGAATATGGGAAACTTAAAAGTCCTTCATGTAGGGTAAACACTACCTAGAACAGCTAAAACATTGGTGTATTATTAACATTAGTCTCCTGCTAAATCAAAAACACAGCACTGTACTAGCTACTAGGGAGAAAATTAACTCTATTGCATCTGAAACCATGACCAAAAAAAGACACTTGGTCATTCCTAGAGTTATGCAGAGAGGAAGGATCACCTACTTCCGTGTGCGGGCCAAGTTCTGTCCAATGCAGACTAGGATGTCATTGGCCTTCTTTCCTGCAAGGCTGTATTGCTGGCTCGTGATCAGCTTGTTTCCTACAAGATTTGCCTTCCCTGCAAAGTTGCTTTCCAGTGATCATCCCCAAGCCTATGCTGCTCCGCAGGTACAGGACTTTGCACTTCTTTTTGCTGAACTTCAGGTTCCCATGAGCCTATTTCTCTAACCTTTAAGGATCACTGTCTAAAGGTACACATTTGATTTTGCACAGGTGACACTTCTATGTCAATGCCAAAGGCACGGTTCATCCACTCTTCGATCTGAACTGGTGTTAGAATTAGTACATTGTGGAGGGTGGTGGTTGATAACACTCATACAACAGCAGCCTAATAAATTATTGATTATCATGTTTAGTCAGGTAGTATTTAAGAGAAAACTGTTATAATAGAAACCATGCAAAGAATGCACAGAATTATAGACAACATCTACAGAGAGGAAAAAGCTGAACTAAAAAAGAAGTAGGGACTTAGGTGAGGAAAGAATAGCACATGTCGTAGTAAACCTAGCTCTCAAACAGTAGACAACAAATCTTTTTGATATCTTGATGTGATTTTACTCTTATGGCTTTAAAAGAAACACGAGTTGAAGATGAAATACAAATGCTCTGACATCATTCACACATTCTGTCAGCATTTACATTGGTGTTTGCAGCTCAGTCTTTGAAGACACAAAAGAAATTTTACAAACAAAGTCAGCCTGAGGGGCAAAATGATTTAGCAAATCTAAAAAAAATAAGTCCTCTAGGACACAGATAAGCTATTGGACCACACACCAGTATAGAATGCATCTTAGGAGGATCAGATGTGTTTCTGTTTTTGTAGTACTCTGACAATGATGCCAGATGCCTCCAGGTATTTTGGAAAAATATCATGATCACAATGTCCTGTGTTATTTTGAATAGAAGTTCAGTTTAATCCTTCAGCATATTGACTTTTTAGTGCAAGAAGCCTTAAGGGTTCTTGTAGACTAGATAAGCTGTAAGACTATATACTGAGGAGGCCTATAAAAAGTGTTAGAGAGCTGAAGATGACCTTGTTGGTCAGAAAAACTGATGCAGCAAGTTACTAAGTTTGGTGAACATAAAGGGGCAATTTGATTTCTGTAGGTTTTTGCTTAAAAATCAATTCAATAACCAACATGCACATCGAATACTCTCAAAATAGGCTATTATTTTCTCTCTGGTTACATAATGAGAATATTTTGAAGCAGTCAGTATTTCTTCCACCAAACACTGTAAAGACACTCAAGCGTATTTCTTCCACCAAACCCTGTAAAATCACTCAAGACACTTTTGTTGAGAGTGGGTGATTCTCCATGGTGGAATAATCCCACCAAGTACAATGAAATCTTCAGGGATGAAAACTTTCATGCTGCTTATGTTCACAGTCCAGTGGGACATGTACACAAGAGAATTATCTTTAAATTTCTGCCTGGCAAAATACTATATACAAGCCATATAGCATGTGAAAGGATGTCAAAAGTCATCACAATCTTTTCTCTACACAAATACTGAAAAAATAAGGCCTAAATAATCTTTTGGGTATTCACAAATAAGAGAAAAAGTGCTCTTCATTTTGTATAGCCTTACTTTAACTTTCTAAAAGGAGAGAACTGTGTTTGCATTGTTATTTTATATACAATATAGATGACTATAGCACTCTCCAGGAGAATATTTTTATTTCTGGATCTCTAGTACTCATTTTGTTTTACAAAGTCCCCAGTAAAGAGGTCTCACTGATATCATCATAGTATCTGAAAACAGAATGATTAGTTTAAGAAATTGAAAGCATGTAAACTAAATTTCTACTGCCTATTCTAAATTCAGATTAAAGCCTGAGTGCTACCATAACAGTACCCCGTTAGTCTACTTGGAAGATTTTTTTCACCTTTTTTTATAAAGTATATAGTGGTAATGGTAGAACAGGTTAGCAACGCTTTTTGTTTGATTCAGCATGATAATTCCTATATTCTTGCTTGCCTTTAACACTAAAGTTTGCTGAGGTTCAAATACCCTTATGGACATGCATCAGTCTTACAGGACCCCATACCATGAGGTACAAGCCTTCTTGTTCTTTAGAAACTGCCATCATCTGAACACTAGACAAAGAAATCTGATTGAGGAAAAGTACAGAAAGATTCATTGAGGTTCTCTTACTGGTGAGCCCATACACAATCAAGGGTGAGAGGGAATAAGTAGTGACAAAAGGTAACAATTGTTGCTTGAATTAGACCCTACTGCTTCCTCCCTGAAGAGATTTAGGGTTGGGCAAATACAGCAAGCACAGCTGTTTTGCTAAACCAGTATTGTAACTTTAGGCTACAGAGAGAGAGGGCAGTTGTCCCAGCCTCCCTTCACCACTTCCAGGATGCCCCTGTAGAGCAGGCTTTGTTTCAGAACCCCTTTGCAGAGGGCTGCTGGCTGGGTGTTGGTCACCATCAGTGTGGTTCATACCACCAGATGCAGCCAGATCTAGTACAGAAATTACCTCAGAGCTAGTCACCCTCCATTCTCTTCAGAGTCAGTGCAGAAATCCCACCACTTTCAGGGGAATATTAATTTCATCCTAAAGAACATATAACTATTACGCCAGGTGAATTATACCCCAGAGTTCTCCCTCTCTCTGCTGATGTTAAGGTAGGCTCAGGACAATTAACTCAGATATGAGCATGTATTTAAACTGAGCTGGGATGAGTTCTACCTGAGGTTCCTTTTAGTGCAGTATCCTTTTTCAGTGATGGCTGGGTGTTTCAGTGGATACATACCCCACAAAATCAACAATTAAATGGCAAAGGGAGTTTCTTCCTTTAAGCCAGGTGAGCAGTGCAGGTCAGATTGAGCATCAAGATGCAAGTAGTTAAATGTAAGTATCTGAATGCAGAGATTGGATTTAATTGTACACACATAGGTATCTGGCATCACCTAAGATGCTCATGGTGTTCCTGGTCTCCAGCTGTCATGCCAGACCTCACAGTTTTTCAGCAAGGAGGAAATACTCTGCCTAATATCTAATGAAAAATGTCAGTAACTGCCCATGAGCTGGGTAAGATGGGTCTTTGGGTAGTATTTTCACCTTCATGTCCAGGAGCAACGTTCTAGACAAACTGTGACATCCTTAGCATTTTCTCTCCAAAAGCAAATTGGTATGAAAGCGTGACATCTATCTTGCTGAGCTGACAAAGTGCTGGTTGTCTCGTATCCAGCCGAGGAGATTATCTAGTGATATTCCCATGGAAAGCAGCAGATATCTGTGGGGAGCAGTCCACATCATCTGAGATACCAATCAGTTTGAATAACTTCTGGGGCTTCCTGTTTTCTCTCCACTGACTGGACCGTGGCTAAAGCAGCCAATTCCTGCCTGAATGTCCAAAAATGCAGCTGTCACTGGTTATTGTGTTTTGGTTTTTATACAGGAGTGACTGAAACCTTATATAATCAGGTTAAATACTTCTTGAAAATGGACCCTTGTAAACTAAGAGGCTATCAGAGGGTTCTAATGAATATGTACAATGAAGGTCTATAGGCATTGCACAAAAGTTTCAAAGAAGACATTCCTGTATACAACAGTTACTCATTAAAGAGCATTTGCCTACACTCATAGGCAAAATAGCAAAGAAAGCATATGGAGATGTCAAATTGCCCCAGCTCTGTCATCAGGTTTGTCCACTAGAAACAAAACTTCTTTCCAGCAGTCACATGAAAGAAGTTCCTAAGTAATCATTCACACATAGTGTATGTTTTGCCTCCATCCCATCTTCAAAGCATCCCCTGGTGGTCCATTCATAGGTATGAGATAGTCTTTGTCTTCTACCCTCACTTTAAAGTCAGTCCTCCATCTCAACCAATAGTTTCCATGTGAATATGGGATTTGCCCAGGGGAGTATTAGCAGAAAAATAAAACAAGTTTTGATTTTCCAATAAGATAATATAAGACCACACAATTGTCCCTACAAAATATTAAATGCAGATTCTTTTGATCTCAAGAAATAAGATACTATACTAAATTAATACAATTCTCTGAAAAAACAAAATAAATAATAGTAAATGAAAACATACCAAATATGAATATTTTTAATTCGGGTAGAGACATTCCATATTATTATTACTTGTGTTCTTTTGAGACAGAACTTTTCTGGTCTGGGTCATTAAAAATATTTTTATCTGAATATTTTATCCTTTCAAAGCCTTTATAACCATTCAGAAAAATTTAAAAGCTGAATATCTTCTTTTATGAGTCTATCTCCACATATGGCCATCTAAAACTACGTCCATGACATCAGAGCTGGAATATCATTCAAGTTTCATAAAAGCATTGCTGGCCAAAACTAAGATCATTAAGTCTATAAAATCTCAGTTGTGTGACAGATCTCACTCTCACAGAAGCAGAGCATGGTTATAAGTGACATATTCATATGCTAATTATATGATTTCACTTACTCTATCATGTTGCTGTGACAAAGGAACCAACATAGTTTGTTAGGATGAGGACATGAAGCATTTTGCCAAACACAGTTTTAAACACAGGAATTGAGAACATGCCATCAGTGGATAGGTCTTCACTGAGTAGTTATCTAAGCAAATATCTGTCACTGATATTATTTCATGATTTGTGGTAACTATGCAAAATACAATTGAAAACACTTTTTTAGTTTCTAATGGGGGTCTGGTAATGTTCAGAGTGGGTTTATAGTGCAGGAAGTTTACAACAGAAATGATGCTAGCTAAAATTCATATCACTACTCAGTCTGAAACTCAAGAGATGTTTAAAGTTTTGCAAACTTCAACTACAGAGCAGAAAAATCCCACGCCATAGAACTGCTGGAGGAAGGTTTTGCTTCTGTTATGCTTTTTGGTTTTAGGGTTTTAGTAACAGCGTTAACTTTCTTGTTCGGTATAAATGGTGTAGATACTTCTGAGAGTGATGCTGCACAAAATATCCTTTAGATCACATTACAAAAAAAAAAAAAAAAGGAAAAGAGAAAATTGTGTCTTGGATGTGTTCTGGCTCCTACAAAATTTGGTATAAATTCATATAAGGACTGTGCCTTGTGCTATGAAAATTTGCCCAATTCTGGCCAATTATAAACTTGTGAAAAATCATACGCTTCCGACCTCTCTGAAACCTCATACATACTCTGAGAAGTCTTGCCAGCCTCACAACTAAATGGGATGCTGCTTGATCACATAGTCATAGAATCACTTAGTTGGAAAAGACCTCTAAAATCACCAAGTCCAGCATTAACCCAGCCCCACCAAGTCCTCCATTAAACTATGTTCCCAAGTGACACATCTACACATTTTCTAAACACTTGCAGGGATGGTGATTCCACCACTTCTCTGGTCATCCTATTCCCATGTCTGACCACCCCCGTGGTGAAGAAAATTTTCTTGATCTCCAATATAAACCTCCTCTGGTCCAACCTGAGGCCATTTCCTCTCGTCCTTGAAGAACAGAGAACACTACTTGTGCTCCATATCCTTTAGCCAGCCATATAGAACAGGAAAAGGTCCGTGCCACAGGTTTCCTACTGCTCTCCAATATATCTACATCCCTTAACAAGTCTGCCAGTGTAAATTCAACAGCTTTTGAATCTCAAGATTTCTGCTGTGTTGTGAGGCTCCAAAGTCGCTGGTCAAATCTGTTCTTCCACCCCCCTCTAGTGGGAGGTCCACACAGCAAGTGTTTCCTCCCTTCCCCGGTTTCCACCATGCTTTGAAGAGTGAAGGGATGCTCAGCACATCTGACAACCCCAGCTCTGCTTCACTGGTTTTGCTTGTGTGGGGACACATGCATACATGGGCTCTGTTCAATTTACCACATTTTTTTACCACATTCTCTATGTTCAAATTAATTCGTTCTAAGCCACAAGGCTACATTGAAAGAATCTTTAAACTGGAAAATTGCCCAGCAGTCCAACATTACAAAGTGTTCACATAAAGTTAAGTTCAATTCATCCCTGTATGAATATGTGTTTTGCCTCAGGATTGAAATTAAAGATCATAAGTCTCCCACTTCATTAAAAATACAGGATGAACAGTGCTTGGACATGAATCAGTTTTGTGTCATGACAGAAGATCACTTGATGCTTTGGAGATGGGCACTGCATGAGGCAGGTGAACAAAAAACATTGTGATAAAAGTCACTAAATGTTTCTAGAAAACCAGTTGCATCCTGTCTCTGTCAGAGATTTTCTTTTAAAATAATATAAATTCTATATTCTCACATTTTGGACTTACAGCTTGTGATTCTGAAATCTTTTTTTGTTTGAAGAATTGCTGATCTTTTGCAGCAGTCACTAAGACAAATAGGAGCACTACTCTGAGCATACATGCTGCTACATACTCTGAGAAATCAGACCTCGGGCAGCTCGAATTACCACCTCAAATTAGCTGGCACTTTCACTTTTGACAATTCCCCATCTGTAAAATGGGGGGGGGGGGAANCTTTAAAAAAGTGGGGGGGGGGGGAAATACCACAGAGACATTATGAAGATAAATTCATTAATTTCTGTTAATAAGTAGGATACTATGAAAAAAAAGCACCAGGGAAAAGCCCATTAGGAAATGAATAATTATGTATTCAGTGCAAGGTTTGGATGGTGTGCAGAAAATTAGGCATGGGGACATATATTAAGTGATGAGAAGAAAAAGGAACACTGCATGGCTGATCATTCTGGGAACACAGTCTGCCTTGTGCACTGAGTGAAGCAGGACCCCTGTGAGTGGACATAACTGTGCAATTAACGACTGTATTAACACAGGACACTGTAATTATCTTCCTTCTCTCTTTGTGGCTTTGTAACTGTAACATTTCTTTACTGAGTACATGATGGGATGATAAACATATATTTAGAATATGAAATAAATTGCTTAATATTACACATGGGATATTGATATCTCCCATCTTGAGAAATTCTAGGATTTCTCTAATATCTTTATCCAGTATAACCTGGTAAACCTGTGGGAAAATCAGAAGGAATACCACTTTGGATATACCACTGAAAATGCAAGGATGATCTTGCATGAACATTAATCCTTTTCTTGCAGCAGTACTGTTTGCTTTGTGAGTGAAATAAAGCTCAGGTCATCCTGTATACGACAGGAGTCCAAAAAATCTCCATATTCCTCAGAAGCTGAGCAAGGTGAGAAGAGCTAGCATGCAGAAAGTGCTGCTGCACGCATTGAGCATCCTCTGTGGAAAACAAAGGTGAAGAAATCTTTGAAGATGGAGTTTGTATGAGCCTTATTTTCAGAAGAATATGCACGTGGTTGCTCAGAGATTAGAGGAGCCAACCTCTTAAAAAGTTCTGAAGAAGAGATTTCCAGAGTTTTATAGCCTAAGCATATACGAACTAATTTTCTTCTTTCCCCGAGGAAAATAATAATTATTTCTTAGGTATAATGACATTTTATTTAGAATTTCAAGCCATTTTCACAGACTAGAAGTGGAATAGCTCTATTTTCCTTTCAAATCTTTGAAAAAAAATTTTACATCACCTCTAATGTTTAACTATCTGCCCAAGTTTCTGACAGAAGTGGGGGTGAAAGCCTGGGCAGCAGACAGAGAGGAAAAAAGTTAATAAAGTTCTAAGTGGCTGAAAGCACCTTTCCAGGGAAAGGTAGCACAAGCCTGAAATTGTGTTACTGCCAGAGCCACCTGCGATAAAACGGTTGTGAAACATCACAGAAGCTTTCAGACAAGCGTAATGAACATCAAAGAGACCTGAGGTCTTCCCAATAAATATGACTATTCTGTCAGCATCTCAGTAGCTGATTGCTTTGCCAAGCTACCTTCTGATTACTTCTCCCTCCCACCTTAACTGATTTTAAACATCTGCCTTCAACCTGCCAGACAGGTTGGTTCAAAGCTCACTTTAGTCAATAAAAAGAAATTAAAATTGGTTTCACTGCAGACAGTATCTGTTGGCACTGATATTCTCAGCCACAGGGGCTGAAGGAGGTCATCAGCTGCAGTAATTGGGTGGTGGCTGGCTCTGAGTAGCTGGAAGAGACAAGACTAAGATCAGATCATCCTGCCTTCTTCTGAATAAGGGTTGGATTAGGTTTTGAGACAAATTTTAATATTTCTCAGCTGAATAAAATTTTAGGTAGAAGAGAGGGTCCAAGAGGGTCATTATGCAAGTGGGCTCAGAGTAGATTTTCAGCCCTAAATGCTGTGAACAAATGGTTTGAGTGGTTTTTTGGTTTTTTTTTCTTTTAAATTCTGAAGTACTGCCCACTGACAATCCTCATAACGCTCTCTCCAAAATGCAGTGGGGACGAATTTGCTAATCTTAGTAAGTATCTAAACATGAGGAAATTACCTCCTGGGTGTAACAGAAGCCCTTTAAGTGAGTACAGCTGGCAAAGCACTTCTGAGGGCCCTCCTTGAGGGGAGGGCTTACATGCTTAGGTTAGCAGAGAAATTGGTTGCATTTTCAGCACCATGAGAAATTCAGGTATGAACAATTCCAGAAGAGCACACAGAACATTTTAACAAATGGATTTCCTGTTTGCTTCTGGCACCTAATATACTTCGTTCTTGAAAAATTATTCGGCATGAGTTTTATTTTTTCTTGAGAGGAAACTAATATACTTTTATCTACAAATTAATGTGTGTGTGAATGTATGTGTACTAGTTTGAAAACAAACCGGTGGGAGACACCAAGTCAGAATAACAATTTAACAGGAAAATTAAAAATAAATGCAGAAAACACTGGTTTAAACTGACAGTCAGGATACAACCTGACACCCTGTTAGTCAGGGTGGCAGGAGCAGTGTGATAAAATGGTGGCTGCAGTCCTCCTGAAGTGATGGATGTGGTTCTGTTGAAGCAGTGATCCTGTAGAAGGGTCTGGTCTTCCTTGGAAAGTCCAAGGGTGGCTGTGTGGCTCTTGTCCTCTGGGGATCCAGTGGAAAGGCTGTCTGTGGTGTTCCAAACCTCCGAGTATGTACAGATGGGAAACGCTCAGTTCCTCCTCCTGGGCGGAGCATCTCACAGTGGGATGGTGAGTCATGAGGCACAGCATTGATGGGCCCATTAACAGGAGATAGTCTGGAGGGAGGAGGCAGGGAACACTGCCCCTCCTGGTTTCAACAGCTAATGAAGATGGTAATAGAATACACTGCAACCCAGCACAGTATGTTTGAATATGCGTGTGTGTGTGTGTATACACGCTACATATAAAAAGCTTAATTTCATCTAGTAACTTATTGGTTATTCATCAAGCTTTATGAAGATAATGCAGTCCATGCCAAAGACTGGCCTTTGTTAGTGTAATAGTAGCCAAGTGCTTCTGGAAATTTGGACAGCATTAGACTTCATCAAAATAAATTCAAGACTATATAAGCCTGACAAAGGCCAGTTTTAGCTAAAATGTGGAAAGGTTGCAACACGGAATTATAGACATGCTGATGTTCCAGCATAAAACCAACATTTCTGCATTGAGCTTCCAGATTAAGCAAGTTAGCACCAAAGTAAATTGCCAAGCAATATGCAGGGGAAAACATTATTTTGTTTCTAAGTTTATTTCTGTTATTGCTTTATATTTGATAAAATGGCGACTTCTGCTTTATGTGAGGTTTCACACTGTAAACAAGTCCATGTAGCGATTCTCAGCTGAGTGGCTTATTTCCCTTGAATGATCTACATTTCTGACGTGACAATGGTGTAAGTGATTATTTTCCTCTTTGTCAGGAGGCTGAATAGCGATGGTCATTGGTGCTTGGTCCTAAAATGCTAATTCAGCAGAAATAAATAAGACAAAGCTTTTGCTCTGTGTACAAGGCTGCATAATTAGCTGAACTGCTGCATTAAGTGTAACTAAGTCACAGGAACAGGCTAAAACCAATGGCTGTGATGAATGACATGACAAAAGAATCCAACTAAATAAGGGGTCTGTTCGGGAAAAATTAGGCTCCAGCACTATTAATGTTTATTAGGCTCAGACTGGTGTCTCCAGTCTCAGTAACAATCACTATTGTGAAGGAAGGAGGGAAGGAAGGAAGGAAGGAAGGAAGGAAGGAAGGAAGGAAGGAAGGAAGGAAGGAAGGAAGGAAGGAAGGAAGATGAAATTGGGTTCTGTTACTTTCAGATGAGGGAATTGAGTTAGCAATCCTAATGGATGTAGTTGCCAGAACGAGAACCCCAATTGAAGAGGGAAGAACAAGAAGATGCTTGAGACCCTGACGTACTTACAAACGTGGTGAGTTAAGCTGCCTAAGAAAGACCAACTTGGTATTGCTACACATGAAGAATCAATCAGTGTTCCTAAAGCACCTTGGCACATGTTGAATCAGAATAGGGGTGGTGAGGGACAAGAAAATGGGGCCTACAATGCATGTGTGAAGCAGAGGTGGCCTTTCAGACCTCCCTGCTCTTGGCTGATACAGCGCTTGGAGTGTTAGACTCATTCCGAAAGGATCACTGGAAGTGAGGCATGCCATCAAGGAGAGATGTAGTGGTACCTACTGCAGAGGAAAAATGGGGCGCTGAAGCTCTAATAATCAAACAGGACCACATGTGTGATTGATGTGAATCTGCCCATCAATCCCTCCAACTGCTCAGATTGGCCCTTTTGGATCCCTCTTTCAGCGTTACCATTTTCTGTTCAACTGACAGCTGAATTGACCGAAGAGTAACCTGAAGCTTGGTCGGCTACTCTTTTTGTTCTGGGGCTGGTTTCTAGGTGCTCTGAACATTGTGTTGTGGCTTGGAGATAATTTTTTATTTCGTACAAGAACTGTCTCATGATTTTATTACAACTCAGAATACTGATAGTCATCAAGAACTGCATTTATACTTTAAAAAATGCAGTAGAGGTGATTTTAATTACTTCTATATATTTCTGAAGAGGGAAGAAAGAAATAAGTAATTCCTTCATAGGGCATTAATGAAGTTAAAATTTCAGTAGTTGTATTCTAATATTGAAATCTTCATAGTGAATTAACAGTGCTGTTCTCAAAACTATAAAATGAGCAAAAAAGAGAATACCGTATTACAGGCATTGATTCTCAAACTAAAACAGAAGATATACAAATTCAGAAAATACCTATTTTCTCAAAATTATTAGTCCCAAAATCACCCTTTGTCCTCCTGCATATCATTTGGTCTTTCACATTTCTCTTCCAGATTTTGGGAATAAAAGTAGCCTGTTGATCTTGCAGATATTTAGCAACATGAGACATTTGAAAAAGTTTCTCCTCTGAGTGGGTGATTGGTCACTGGAAGTGGCCATACAGCCAAGCCTGCCAGCGTTCAGGGAGGGTATGGACTGTGCTCTTAAGTTACGTGGTTTAGTTTTAGTTAGTCCTGTAAGGAGCAGGGAGTTGGACTTGATGACTCTTATGGGTCCCTTCCAACTTCAGATATTCTACAACCCTGTGATTCTTACAAACATCCATGAATTCCTCAAGGATATAATGAATATATAGTCTATTTCCAGCACAGACATGAGGAAAAGTGCTTGATATCCTCAGGTCAATTCCTATTTCGGATGCCTTTCGGCAGAATGAGAGAGTAACTACACAGTGAAGTTGAGGACACTTGCACAGTCACAGGTACGATAAGGAAGGCAATCAGGAATAGTGAGTTGTTGGGGTTTTAGAAGTTCTCTTTTTGTTTTTTTTTTCTCTTGGGGAATTTTCCCCCATACATGTTTTGGTAGGGGCAGTGAGTGCTAAATACTTGGAAGAGACAAAAGATCTGGCCACAGGGGGAGGGGTCCGGCTGGCCTCTTTCACCTGGGGTTGTCTCGTGTGTGGGGCAGAGATGCCGTGAGAATTGAACTGAAAAAAAGGGTTGGGTGCCACCCCTTGCCCTCATGTTCTCTCGGTGCTCAGAGGGGAAGGAGGCTGTGGGGAGGACTCGCCAGTGCTGCAGGCTCCAGTCTTCTGCTCCTTTCCTTCCACTGGGGACCCCCCGGAGATCCTACGCCCGCCTGTCCCTCCCGCCGGTCCTGTGCTGCTGCTGCTGCTGC
>VXBT01000650.1:176871-193122 GCA_013400235.1 Oriolus oriolus
GCGCTCACTCCGGAGCGCCCCCTGCAGCCGCGGGGGAACCATCGCACCCGCCCTGCGGAGGTGAAGGGTCACTGAGTTCTGTTCCTGTTTGTTGTTACTGCCATAGCTACTGCTGTTTGTTTGCTTTGTTTTATATATATATATATATGTATATATGTATATATAGATATTAGTAGAGAACTGTTATTCCTATACCTCATATCTTTGCCTGAAAGCCCCTTAATATCAAAATTATAATAATTCGGAGGGAAGGGGGTTGCATCTTCCATTCCAAGGGAGGCTCCTGCCTTCCTTAGCAGACACCTGTCTTTCAAACCTAGACATGAGTGTACCTCTTGGAAAGAGCTCAATGATATTTTTATCCAGACAACTCAAGAAACAGCAGCAAGCAGTCCTACAAACACAACAGACAACTAGACAAATGCCTAAGGCTGAAGTTATAATTCTATAGAAGAAATCACTCTTTTCTTGCTTCTTTTCTGAAGCAAGTTTTCTGAAGGTCAAATCATCTCCATTATCTAGGGAAACTTTATATCATCCAATATTGCTATCAGTATTCAAACTATCTGATTTTGGATTTAGGTTTACTGAATCTATAATGTCTTGTTCATCTTCAACAAATATTCCATAGTTCTAAGTATCTGTGCCTCTTCTTTACAATCTGCCTTGACAGAATAGTTTCTTTTACATCAGTATATCCCATAATTTATTTTCAGTACTAACAGGAGAAAGAGGCATGAAAATTTCCTTAAACATTTGAGCAGAATTTTTACTAGAAGTTATTCACCGGAATGATAGCTGATTCTGTTTGTTTTCTTTTCTATTCTGCACAAAATGAATTTTCTTACAGGAGTGCTTAGGAGACATTGATATCAACTACAATGGTAATTTCTCTCCAGCACCCTTGGACTTCTGAGCATAACCTCCAGAGACAGAAAAAGGAGATTCTTTCTCTACAGCTCTTCCAGAAAAGTGCATTGCTGATAGGCAATGCATTGATCCTGACTTGAGATGGCTTTTATTGGCATATTTCATGCTATTTTCTCTGTCTAAAAGAAGTGGAAAATATGTAGTCTTACTCCAGTTCCATTTCAGTATCTTCACTGAAGTATTTTTCCAGTCATCTTCTGCTTAAATCTCCCTATTCCATCCTTTTTATTTCTTTACTTTTTTAAAGAATAGTGCTTTTCCTCTTGATTCATTGGTGTATTTCAATAGGAGTACTTCAGTGAGTGTAATATGCTTATTTTGGTTTTTGAAATTCTTATTTGAAAATATTTGAAATGAAGTTGGGGTTTTTATCTTTTCAAGGAGGTCATCAGAAGTTTCTTGGTAAGAATTCATTATTTTTAATCAAGTTTGCTAGTATGCGTAAGAAATTTCTTGTAGTTATTCATCGCTTTTCAAATAACTTGACTAAATTAGTAGCTTTTACTTTTTACTGATCTTTTTTATCTCTTAGCAAATATTTTTCTTTTTTTGAAATTGTCGTGGTTTGAACTTGAGTTGATTGACAAAGTTTTGGGCCAATCACTTCTCGCAAACAAAAACCACTACAGAAACAAAGTACCTCACATTATTCTGCTCCAGTCCATACCTATGAATACAATTTGTCAATCAATACATGGATTTATGCCATTCTTCAACTTTGTATGAAATAATGGCTCACTAGGCTGAGAAAGCTGTGAAAATTATCTTTGAACATCAGTACAATGCAATCTTTACATGCTTGGTCATATCTGCTAACTCTTCCAGGTGACATACATACCTACCCTTTAAAGATGCAGCTATCTATTAAACTCAAAGGTCAGCGTTGAAATGGAAAAAGAAATTTAAGAAATACATTTCCCCTGGAAAAGATCTTTATTTCTTCCCATTACTTAATGCCTTTCATTATTTTAAACCTGCATCAGGTACCAGGAGAATTGTTTTGTGAAAGTGTCTAATTTATGATGTTACTATTGCATCATGGTTACTCTTTATTTGTGATTGAGAACAAAAAGGTTGTGATCCTTATGAAAGATTTAGTTTTTCATAACATAGCAAATAAGTGTTAACCAGTGTCTCTTCAGAAGGCTGCAACAGATAGATGAGAAAATTTACATGCTGCCATGTTTTCCTGTAAGTTTTCTATCTATGCATCTTATTGTATTTTTAACTCAATTGTATTTGTAGTTTTCCTTACTTCTTTTTTTCCATATTAGTTAAATTTCCTTTAAAATGCAGCCATCTAAGTTTTCTGCTTTGCCATTTTTTATTTTAGATTGAGAAGCACAGCTTTCTTTACATGTTTGCTCTTTTAAGGAAGAAGCTGACCTTGTACAGATAATCACATGACCCATTCATGTCCATCTGTTGCTTTCATACAAAAATGGCTAAAGCTCAGAATTCCACAGGTAGCACAAACAACGCTGCTGAAAATGTGCATTATTTTTATTAAATCTGAGATTTCCATTCCCAACCACAAAAATTCTGGGATGTCTATAAAATCAGAATAAGAAAAGTACATCCTCATTTTCTCTCCAAAATGTTTTATAAATTAATAATTTTTACTTCAAATTATTTTTCTTCATAAACAAGATATCCTTGAAAGATATGCTTTCAACTTTTCTGAAGTTGCTCATTTATTTTGCAGCTATGGATTCTGACAGATACACATCTTGCTTGGAAAGGAAAGAATATGTTTCTTAGACCATCAACTTTCTAACCAGTTTATAAAATTTTGTTTTCATGTTTCCCTTCAGGTTCCTAATAAGGATGTCCAGTGTAATGCACTTCTGCAGAAAGTTTCTATTTTTATTTTTATACCTTCTGAAGCAGGTATAAAACAAGATAACCTCTTCCCCAGCCTCTAGCTTTGAAAATTTGATATCCACAGAGTTCCTCAAAAAATACACTGTCTCTTTTGAACTGTATGCCAATGTCTTACTATCTCTAATTAAAATGATTGCCAAACCAGACATTTTCTCTGAAGCCCTTTTGTTACAGATCTGCCTGTCCTTTTCTTTGTCACATTTTTTATGTTTTTACTGTATCTCAAAGGTTCATCCATTTCACTAATTTGCAGGATGTCCAATTTCTTCTCACTTCAGTAATTTTGTATAGTTGTTGAACTTTCTAAATTTATTCTAATTCCAGGATTCTGACAGATATTATTTCTTCTTAGTTCTTGTTCTCTTTTTAAAGATGGAAAACTTCAGTAACAAAGATATCTCTCATTACTGCTTGCCAGAAACACACAACATTTTAAAATCTGTTTCATCTTTAGTATTTTCTTTTGGAAATTTCAAGAAACAGCTGTATAATTCTTGTACTTTTATGAGGTCACAGGATAGACTTCTGCTCAGACTTTGTTAGTAGTGTTTGCTTTTTGATTACCAGCATATTAACTCCAGTTGTAAGTGATGAGGACAGCTGATTGTTGAGAAGAATTTTGGAGGGAGGATATTTATATATTCTGTATTGTGGCAGTGAACAATATGTTTGAGTTCTCATTTCAAGTTAATAATTTTCCAAATACTGTTCAGATCTCAAGTTTCTAACACTTTACTAGCTCTTTATGTCACTTCCTTTGTCCAGTTCTCTTCTCCCTTGACCTACAGGGGCAATTTACGGCATTTCAGCAGTCCCTTGCTCTCTGAATTTATTAAGATACCTTAAAAACAATAAAAGGAAAAGAATTGATTCTGCCTATAGGCTCATAGGAAAATTATTACTTTTCATTCCCCTTTTAATCTGCCTCTTTGTTCTTCAGACTATCTCCTAAAACTGAAGTGGCTTCTAGCTAATAAAGTGACTTTCATTTTCTCAGTTAGATCCTGTAGAGAACAATGTGCTGTGTGTGTATGTTGTTCCTAGTTGTTTTTTTGTATGCCAGCTTACAATAGGGTGTGGTTTACAGTCCATTATCTGGTATATCTACCTGTATTGCCTGTAAAACCTTATTTTTCTTGACAGGGCTATTTGGACCTTTAACTTTTATAGAGGTAATTTTTATTGACTCAAAAATCCACAGTTTATCAGCCCATATTCTCTTAAACTTTTTGTTTTGGCAGTGTAATTCCAAACCTGACAGACTAAGACCTGCCAATATAGTGTTAAGCTGTAATACTGAGTATATAGCTTAAAACTGACTTTCACTTTTCTACAATAAACATAAAATAAATTTCCTCGCCATTTATCTGTCTTCCAGTATCTATGGATTTGTATTTTTATCTTCTTTCATCATTGTAAAAAAACAACCCCTAAAAATTAACTTTTTAACCGTGGTCCCAAACAGATAAATATGTCTTCTCAGACAGTTCCTTAACCTGCTTCCTTATTTCAAATGCCCATCAATGTGGATCCCCAAATAATCCTTTCCACAAACCTATTTTCTTTCACCTCTAACCATGGAAACTCATCCTCACCCTGGGATGGTGAAGAACCACCATCCTCTCTTCACCTTCCAGGTGAAGTCCCATCTGGAGAGTTTCAGTCTGTCACCTGGGTGGAGAAGCAGTATTACATAAAAACACTGCTGTTTGAGCAGAGTTGGGACGGGGTTTCTCCTTCTTGCAGGTCATCCTCTTTCTCCTTTCCTGTGTTAATCTATTCTTATCTCTCTATTCTTTCTTCTTGGGTTTAGAATGGTGCTTTACAATACCCATGTATCTTCATATGTCCGTGTTGTGGTTGAGGAATCCTTTTCTCCAATTTCATGTTCCCACTGAAACCAGCTCCCCTTCCTCTCCCCTCTGGGGAGAGCTGGAGAGGAGAACTGGAGACACAGAAGATGAAGATCACAGGTTGAGATAAGAAAAATTTACTGGAAACTATCAGTGATTGAAACACGGACTTGGCCGGGTGCATGCAAAGCCAACTTTTAATGTACAGGGCACATCTTTATATACTGTTACAAACCCACAATTCAGCAGCTACAAACTTCAGTTTCTAGGATTACATACTTAACATCTCCAACGGCTGCAGATCACAATCTCCTCGCCCAATCTCCCGTTAACTATCCTGCTCTTTGTCTCGCCTCCTGCTCTTTGTTTCGCCTGTGCACGACGTGGCCCGCCCGTCTCTCCCAAGGCCTCACGCCAACCAAAGCCATTCTCCGTGGCGACATTCTGAATCCCCACAGGAAACAGCAATGAGATAAGAAAATGAACCGCAACAGCAACAATATTAATGAGAAAAATGTACAAGAGAGAGATGAGTGATTCACGTGCATTCAAAGGATTTCCATCCCCAGGATATGATGAGGTGGTATAGAATAACCTCTAGTCCCATCCATGCCCCCTCCTGGGTGCTGCAATAATTAACCCTGTCCTGGCAGGAACGTGCACAGTCTGTTAACAACAGCAGTACTTTTACTGTTTTACATATTATTGCTCAGTTATACTTAAATTCCCTCAACCAAGCATAACTTCATTCCTTTTATTTGCCACTTTTCCTTTCCTTGCTATGGATGTCATCTTTGTTTTGGATTTTAAAAATCCACTTCTCTAAAATGGTGAAGCCTTTCACTTTCTGACAAATTCGGCTCATAATTTTTTCTGAACTAAATTCAGTTTCTGTAGAACTGCGTTCCTTTCTTTTGTCTCCTTTTTGATGTGCTGCTGTTCTTGAAATGTAAAATACATTACAATGCAAACTGCATTGAAATGAAAGTGGCCTCTGTTTCTTCCTCACTATTTTAATATGGGCAGTAGTCTCATTCAGTTCCTTTATTTTCCTCATGGTAGCCCTTGTGCCTTGTTGGAAACAGCTAATTTTTAGGTTATTCCTTAATGTTCTAAATTTAGAAGAGATTATAACAGAAGGTTTTACCTTCCAGATCCATACATAAGGATAGTTCTGCAGTTTTATTCAGTATTTGTAGGTTACCAATCCTATTTCCAGTCCCTTTTAACTGATTTTAAACCCATCAAATCCTGATTGCACTGGCAATTTAGGTATCAGATTACTGAAGTTAAAACAGAGAGGAAAGGATAGCGCATTTTTCCTGGGATATCCATTTTAAGGGGTTTCAGGTTGTGCATATTTCTTCAGGTTCCAGTCACAATATATTTGCTCAGGTTGTATGAAGTCAAAGATGCTCATTTTCATATAATTCTGGCAGTATTTTTCATTTTGTGTAAATGAGAAAGTAGAGGCTATTGAAACAGCTTGTTTTATCCATGACGCTCCCCATGATTTTGTTTACAACCCAGCAACAAATCGGAGAGAGAAGGAATGGAAGGAGAGCACAAGAAAGAGAACACAGATTGTTTTATAAATTGCAAGACATACAAACAAGTATCTCAGTAACTGCAGTTCTAGTTTGACCAAATAAAAAAATGATTTTGCACAAATTACCTGGAAATGGCTGCGTACACTAAATATTTCGAAATTGCTTGATATCATCTGAGAAATACCTGCAACTGTCTCAACCAAACTCCATATTTTCCATGCCGTGTATTTAAAGTTTCAGTCAATACAGTATTTTCTGCCTCTTTTGTTCTTTTTGCATAAATGGAAAATATTTATCTTTTCCTGAGCCCCACAGCCCGAGGTAGAATTCACCTGACTGAATGAAGAGCTGTTTGACTGTACTAATAAACTCCTCAAAAAGCTGATGCAGGTAAACAAGGATTTCTAGGAAATTATTCTTCTTTTCTTAATGAAGATAGCTATAGTGACTCAGTTGAATGATGATTGAAGCTGCCCATATATCTCTAATAATTTTAAGGAAAGTGTAGGATACCAGAAGAATCCCTTCTATGTCTCAGATATGCTTATATACACAATAAATAATATTAACTGCTGGCCGATGTGCATGTTCTTGAAATTGAAAAGGATCACTACAATCATGTAATCTGATTTCATGAATAACCCAGACCTGGTAATTTACATGATAATCTTTTCACTCAGCCAAACAACTTGTGACCCAATGAAAAAAATCCATTTTTCCTTATCTGCCTCCTTCTTCCTATGGGATAAAATCCTTAGTTCATCTTAAATTTAAAGTCAAAATGTAATGTTAAAAAGCTATTTACTAGAGCCTGGAGCATTTCCATGACACAGTTAGTAGGTTTCTTTTCAACCCCTTACCCAAAAATATGTATTGCCTAGTTCCTTTACAGCCCTCTTTGTAAAACAGTACAGCCCAGTACTCAATGCCCTGAAAATCACTTCATATTTCCAAACTTATGGTGAAAGTAAGATCATTTGGGGTTTAGAGTTTACTTTGGTATTTTATATACATTTCATTATATCATGAAACTGCTTTTGTTTTGTCTTTTTATTGTAGTGCTAAATTTGGCTTTAGATTTTAATAACCGTGTAGTGCTTTGAGACCATGCTGAAAGGTATTTTATCAATTTATTCTATTATTACTCTGCCCAAAGGCTCACTTCATTTTCAGCAAGGGCCACTTATTTTTTGTGGAGTCATCACTTTCCCCCTCTATTCATTCATCCTCCCTTTTCCCCAGACTTTTCTTTCTCATTGAGAAGAACAGCTATTTCTAAAGCGTGGCTCTGTCTGGCAGGATTGTTCTACATTGCAACTTGACTGGTGCCAACCCTCCTCAGAAAGCAAAGGTAGCAGGAATCACATCACATGTACCCTGACACTAGGAAAGAGGAGTATAAGAGACATATGAAAGACCACAGCTGGGAATTTATATTGGGTTCAAAAGTACCTGAAATATATATCCAGAATTTGAAAATTTTCATCCCTGCTTTCACAACTCTCCCAGCTACTAAAGCTAGATTTGAGGAGATGGGAGAGTGTTTAATCTAGCAGTGAGAGATTAATGTCATACATGTTATTCATGTTAAGGGAAGGAAAATCTCACTGAACCATGAATGTCTCAAGTTTTTCATAAGAGAGGAGGCCTTTTCAAGCCTTGCTTTGAGGCTTTCAGCTAAACTCTTGACATTCACCTCTGGGCCTATAAATTGTGAGCTCTTCTGTGGTGACTAAGGACACATCTTTTTAGAGTGAAGATGAAACTTCCAGAAACAGAGAAACACTGTTTTGGCCTGGACAGCATGAGGCGAATGTGGCTCCATGGTATCGTTCTCGATTTGTGTCATTGTCAGCTTGCTGAGGGCATGCTGTCCCATCATCCAGATCATCAGTGAAGACATTAAACTGGGCTGAACCCCGTACTGATCCCTGGCCCACACCACTGGTTACTGGTCTGACTAGCACTGCCCTTTGGGTTTGGCCATTCAGACAGTCTTCAATCCACATCACAGCTCATGCAGCCACCCTGTGGCTTCATCAGCCTCCCTATGAGAATGTTACGGGACACAGTATTGAAAGCCTTTCTGAAGTCAAAGTAAACAACATCCACTGCTCTCTCTACCAAGAGGAGAGAAAGGACTTTCAGAAAGTCTTTGTCTAAGTCTCTGAGGGAAGCAAATCCATCAAATAAGCTGGTTTATGGTGTGGAGTAAAAAAAATGATTCATAAATTATCCTTTACTGCTGCCAAGAGAATAGTCCTTCTCTCCCTTTTTTACAGAAGGGAGGATGAAGGTAGACTCTTCCAAGGTAGATTATTTATAGATTGCAAGTGGGACACTTAGATTGGATTGCTTCTACAATTCTACAACTGCTTTTCTTTCTACAACAGCTACAAAGACAGCCTGGAATACGGTTATGTATTTGGACCTCAGCTAATTTCCTAAAGCTAGATTGGCTGAAATCAGGCTACAATTTAAAGTGCATTTTTCACCACTGCATACCTTAGCATTTTGCTGCCTCAGTGCATTCGAGTAGAACTGTTTAACATAATTGCTAGTCATTTAGTGAGGATGCTGAGTACTGAGACAGTAATATTTGCAGATGATGCATTTACTTAAATGACCAGGGCTGAATTATCTGTCACTAACCTTTCTTGAAACAAAATATGAATTATGCAGAACGCTGATCTGACTTGGCATTTCCTGTACAGCATACTCCCTGCCTGATGCCTATACTGAGCCTTTATCACTCTTGACTAAAATCCATAAAACCCACCAGCAACAGCAGCAGAAAACTCTCCAGTGGATTTTACATGTTGCTCTCTTTATGGAATCAAAGTCCTGCTGAAAAGGAGACAGAAGTCTGGGGTAATTTAGGGCATTTAGAGGTTGAGAAAAGAAGAATACAGATGTATTATGAACCTGACTTCTGCTCAAAACATTTGGGATTTTTTCAGGGGAAACTTTTCAAAAGTTTCCTGATCTTTGTTGGAACATTGTCCTACAGCAAAATCCCTTAGCTGCATTCTCTCAGCCAAAAAAGCTTTATTCCCAGTTTTCACACATTTTGCTCTGGATTCCTGGCTCAAAAAGAGAAAGGAAAAGAGGCTCAACCACTAATTTTTTTCCAAGGAGGAAAGATGGCAATATTGTCTTGCACCATCTCAAAACCTGTGCACCCAGTGTCAGCCAGAAAACAGAACTGAAAAGGCACACAGGCACTTACCAGTTTTGAAAATTATTCTTTTTTTTTCTTTTTTTTTTTTTAAATACTTGAGCTTATGAAGGTACTCTTATTTTATCCACATAAATTTTCAACTCTCCAAACAAAATTAGCTAGCAAGTCAAGAGCTATGCAATCACTAGACATTTTTTTCTTTGCTTCACAGTGGGACAAGAGAATACCTCTTACTTACTCTCCACAGCTTAAAGACAGGTCTATATTTGGCATTGATCAAGTATGGAGCAACTTTAATAACAACACAAGACATAGTACTATAACCCAGGTTCATAAGTTTCTTTTTCGTTGCTTCAACAAAACCACTACTTAAATCAAACTCTCCTTAAGAAATGCTGATCTGCAGAATATTACCAGATGGGTCTCCTGCCTTCTGAAGAAAGGGGGAAATGAGAGAGCCTCATGTTTAACGGCATATGAAAGAAGAAATACAATGTGTAAACTTTCCACTGACCGATATAATAGTGTTCTCACTTTTAAAGAAAAACAGTACTTCCTAGCAGGAGGCCTGCAAGAAATTTAACAATTACTCAAGATTTAGTTGTACAGCATGGCATTTTCAAACATGTGCAGAGTCTGTTATTTTTTGTAATTAAATTAATTTAAATAATAAATAATGTAATTAAAATACATTTGGACTGTGCAATCCCTAGGGCTGGAACTGTGTGCAGAGAAGTGATGCATATTCAATGTGAAGTTTAATGAGTAAGAAAATGCAGAATCATGGAAATCTGGTAATGCACAATATAGTTTTGGCACTCTGCCTCTTCTCCCCCACTCCTTTTCAGAGTAAAAGTGGGCCCAATTTACCAAATCAGGCTTTAAATCATTCACAACTCTCTTTTCCTAAAAAGGAAATATCGCTAATGTTTAGGATTTTTTTAGCACAACATGTGGTTACTCAAATGTTTCCCTACAATAGTCCTAGTGAAAAGTGATAGGAAATTGATTCTGTAACCCTGCAAAAGCAATGTTTACTTTACCATCATCAGAATTTTACAGACTGTAGGAAATTGTTACTTGTCTCTTCATTTCAAGGCTGACCCTGATTAAAAACTCCTGCTGTGATTTTCAGAAGAGACTTATACTGTCAGAGCTTTGCTTTTAGGGATCATCACCGTTTTTGATTTTCTAAGGGTGCTTGCTGAGCGTTTTCTTAATATCAGTCTCTGTGAAGCCCTGCAACAAAAACTGAGGGTCCCCAGCCCCTCCCCCTAACTCGGTGAAGATGTTCAGTTTTGATGTTCAGTTTTCTTGATGTTGCCTGTCACATAAATACAATTTCATCTCTATGGTTTAGACTGCTGATTGCATGCTGGACTTGGCTCTTCAAGCATGTTTTTCCCCATGACTGGATCAGACACAGAATACAATCCAGCTACCTCTGCCTTTGGGCAAGGGGCAGGGCTGGAGCCAGGAGGCTCGAGGACTTCCAATGCTTAAGCAGGGGTGCTGCAAGGTATTTTCCTCCCAGCTACCAGGGCTTGTTCCTTTGCAAAAGGACAGGAGCCTTACTGTCTGGTGGCCAGGTCAGGATGGCAAACCTCATGTGAGCCTGAGCAGTCAGCCCAAATCACGGCTGCCCTCACCCTGTCATGGGGCAGTACCCATGATAAAATGTCAGCCTAATGAGGCTCTGATATTCGGCACACTTTTGTGGGCTACAAAAAGCTTATGCTCATGCTGCTGAGTTTTCTGATTTCATAGCCATTCAAAATTTAACATTTTCATTGGGTTTTCTTTGTGTGTGTGTGTATGTATGTGTGTGTATATGTGTGTGTGTATGTGTGTGGCTTTTGCCCCCTTTCGAGCCCGAGTTCTTGCAGCAGGAGAAGCTGAGTTTCTCCTAAAAATTACCTGCCAGGATGATTGACGAAAATTTAAAACACAGGATTGTAAAGATTAAAAAACCAGATGAATAAATAAAACAAAATTTAAAAAAGCTCCTTACATTTTTATTGTTGTCTTTAGCACGGAGGGTTGTAAGGCCTGTCTAATGGTTTCAGGAGGCCTGAGTCAGGGGTTTGAAATCATTAGCAATATTGATGCCTCTAAGAGGTGAATGCTTAATACTGCCTTTCTTGTGGCTGGGCAAATTACTTTTCAGCCTGCTACTTTGCTTATAGACAAAAGAGCCTTTGTTTCAAATGCTAAAGTTCAGGGAGTTGGTGCTGAAGACCCAGGAAAATATCCTGACATATGAATATGGTGTACACATGTGTATGTGGCCACTTTCTATTATATTTAGCTATTATTGGTATTTACATACCAGAGTAATTCAAGTTTTGAAATATATGATTACAGAGCAGCCAAGGGGTAGCTCCCCTGAGTGTTTTAAAGACTCCATCAATGGGAATAGGCTGTGTGCACGTCCTTTTCCATCCCTGCCGTGTCAAATATTCCAAACTATAAACCTAAGAGGTTCTTAACAAATGAGAGTAGTGACTGGTTTAAAGTTCTTGTGATTGTTCAGAATAAGGTGAATTTTGTGTCTGTTTCCAGTTTTGGGCATGTCACAGAAAAGTATTTCCACCTCTAATACTGACTGAGCTCACTGGAAACTTTGTGTGCTTACACTAGAGCTGGGCATGTGATTGTTTGCTATACTACATGCATAAGAGTGGGACCCCTTAACTAAATATTTCCTTCAATATTGCATTCATTTCAAGGTTTTTAGTGTATTCATGAAAACTAATAGTATAATATCAAGCTGCAGATGACAGAAGGATATTGTCACCATTCAGTGAAATGAAGCCACTTCCGTTCCACAGCGCTGTTTTCTGTGTTGGGGACATGGAAGGATTTCCAAGTGATCAGAAGGTGGCAGCAGATCTCTGTTTCATTTCTCTAGAGGTGACCTCAACCTCTCAGAAAAAGAGAAAAGAAGAAAGGAAGAGTAAAGTTTTAAATTAACTCAATAAGAAAAATAGTATCTCAACTTTAATGCCACAGGTAGCTATGAAAGGACTGTCCCTCACCTCTGCTGATCACATTGCACTAATTCAATAGTAGGTCCCTCATCAAATGCCTTGAAAATTCAGCAGAAAAGGGGAAGCATCCCCAGTGTGAATGGCAGCCTGGGAAGTGGCCAGACAGAGTCTGGCCCCAGATAACGTGCAACCAAGGGCAAAAGTGGCCTCGGCTCTCACACCAACACACCAGCATTGTATCTTTACTCACACTAGACAAATGCAATTATACACAAGCCTGATGAATCTGTAGTTGAGCCAGTGGGTTTGGTAATGCAGCTGTCATCCCTTCCACGAGCAGAATCCGTTTGCCCTTCCATCCCCTCTGGGAGCAATGCCTGGACAGATGTAAAGAGAGGGCTTCTTTTATTCAAAGGGAAAAAAGTTGGTCCTGAACTGTGTTCAGGGAAGTCTGCAGGAGGGTCACAATGGATCCTCCTCAGATGGGGAGCCTTCCCTCCGCACAGGCATCCCCAGGCAGCGTTCAGGCCATGTAAGAGTCAGGAATGGCAGCAGATGCCTGTGGCAGCCCATCTTGCTTGCTTTGGGTGCTCGCCGGCTGGACAGATGCCTGCAGCCTTCCCATCTTCCCTAACAAGGCAGAGACTCATAGGATTTAAAATCCTACATTTCTGTGAATCTTGATGAATGTGTCTACAGAGGAACCCCTAAACAATTCCAGTTCATAAGAGGAACAAAGAAAGAGAAATTATTGATGTGTCTGTCCCTGTCCTGCCTCTTCCTGCTTTTGCTGCATTGCCCTTTTCAGTAAACTTATTTTTTAGTTCTGATCTGTGGATGCTACTTACACATTGCAACTGCTCCAGTCTATGAGCCACTGACACAGAAGGCTCACTGTTAAGAAGGAAAAGAATTTGAAGGGGAAGGAGGAAACTGCTTAATAACAGCACTAAAAAGGTCATAATTAATGATTTAGCTGTAAAGGTGAGAAGCTGAAGCCCAGCATTTACTAAATAGTGTATTGTTAAAAAGGGAAACTTCATGTGTGTGTATATATTTTAAACCAGGTGAGGTGGAGCTTACCAATGAAGGGAACCTTTCTTTCTCTAGGCTGATCTTAGGTGTCAAAACACATTTTAAATGAATTTATTTCCACTGGTGCAAGACAGCCAGCTTTGTTTGTTCAGGGACTGTCTCTGATTGTTTAACTTAGTTCCTCTGCAAATAAAACAAAGCACCAGGTTTGATTCATAAATATCATTTGGATACCTAAATCCAAAGAAGAGTGGCGTGAGCCTCTCACCTGACCACAACATAAGACACACTCTTTCACTGCATCAAATACAATGACGTGGGTGGTTAATTTAAAATACATCTGTTATGAAAATAACCAGGTTTGAATTATGGACTGCATGGGAGGTAGAGGAGGACTCCTGATGATTAGTTAACAGCACAGTTTTACACTGTAACTAATTTCCAGGTTGGATGTTCCTAACTGACACAGGAAAGGAAGCAGCTACAGAGTAACACGGACAGTTAATAATTTAATACACCACAGAGACTTGGTCAAAAAGGTATCAGATATCTATAATCAGAAGTGGAAAATCTTGTCCATCTGTCCATGAAGATTTGCATTGCACCATGCACTCTATAGTTTTCTGCAGCTTGCATCAGCCACCAGGAAATTCTCAAGTTCTCAATTTGTCAATATTCAGAACTTAGCTTCAGATAAGAATGTATTTCACTGGACAGTGTCAAAGAAATAAATCATAATGTAGAGATCAAGCTGATAGCTGTATTTTTCTTGACCAGCTTCCCATGTTAAGGACTCCTCACCTCCCCTCCTCTGATTGTCAGTGGATACTACTGAGCTCAGCACCAGTGCTGTCAGTGAAGTTATGTTACATGGCTCTCCATTCACATAACTAAAAGCAGAAGCTAGCCATTAGCTTTAAAGTCTTTTAATTCAATTTAATTACAATGCTAATTTTTATGATGGTTATTTTAATTTACTGTGAATATAATTAAAATATAATATACTTTGTAGAAATTATTATTAAAATGCTTTTTCCTCCTTCCTAGAAGAGGAAGAGAGTTCAGAAAGACTGTTTCCAGCAGATCCTTTTTAAAACACCATCTCAGTTGAAATGAAGGATAACACACAAAAGGCCCAACCACTGGCATGAAAAGAAAAAGAAGAAAATAATGAGACAAGCAGTTCTTAGCAAATGCTTCAAAGGGTGATGCTGTTTGGTGGAGCTATGCCAGATTAGTATTACAAAATCCTTCAGAATAACTTACAGGAAGAAGTTCATTTTTTAGGAAGGGGATGTCACTAGTAGAAACAGTGCCAGTATTGTTAAAAAAGGTGATTTTGGACAGGAGGGTGGAATTTAATCATTCAGATCCTTGAGGTAGGAAGAATAAAGGAAAGAGATTTGGGATAGTTTTGTGCCAAACTAGTCAACAGATGGCTCAGGGCCAGGACTCAGCCTGTAAGGACATTTTTCTACCTTGGGGTACACTGGCCAGTCAGCAATGGGCCTGTTTCTATATCATATTGAAGGAGGGAGAAGGTGCAGATCTGGGTTTGGTCTGGTCAGCTTTGAGCAGCACCGTAGCAATATGTCTATATCTGTTTGGCCTCATAACACCTGGCTGGGAATAAAAATAACTTTTAGAATATGCAAGTTGGCCATCCATGCTTTAGAGGGTGAAAGAAACTCCAAGCAGGTGTGAAGAGCAGACTCTGTGAGACATCGAGTCCACCTTTAGCAACTCAAAATGAAACTGGTATGAACTAAAGACAGTTTGTCCCTCTGGGGGTTAAACCCGAGGTAAGAATAAGGACCACTTCTTTCCTAGTGTCTTTTTTCCCCAAGCTATTTTATAAGACTGAAGGATGATGATTTCCCTTGCATTATAATTATGACATGAAAGCATTTCCATTTACTCCTTCATTTCTAAAATGGTAACAGCCTGAGCTGATTGTTTTTTATAGACCTAGTCATACTTAAGTATTTCCTTTCTAATTTTGACTAAACTCCTGGTTAAATGAAAAAGAGAAAAAATCGCCATGATTTTTACAAGTTACAAGGAATGTATTATTATACTCATAGTCCTATAGAGAAAGTAATATGTACACAAGGCACAAAGTACAAGACTAAGTTCCAATTAGAGATGACAAAAAGGTATTACACTTTATGCTGGTAGAAACAACTTGTAGGTCAGTCTCCTCTTTTTGTGCCATGCTGTCTTTTCACATGCATGGTTGCATTGACTCCAGTCGCAATTTTCCTGATGTAGACTTGTACTAGAAAATAACTGCAGTTAAAGTTCTGATGGCCCATCAAAAGTTCAACATTTGTTCACCTGGAAATTGGGAAAGCAATAAGAAGTCCTGATTACCTCTTTCAAGCTATGACATTTGAGCTATGACCCCATACTCTACCAACTGGCAGAAGGCAGACTGATTTCACCAAAAGATAGGGAGGATTCTGTTTCCTGCCTTAGCTCATCCTGACCTGAATGCACCCACCTTCAAAACACACCACAAAGACCATTTTTTCTGAAGTACATTTTCTGGAGAAGAGAGACCATCTGAAAAAAACAGGTTAGTTTTGGGGTTTTAGAAGTTCTGTTTTTGTTTTCTTTTTCTCTTGGGGAATTTTCCCCCATACATGTTTTGGGAGGGGCAGTGGGTGCTAAATACTTGGAAGAGACAAAAGATCTGGCCACAGGGGGAGGGATCCGGCTGGCCTCTTTCACCTGGGGGTGTCTCGTGTGTGGGGCAGAGATGCCGCGAGAATTGAACTGAAAAAAAGGGGGTTGGGTGCCACCCCTTGCTCTCTTGTTCTCTCAGC
>VXBT01000650.1:193471-234286 GCA_013400235.1 Oriolus oriolus
TTATATATATATATATAAGTAAAGAACTCTTATTCCTATTCATCATATCTTTGCCTGAAAGCCCCTTAATTTCAAAATTATAATAATTCGGAGGGAAGGGGGTTGCATCTTCCATTCCAAGGGAGGCTCCTGCCTTCCTTAGCAGACACCTGTCTTTCAAACCAAGACAGTTAGAAATAATTTTGCTCTTGCTTTTCAGCTACTGTTTTTTGTATCTCAGAATTAAGTTCTTTAGATGTGAAACACTGGTGATACAGGTAGGTTGTACAGATGAGGAAAACCACATGAAACTAAGACTGTCATAGTGTGTCAGATCAAAGGTCCATTCCAATATCTTCTAAAGGAACCTAAAAAAAGACAAAATTAATCACAATACTTTTGTGAAACACATTCTCCAGTCTCTATTGATTTATGGCTCAAGAGCGCCTTTGCATGTGATCTTTGCATTTAAATGAAAAAAAACGCTGTACAGCCTGCAGTCGAGGGAGAGGGCAGGCATTTAGGGGAAAGGATGGTTGAGAACACAGTAGAGGGGTTAAGAGCAGGAGAGGAGAGCAGGCATCTACCCTGGTTTCAATAAAATGCGGACACTGACCTCAAGCACAGGGAAAATGTACTTGTGATTTACTGGTATTTGTTTTCTTACTCATAGCATTCTGTAGCTCTTGTCAAATTTGTGAGACCATCTACAGAGTAGAGAATTACCCTCTTATTGTATCAGGCTCAGTAGCTCTCCTAAACAACCAGAACTTTTTCTGAGTCCTGTGAATGATATAGCTTGAACTTTTTCTGATGTCCACTTGAGATGATATGATAACAGTGAAAACCTTTTAAATATGTTCTTTTATATACCTACCATTTGCTAGTAGGAGCAATATTTAGAGTAGGGAAGGACTGGTGGTGAAAAGAATGTTTTATTTCACAGTAAAAAGGAAATATTTTAAGAGTACTTTCTATGGCAGTAAAGCAGGGACCATTTAAACATGACATCCATATTTATAATGAGTGCACTTTGATCTGTAAACAATCCTTAAAAATTAAGTAGGGATATTGTTTTCAATAGTTCTTTTGCTGGTCCTGACCTACAGGTGTGCACAAAGAGAGCACATTTCCTACTGCAGTCAATTGACTTCCCCTGATTTACAGCATTTTCAGTCCCTGCTCCATGTGCTCTAGAGGTTTGAGTTCCATTTTTCTATTCGGACCTGACCTGGATTTATTTTATTTTATTTTATTCCCCAGCTACTCCAGGCAGCAAGATAAGAATTACTTTCACACATGACTCTTTGTTTGCATAACACTTGCTTCCACTTAGTAAGAAACACATGATTATTTCAAGTTACATTTCCTTTGAAAAACAATGGTTTAATTTGAGCCGTGAAATGTTCCTTTACACTCCTTTTATCCCCCAACCTTTTTCAATATGAAGCTTCAATTAAAATCTAAAAGGCAGACTCAAGTTTTATACCTAGTTCTGTTTGTTCACTTGGGGTTTCTCCTGTACTAAACAGTCATTTTAGAGACACATTTCATTCAAAATTCAGTAGCTCTGTGAGAGAGCCATGCACCATTTCTATGTGCTATCATTCCCACAAGGACTGTCCAGGTGTGAGTTTCTGTGCTTTGGATGGATAGGAGGAAAGATGAGAAGGTGGGAAACATGGACCATCCCTCTTAGCCAGCAGAAACACACTGATAAGGAAGCTGTGATGAAATTGTTGTGACATCTACTTTACTCTTCTGAGAGAGGACACTGGGACAACTAGGAATTGAGTAGGTACTGATAATTCTGTTTGTCTATGCAATCACAGAGAACAAAAGATAATGGGAGAGTGAGTGGCATCCACCTAATCAGCTATGTCCACAGTGCATCCTAGGCAAAATAGGCAACTTTCTCTGGCTCCTCACTTTGGTTAAATGCTGCTAAGTTTACATTTTTTTACATTCTTTCTTCCTGAAAGAAGAATTTATGGCAAATCCCACAAAAGAAACCTGGCAAAATGTAGTTCGTTACGGCACACATTTCTCTGGAAGTATGAGTGTGTTCTTGTTAAAAAAAATCGGGGTACTGGACTTACTCTGGAGCCCCATAGCCAGAAACCAAAACCAAAGCTGTTGGCAGCCCACTGCTTGCAGAAGGTCCCTTCTCTTAATCTGAAATCCAAATACAAGAACACCAAAATCCAATGCAGTGACTTTGATATTTAAGTTACATTTAACTTACATTAACCAGGTTATTCCATTATCAGCTGTCTTACTGTGAAGGTAAGGAGCTGAGCATAGATGCCATGCTTTCCACAATGTTTTATGCCCTCAGCTGATGAATCCCATGTGAACACAGGTATGGTAATGTTGGGGCAGTAGGAAGTTAAAGCCACTTCAGTTACACCTGCACTACATCCTTGGATGCAGTGTCTGTGTGCAGTGCAACATCCTGCTCCTCCTGGGCCCTGCTCCTGCTGGCACTGACATTTCATACTGTCTGTGCTGACAGTTTGTGTCCTGCACCTACACGTTCTCTTTTCTGAGGCTCCCAACACACTCATTAAATACAAGGTCCCAACAGGACAAGCTGTTCATAGCTGAGCGTAAAACCACCTGCAGCCCAAGGTTCTTCACTCCTTTGAGTGAAAGAGAACATGAGTTTAAAACAGAATCACAGCCATGGGAAACTCCAAACAGCTTTTTTCTATGACTAACGGGAATTATTTAGAATGCTACTCTTTTAAATTAAAAAGTGTGCTTCAGCAATTCTTTTTAATTTTTAGGAAATAATTTTTTGTTGAATTTATCTTTCTTGCATATTTGTCAAAGCCCACTGAATTTTTTCCTGGCATGAACATAGAACATTTTGTATAGGCCTGGTCTGAATTCAGATCAGTACAGACATGGCTGTAGATGTTTGGTTTCCTTCTAAAACAGTTAAACTAGTACAAGTGCTCTATAAGATGGAGACATTTTATCTTGATTTCATTACAGCAGTCCAAATTTTTGCATTACATAAGACCTTGATATGTGTAGTAAAAATGAGATACTGATCTTAATCAGCCTATTAAGGACAGTCTGTTCTTGCCTTTGATTACTTAATTGTACTTTACTGTAGGAGAATCTCTCTCCCCTGCCAAAGTCAAGACCAATGTTCATAATAGAAAGAACAAATATCTGTAAGCTACAGACTGTACCTTGAGGGACATCCTAGAGCCAGAAAGGAAAGTATAATGAGAAAGAAAGAGGAATTAAATTTTTTTGTCACTTATCACAAACATCAGAAGAAAAAGAAGTTAAAAACCCTGAAACCTAAAGCAGTAGCTATAGTCATGCTTTTGGCTAATTTAGGTTGTTTGCTCTTCATTCCAATTTTAATGACTCGCTAAGGTGTGTGATTACAACTGGCCATTATCCTTTTAATCATGATGTCTCCAAGACAATACTTGAATTTACTGCTCACATAATGTAAACATAAGATTTTTGTTATGTTTTTCACAGTTTTATCTAGGTGAAGATATATATTTGCATTCAGTATCAGCCTGCTCACAACGTATCTTTACCACTATTTCTCCAAAGGATGCTATTTGCTTCCCTGTAAGAACACATACATTCAAAATAGACACCTTGAAGCACAATCACCAAGATTTGCAAGTTTATTCAGCTCCCAGAAAGAAATCTTGAAGACAAATTGGACAAAAAACCACTTAATCCAATGCATACAGAATTGGTTGTCTTACAATGTGAATCCAAGCACCCCGTGTACTAGAGCTAACTCATAGATGAGATGGAATTGGCTGAAGGGAAATGGGGGGGGAGGGAAGAGAGATTAGGAGAGAAAGAGAGAGAGAGACAAGAAATAGGAAATCTCAGACTCCAGTCATAATATCAAAAGCCGTTCCTTTGTGTTTTGTTCAATGATTGCTTGATATAAAAGAGTATTTACCTGTTTTATCTGGAACTGTCCGTGGATAAAATACATACACAGGGCACTCCTAGAATAAATAGAGGCATGGACATTTGAATCCTATCAAACAGAAAGGACTAAATGTGGGCCTCCCATGACCTGGTCAAATGCTCTCTGTCTATCACTTCGTGTACAATGAATACATGGTCTTGCTATAGTCCCCCTGTGATCTGTCCTGAGCTTTTTGTATACACAAGGACTTCTGTCCAAATGCTTCAGGTGTAGTTTTAGAACATAGGCTCACTTGGCAGCTTCAGAGGCCTTGGCAGAGGAAGATTGCCCTCTGAATCCTCCTCAGATTTTGCTGTGAGATAGAGCCCAGCTAAACTGTAGTTCTTAGCCTGGACACTGCTTTGGTTTCCTGGGAGCCTTCAGCACGAAAAAGTTGTGACATCTTCACAGCTGCAGGCAGCTCCATTAGCATTTTCAATCATTTTTCAATTTACTTTATGTAACTAATGCCTCATTTTGGAACCTGATCTCAAGTGCTATGCATCCTTACTTTGGACAAAGGACACCATGTTGAGAGTCACAAATCTGAGAAGCAAATGGAGAAAGAAAATAAGGATGTTAGGTAGTAAACACAGAGCTAATAACATTAGATGCATTTCAGCTCATAAGTTACGGTTTAACTGTCTTGTAGAAACCATAAATTCTAAATACTCCTTTGCACACATCATGTTTGAGACAAAAAACCTCATAATTTGCCCAGGCTACTAAACTGCATCTAGAAAGGAACAAGTAAAATCATAGGTTGTTTGGTTTTTTCAATACAATCCATGCACAGCTGTAAGCTATTCTCTTTGCAACTTTGACAGAACATCAACTACAGCCATTCTGTAGCTTTAGGATGATAAATCAGAGGGGCCTATGGAAGGAACGGACATCAGTAAGATGCAGTAAATAACAAATGAGTTCCTCTTTTAACTTTCATGTTGAAATGTTCCGTGTCTTGTGCCCCAAAGCTACATAATAAGGAAAACAAACTTTCAAAGACCTTTCAAAGTTTGCAAGGATCACCTCGGTGTATTCCCAGCCAGCGCTAAAGCTACAAATGCTGCAGAACACATGGTTGACTAACAAAGAAAAATTAATGAAATTTAGAGTATCCTGTCTCCTAGCAGACTGTAGAACCACATAAACCTGACACCTAGACTCCTCACTGGCATTTTATGTGTAGCAATGATTTGTGTCACAGAAACACGGGAGTCGGAGTCAAAAAATGTATGGCTTGTTACAAGGGTTTGTCCTCTGTCAAGGAAATTGCAGATGGCAATAAACTTTTAGGGCTTTTTTTGGTAAGATAAGACTCTCAGTCAGGTAGAATCACTCCTCATAGTCCCTCACCCCACCCAAACACACATATTTCCACCCTAAAAGGGAATCCATATCAGATTTTCTTCTACTTTCATCCTTTTCACCTATAGATAATATATTTTCTACTGTCCAAAATAAAATCCATTCTATCTTCAGGTGGTCTCAAGGTACCTACTTGCATATCTAATTTTTGTTTCTTCCAGCATTCTGAGACAGTGCTTTTTTACCTTATAATCAATTAAATGAGTCGATCAATTTATTTAAATAAAAAAACTTCAATATAGGAACAAAATATCATAGGGTGGTGCCCAAAGCAGCCGAATGGCATAATACTTTCTCAATACAGATATAACAATAATAATAATAACAAGTAATGGGGAGCCTTGTGCTACTCACTGTCATTCTTAAGTCTCTCTGCAGCACTTTTTTCTTCCTGCTATGGAATATCTGCCTTTGGCATTACAATATTTTTCCCCACTTGTATCAGTTTTCTCAGATTGACCCTCAGTTTATTTTGTCCTGTCCATAAGATTCTCTCTCTCTTTATTTTTCCTCTATTGTTTGCACCTTCTTTCCAATTTAGCATTAAATGTGAATTTAATTAATCTGTGGTCATTAATGTTCATTTTATATACCTCACTAGCTGAATCCCTCTTCTGGTTTTTAAAGACACTTAGATAAATAAAACCTAATAGAGATCCCTGGGGTACCTCACTAGACACTTTAACCTAGTTTGATACTTGCTACTTAAGTGTTTACCAAGCTCCTTTGAACACTCTTCAAACCACAGAAGAGCATGTATATTCAAACCAAACTGAATTAATTTTTTAGTCCAATTTTCATGAGACTCCATATTGAATGCTTTAGCTGAATGCAAATAACTTACATGTCTCACTTTCCCTTTTATCTGTGGAGGTGCTGATTCTTCAACACTTATGATCATGCTTAATTTTAAGCATGTGTTTAAAGTAAATGAAAGTAAACGCTTCTTGCAGTTAAATAAGTCATGCACATGCTTGCAAGATGGTGGCTTATTTTCCTGCCTTAAAAATGGTTACTGTAAATATGGGGTCTTACTGTACTTCACATCTTCATCTCCAGAATACAATCCCCCTAAAGTTAAATGCAAAGAGCTATATACCATGCCTAAATTCTCAGTGACAGATAAGTCTCAATTTTGCTTAGTAGTATATTCAATGGGAAAAAAATTCAGAAATAGTGCAGTAATAAAGGATAAAACAATAAACTCACACACCAATAACCAAAGATTTTACAAAAACCTCATGAAGAAAAAGAAATGAGAAAGAGCATTTGAACAGCATGTACAATTATTCCCACCCAAACTAAAGATTAAAACTGATGTTCTCCTATCAGAACATGCAGCCGTGTTCTTGCCAACATTAGAGCTGAAGCTGTCAAAAGTTAGGCCAAAACTTTAAAAGATATATGACAGTGTCAGGCAGGCTTGTTGTTTACTGTACACTTCCATAAAAATATTTCCAATTTCTATAGTATTGATTTCTCAGCCCTTTCAATTACAGCACCATGAAAAAAGCAATACACACCAGAACGGGAATTTAAATGTATACAATTCCTTTAAATTTAAAATGTGAGGGTAAACTAAAAGGTCCAGATTGGATAAAATTAGCTCACCTTTTAAAGGCAAAATTAGGGAAAAAAAGGAGAGGAACAGAGCAGGGATTTACTGTGAAAAAAAGTAGAAAACCATCAACCAGTTTACAGATGACTTTGTCTGCAGCCCCTGACATCTTTCCATTTCAAAAAACAAAGTCCAAATCATCCTTGTTCTCCAGCAGTGTATCTGACATCTTCTACACCAGGACTGACTGATGATGAGCCATGTCATGAACACAGCACTTTTCGTTGCAATAAATGGCTCATGGCAGGGATGCTGGCTGAGATGACAGGTCCCCTTGCATCCTATACAACAGGAGGACTGGGACAAAGGTTTTGAAGTTTCCTGTGAATGGAATCCTCATGGAAATGGGTAAAGTAAAATGTTTAGAGATGGTCAGAGAAATACAAGAATGAGCACAAAGAACATCTGGTGTAAAGAGACACACTTTAAAAATCATGTCCTCAAAATCTTAAGTTGCCTGATGAGAAATATTGAATGCATAATACATTTATATACATATCTGGGACAAATACATTTTACTCTAACAGAGGTGAGTAGAAGGCCAATAGTTCTTTTAATCAAACGTTGAGAAGGAAATTCACCCCTATTTTGGAGACTGCCAAAGACATTTCCTCACTTAAAGTCCTTACTTAGAGAAAAATTAGACAATTTAAAAATACAAATCAATGAGAAAGACAGAAGCGAAGATTAGATTGCTTTAACCATAATGTCACAAGTCACTTTTATGTCTGTTCACAAGCACTGATTTAATTTCAAATAATCCAGACACATACATCTGTTTGCATAAATAGGTGTGTAATTTTGTTTGCGGTTGTCTATGTACTTTATAAGTAGATAATACATTGAGAAGAATATATTATGCTATTTTACATAAAATTAAATAGGTACCTTCCTACATAGATAATGTTTATTTTTTATGTAAATGTTTTAAATAAATTAATGTTACTCAATTCAAGTGAACAGAATAAATAACAAAACAGGTTTTACTTAAAATAAATAAACTAGGAGACCAGAGAAAATTACTCTAAGTGCAAGTGGCAGACTGGGGAACTGAACCCAGAAGTGCTAAGTGATGCCAACAGTGATTAGATTGCCTCTGAGAATAGAATAATGAGCAAAACTCTTGGGACATAAATATGAGGAAGGAAACTCTCTAAGAACTTCCTCACTTAGATCTCTTTTGTGCCTACAACCCTGCTCCCACCGAGCATTTCAGCAGCTCCTGTGTCAGCTCTGCTTAGCCATCTTCAAGGATCTTTAAATTTTACCCTGGTACCTTTTGCTTGAGTAACTGTGCTGCTCAGCTCCATTGAGATCAAAATGAAGTAGCTTGGAAAAAATCACAAAGATCCTTATCAAAACCATAACGAAGAAGTTATGGTTCTCTGCCCTGTAAACCTGATCACACAACTCCTGAGAGGATTGTTTCCACCGAGGTCAAACAACTTCTGCCAAATATTTCAATGGGACAGTGAAAGCTAAAATTTACATAAGAATAAATGTAAACAATATTTCTTGTAGGAAGAAAACGATGTTATTCAATTTGTTCTTTATTTCTGTCCTCTGTGCTATGAGTTGGAAATTTTACTTTATCCCTTGAGAATCCTATTTTGTGTGGATATAAAATATGGACCTAAACATCCTATGGAGCAGTGGAGTGTAATGCAAAATATAAAGTCTGGTTGGGTTGAACTCCCTCTATATTTCGGGGAACATAATTCACATGAAATAAAGTGCATTATTTCAAGTGAATTAGGATTTTTTTCACTTTTATGACCATCCTGTGTTCTCCTTATCTTGCACTTTCTTCATTGTTTTGAGTGAGCAAATGTGAGACATATTAGCAATGAATGTTTTATTTTTTTGTTCTATCAATAAATATTTTAAATTACATAAGTAATATCTAACAAATTATATACTGTAAATAAATATTATAAATATTATATGAATACAGATGTTTCTATGCTTGTCTCATCTGTATTAAACAGCACATTATTCTTAAAAAAGCAGTGGAAGATGAATATGTTTGCTAAAATTGTTTACTGTTTGCACATAGCATTACCAATTTCTTCTGATTTTTTTGTCTTTTGATTTCTTTTCAGTTTTTCCAGTGGGAAAGCAGATCTAGGTAACATCTTTTTCATACTGTAACTTTGGTTTCATCCTGTCTTCATTTTTTTAAGGGAAAATTTGATGCTGTCTTACCTGAATTTTCTATCTTTAAATCTAACTTCTGAGATTTCCTGTATGTCATGCTGGGTTATCAACAGCCCTTCAAGCAGACACCAATCTACACCAATGAAGACTGCATATGTCACAATCCAAGCCCTTTATATTGTATTTCATTTACTGCACAAACTCAATTATCTGGACTGTTCTATTATTGAATCAGCCCCAAAAGACCAATTTCCCATGTCTTACACATATTTATAGGACTTGAAGACTTCCTGAATGTTGTATTATAATGCTAATTAGTGTAGTGTTTGACTGTTTAAACAAATCACTTACCCTTTGTTGACAGTTAGTATGGCTAATGAACCCATAACTTTATAACTTTTGGAGGCTCCTTTCCTAAAGTGTGCTCAAACATCAGAGATGATACAAAAGTATTTCCAAAGGTCTCTTCTCCCAGAAGATAGGACTGCCTATATGCTTTGAACAGTGTATTGACACATGCTTAATCTTTAAAAGAGGCACTGCTTATCAGGAAAGAGCTTGTAGAGATAATAGACTAATTCTACTGTATTCCCTGCCAGATGTCCCAGAACAGCAACACTTAGGAAATTCAGATCTTCATACAGACCTTTGGTCAACAGCTACCCCTAATTCTGTCTGCCTCCAGCAAATAATTATGCTGACCAGAAATAAAATAATGTAATTAATCAGTGTAATATCTCAGTTCCACATGCACCTGCATTTTTTCATCATGGTGAAAGCATGTATTTTCAAAGTTTTAGATGGCCAAAAGGGGTCTCTTTTTCTCCTAAGATCTGGAAAAAGCATTTGCCACTTCTTACCACATAAAAGTGTAGCTTTTAGGTTCAAGTACTAAGAAAGCAGACATTGGGATAAAACATTTCCTTCCATAGATATATATTATTAACACGAGAGTAAAAGTAACTGAAAGTGCAAACAAATGTAGTCCAAAGCCAACATGGAAAAGACAGGGTTTTCCCAGACTAAGTAACAATTTTCACTACCTTCATTGGAAACCTTGCAAAAGAAACAATACATTCCTTACAAAGCACTTACAAATATTGAAGTAAACCTGTACACTCCTGCTGCAAAACCCTCAGCTGAGCAGCCATGGTAACATCTCTTTGGTATCTGAAGAATAAGCACCCCTTCCTTCTAGGCAATTCCCTACCAACTCAATTCCATCCCTCCAGCATGTTTCTACACTGCAGAGTCTTTGTGTCTTCATTTTTCTCCTTTGCTTGTGGCACGTGGCCTGGAGAGGGCCTTCTGAGAAGCCACAAGATCTTTAAACTCTCACTAGCCCAACACTTCACCTCTTGCGAATGCTCCTGCTTTCAAGTCTTCTGCAAGATGAACAAAAAGAGGCACACACTGGCTCAGCGAAAGCCCGAGGGTAGAACCTTTTTCTTTTGTTGCTAAACCTCCACTTCACAACAGATAGCATCAGACAAAGTATTGCTCTCTGTTATCGCACTGGAGTCCTGCTACAATGGCTTTTTTTTGGAGTAGATGATCAAGATTCCTGATTTTAATGGCTGTTGAAGAAGCTTTGAATCATAAAGTGGAGGCCCAAGACAAATTGATCAGGTTCTGTTGAAAGGCTTTGGGTTTGGATTTTGGCTCTTCTTTTTTTTCCTTTCTTTTTGTAATTTAAACAACAAAGGCAGAAGCTGAGATGCTGGATTCTGAGATGCTCTCAAATGCTATCTTTTCATTAAAATGAGATAAAAAGCAAAATGTTGTCAGGAAAAGACATAAGTAAAAGAGTAATTCTTAGAGAAAAAATGTTTTAAGAATAGCTCATGGGAATCTGAAAGATTCTGTCTATTCCATTTTATTTTTCTGTTTTACAGTTTATATATTCTTTATTTTAATTTTATTCATCTTTGCTTTACCAGGACATTCAGTAAACTAACTATGCTCAAATCCTCATCACATCAATAGGGAGTCAGTGCATGAAATAAAAATACATTATTTTTCCATATTGTAATAACAAGTAAATATTCCGTTAGTACATACTCACTTGTCTTTTTTACATCAACATTACCCTCAAACACTTTACTTGAGGTCTTTGCCATTCTTCTGCTGAGATTAATTCTCATAACTAATATTATTGTGCTTCATGAAACCAAAATACTACAAAGTACAACTTGTTTGCTTAGGGAAGAGGTGAGCATGGCTTGTCTTTGCATAGCAATATCAATTCCTGTTTTGAGGACAGAAGTTGCTGCATGGCACAACCAGTCACTCTAGTCACTGTCCAGGACAGGAAAACCATCATGTCTCTTTTTCACTCTGCATTATTGTGTTGGTTTGGTTTTTCTCACAAGTAAAAGAAAAAAATCCAAAACAACCAAACAACCAAGCAAACAAAAAGCTTGCCAAGGTTCAGGAGGGGATCATGCTGGTTTTGAGTGTGAGTCACGGAACATGGCTGAGAAGCACCACAGGACCACAGTTTGGGCATAAGACTTCTGATTTCTTTTTATTTTGAATGCAGAGGTTTGCACTCGGGCAAGTTGATACCCTTAGATGCTATACTGACATGCTGTGCTATTCTAGAGAAATATTCCCCAAGTAATTCAAGGATAATACTACCCAATTTTGGCTCAAAACAAAAGGAGAAATAATTTTAAACTCACCTTCACTTTGCAATGAATGATGGCACCTAAAGTCAAGCTTATTCTTGCCATATCTGGCACAATATAAAAACTAAAAGGCGAATCAACCAGGAACTACCAAGGAAGGAATTCACAGAGCTGCTAGTAGCCCAAAGCCGAAGTCTGCTAATCATCTTGGGCTGGGTAGGTCATCCAGTTTCATTTTGTGGCTGTTATTTGAGAGTTGCTCACGAAATGTTATTTAGTACACGGCAAACCATGTCAACAATTTGACAGTGTACAAGACTGCATTTTAGTGCTATGAAATTTTACAGACACCATCTAATTTATTAGCATGTACACCTGCTTTCCTCCTTGCTTTTCCAACAGGAATAGTCTTCCCCCAAGTGCCAAGACAGTTGAGATGTTGTTTCCTGAAGCTGTAGCCTCTCTAATGGGCAAAAACGTGTAATACCAGCCAGCAAAACTGATTTTCCTATGGTAGAAGGAGCATCTATTGCATTGTCTGCCACAGGGATAGTCAAGCTGTGAACTTGCATTGCAGGTAGCACTTGGGAAGTTACAGGATGACCCACCTAAAGTTACACCATACAATGGTGTTGCATACACGTATAACCTTATAAAATGAAGGCCTTGTTGCCTTTGTAAAATCATGGCTCAGGCCTGTACCTTCTGCTAGAGAAGGACCGTGGGAAAGAGGCACAGCTGAATTAGAGGTAGAAAAACATGCTGCGTGATTGTCGTGTGTTCACCCAGTGGTGTGTGTGATTGGCTGAATTAAGCTTGCTGTGCTTTAAAACTATGTACACAGCTAAGAAACTATAAAAGACGCCGTGTGGTATTAAAGATGAGCTCTTTGCCTGAAGCTGTCAGCGTGGATATGTGTCGTGACCCATCTCAACAGCCACTGCTGTGAGCGGTGGCTGGTGGAGAGCGGCCGCAGCATCATTCTCGGAAGCGCCTCCGGCAAGCGATGGCTGCGGCGGGGCTGCGCAGCACACTCGCAGGCCGGCCCTCTCACCCGTGCCCACGTATGCACCAAGCACACGCGATCACTCCAAGCCATACAGCTTATGCTTTACCAGAGACAAAGAGAAAGGAGGGCTCCTCTGGACAGAGCCCGGAAGGATTCAATGTCCCAACAACGAAGGAATCCACCTCGAGAGCAAAATGAGGGAAAGGCTGTAACAAACATATAGGGATACAGAGAGGGGGGCGGGCAGAGCACCAGTAACCAATGCTCTGAGGGTACAGGGGCGGAGAGAAGGCGGGGTTACAACCTTTTTGGGGCACAAGGAGCATCCCAGGCCAACCAGACACACCAAATTTGGGGCGAACCGCTCAGCCCGGTGGGAGGAAGCCTTTCCCCCTGAGTCGGCGGCGGGGAGGCGGGGGGTGGCTTTAGACCTCTGAGCTGGCCCAGCAGCGGGTGTCCCCTGCCTCGGGGCTCTATGGCCCCTCGGCCTCCACCGCTGCTGGCTCAGCTGCCACGACAAACAGCGACACAGTGACTGTCAGGGCATTCTCATCTCAGATGACTCCACAGTCCAGTCAGATTTCACTATTGGATATGTTTTCTACACTACTCCTTATAAATTCTAACTGAGGCTGAGGATACACAAAGAAGAAAAATACCCAATGACTTGCCAAAACCATGACGGCTTTCTAACTTCATGTCTTCCATCCAGACTTTTGCTGGGTTTTTGCTTCCTGAATCAGGTAGGCAAGATGTAGAATTATATAAGTATAATGAAATTTTGAAGTTTATGATTTTACTTTGCTACTGTATTTATTTCTGTCACAGTACTGGCAGGAAGTTCCAGTCAGGAGTAGGATCCCAATGTGCTAAACCTACATAAACACCTACATAGAAAGATGTAGATATCAGCTGAAGAACAATCCAGGGCAAAACTTACCATGGATAGGAAAAGTAGACCTAGCAAGCTATGTACGGACAACAAGGTGAAAAATTGGAACCAGACTGCAAGATGGCCTTGGCTGATGGTACCTGTCCGGAGGGAACCATGGCTGCCAATTCCGACATCCTGGTTACTGAACTGTGAACTTCAGATTGCTGCTGCAGAAAGGTTCTGTTCAAAACCAGCCCCTAGACACTGCACCAAATGCTCTGAAGGGATCTGATGCTTATTGGAAAGAGTGCACCTTCTACTTCATTTACCTCTAAGCTGAGAAAGAAGAGTATAATTGAACATGCTTCCCTCTTTAGAGCAATTTGTTCATGAACATTGTTGCCCTGAAAGCAAGCGGGCAGAAAAAGAACTCCTTCCTCAGTTGGGGAAAGAATGTGAGCACATTCTTACACAGCCCGTGTACAGGAAATCATTCACAAACCTTCAAAGGCATTGATGGGGGAAGGGAGGAGGCTGGAATGGCATTCCTTGGGCAAGAGCACATGAAAGTCTGGTTGGATTAGTGTAATATATTACACAAATGTGACACAAAAATGTTCATGGATTACACTTCCTTCACTGTATCATATTAGCACCTCATCATCCCAGCCTACCACAAACAGATGCTAACAAGATATGAGAAGAGAGCTAGAATATGCTGAGGTTTCTGTCTCACATTAGTAGTGTGCATAATACACTGTGATTCTGCTTGCCAACATGTGATGCACAAATTACTAATGCATAATCTTTGAAAAGAACCGAAACAAAACAAGACATTAGTATGAAAAGTGTGTTTACAATGTGCTGCAAAAATGAAAACGTGTGCTCTGTGTGGAGAAAATCTATCCCACCTCCTGCAAGATCACAAAGATAAAGTGGAGTGTGTAAAAGTCCCTAACTGGTACTCGCTAGAAATGCAATGTTCCCTTCCAGTGAGTATCTTAAGATACTTTTGAGAAAGTCTTAAGGCATCGATTTACTCAAATTGTATTATTTTAGCAGGGTTCATATGGTTTTTATTTAACTGGATCTTTTCTCTGTGAGTAAAGTTGGTCTTGGTGTTGAATCTGAGGATACAGAAAAGCATCAGTCACATGCCAGACCAAGCTCCAGCAAAGCCTCTGGGAGATCTCGACTCAATAGACTTTCTTCCTCACATCCAGTCCTACTATTCATTACGTATGATGATATTACACATAGACAACAGCCTTATTATACTGGCTAATTACCTTTTAAAGGGCCAGAAGGCTATGCAGATGCACATGCTCACATTTATACAGTAAGATGTACTTTTGCCCCATGCACCCTCTCTTGTCATTCAGAGATTAAGTCCATGAATTATTCCTGTGCATATCTGAAGATGCTTTTTTTCATGAGCAACAGATGAAATTTGCAGCTGCTGAAAAAACAGCCTTCCAGATTGCTTTACTGCACATGAGTATGTAGGAAATTATTATTATTATTAATAATAATAATAATAAAAGATGAAATGCACACTATATAAACTGGGTTAAGCTGTGCATCAAAAGTTTATTTTTGTTTGGTTTTAATATATTTACATGGGGGAAATAAATATAACAGATAAAATCTCCTTGGCTTTCTCTCTCGCTATGGTAATTATCCCAGGCCTTCAGTGCAGTAAGGTTACAATTATATAACCCTGTTTCTGGTTTCCTCTGGACATATGTGCAATATATACATTGCACATAAATTGGCTCAGGCTAATTATTTTTAAATAACATGTACGCTTTTAAAAATAGTAAGCAAAAATGGAACTGCCTAAATCTATTGTGGGTCATGTTTTGTTTTTCCCCAGGCATTAAAAACCTGTGTCTGATCTTTTCTTGAAAACATTTTTGAGGGGGCAGGGTAGGGGGAAGATTTCCTCTCAGGTTGAAAACCAGATATGCTTTGCCCTGTTCTGTGTCCATCACAGCCACAGTGCTCCAGTTTGAATAGAATCTCATCTGTTAGAACTCAAATATGAAGTTGTAGCCCGAAAGGATTTTTTTTACTCATGTGATTGTAAGTAAGGGGTTATAAGGCATGTTTGCACACAAACCTGTTTTTATTAATTTGGAAAAACTTGCTTGTCAAACAGCTGAAATACAAGTTTTCAAAAATTTGTTACTTGTAACGAAAGCTATAGCACATTATTTCACAATGCCTAACAAGCATGTTGTGGGAGGAAAACTGTATCTGCTGGGGGCATAACAGTGAATGAGCACAATGGTGGCATTTCAAGTCCTGATAGGTACTTTTATCAGGGACATCCAAGATGATGGCAACAGCAAAGTCCCTACAATCATGTGAAAGTGATGGGAAAGGTGTAAAGCACTGATATCTCAGCACCACTGTCACCTTCTTGCAGGAATCTGATGCTCCACAGTGCTTCAGGGAGTGGCTGGACTCCTTTCACAGCTTCTGTAATGCCATTACTGAGGAGCATCTGCCTTTTCCTCAGCTGATTTTACTGTTTATAGCACCCTGTAGCATTGAGAGAAACTCAAAGAGCACACATTGGCAAAAGAACTATACATGGAATTTCTAAGAAAAAATGAGCCCAGCGTGGTGAAGTTTACACATCTAACCATTTGGGCTAAGTAGCTACCCCACACGGCCATGGTCTAGGAGAAGCCAGAAATCCTAGTTCCTAGTTCTCTGTCCAATCCCAGAGGTCTAATCACTTTACAGACTCCTTTTTGTACCTGGTTCCTACCTCACATTTAACATATTTTAAATAATAAAGTGACAAAAAAAAGGTACATTTATGATATTTAGTTAAATTACACAAACATTAAATAAAAACTGAGAGGGTTCATCACTGTGCTTCAGACTCCATGCTCTCTGTCACCCAAAAAAGTTGCGTGAGCAAGGAGCTCAAGGCACACTGCCAAGTGTGTTCACACTCAAAGGCTTTTTCCTACAGAGTTGGGAGGGAGGAGCCTGAATTTTCTTCACATATTACTTGCTTATTTGGCTATCATTGGTTGACATTATGTCAACTAGTTAATGAATGAATCTGGTTTTATAGCTTTTGCACTTGTGCCTAGAGGTCACCCTACGCATATTTTCACAAATTAGAAAAATAAATTAATTAATTAAACTTATTTTCTACTGAGAAACTGCACACCTGAAATAACAACTATTTTCTCCAAAGTATTTAGCTGTGCTCTGCCAGAAGGCATTTCTTCCCTCCTTCTTGGCTGAAAAGCCCTACTAGCCAGCAGGCTGCAACCAGGCGCTGTTCAGTAAAAATGACTTTATAATCTCTCATGCACACAGCTCGCCCCAAGTTAACCGCTGCTTCCAAACAACACATTCTAATTCTCTAGCTAAATGAGGCTTCCTTTTCCCCTCATGTTATGCATAGATTTTGCAGATGATGTTCATCTGCCTGAGTTCAGGCCACCCGTGCAGGTACAGAAGGAAGGATACTCACCTCCCACACGGAGGTTCTCCTACTCTGCTGCCTTCTCACTTGAGGGCCCTTGACTGGGCCAGGCAGATGAGCAATGGTGGCCATCGGTGCAAGGTTTGGAGACTTTGTTTTCCAGGGGTTAGGGACATTAAAGCCCCATTCCTAAGTTTATTTTTGATTTAGGAAAAAGCCTAACACCTAGCCAACCTGCTTATGGAGATAAACATGAAAAAAAAAGTAAAAAAAGTGACAAATGTATATTTACTGCAAATCAGAAACCATTTAAAATAATTTTCCTTTCCTCAAATTTTCCAAGACTTTCCTCTTGGAACTTTTCCTTTGTTTGACTACATCATTCTCAAAAGAATCATGCCCAAGATGATAGTGCAGCAAAACCCTTTCTGATAAGTAAGAGAACACCTCTTTTGACTTACATATAATATTCATGTCCGAATTGAAATCAACTTAAGATTTGGCTGCGGTCTTTTTACCCTTGCACAGCCTCATATTGGTTTTTTGTATCAGTCTGGTCACTTTTTACAGGAAACTGTATGTGAAACTTACGTATTTTATAATAAAACCAATTTTGTATCTTGTTTTCTATATAATTTCTGAAGGAACTCAGTTATTTTTAAAACTGAGAATTTTGTATATGCTGTGTATATACTCAGCTACATCCTGAGTGAAAGAACACAGTGAGAAACCTTCGCCTAGCTCCCTTATATTTTTTTTACCTTTCTAATTTGCCTTTCACATTCTTTCTGAGATAATTAAAATCACAATGATTTCTCCAAACATGTAGCTCAGTCTGGGAAGGAAGAGGACCCATAGTACATTCCTGAGGTGAAAATCATCCAAGATGAAACAGAAATCCCAGTACTGACAATTAAAACAAGGAGTTAGGAAAATGCATTGTCCTAAATATCAGATCTGTTTGTTAAATAAGTTCAAAATATACCTTTGAAAAATCTCAAACATTCTGTAAACTTGTATAATCTGATATTGTTTTATAGAGCAATTTATGAAAAAGAAAAGTCGCCTATAAGCACGAGCTGAAATAGTGATCTTTCTTACAGATGGAGAGAAGGTTTCTTGCCTACTTTTCAAATTTCCTGGAAACTTTTATTATTATTTTTAGCACTATATTTATTTAGTCTCCTTCTGAATAATTGTTCAACAAGGAAATTTTATGAAGCTATAGATTAGATCCAGATGAAAAATGGCACTTCCTTAATGTTGACGATTGTTTTGTAAAATTCCTTTAAAAGTGTACTCCTATGTGATTTTTCTTGCTTCCTTCCTTCCTTTCAAAATACTTTAAAAAATCTGTAAGTATATTTGTTGCTACCAAGGGACTTTCATGATTAATACACATTATTCATATTCCCTAAACACAGATTTGACTAATATGCTGTATACTCGCTGACATCACACTTATAAATGTACATTAACTGAATGCAATTTAAAAGAAAAATACTCCTAATCTTTTCAATAAAAGACGGAATAACTGGTAATAACAGCCGTATTTGGTACATTTCACCTCTTTTTCTAAATGCAGAGTTTCCATACACTATGATTTTGGCAGTTCTGTTATATAATTTTCATAAACTTTGTTTGATCCATGATGTAGTAATATTCATTTGCACTGTGGCGTATCTGAACAGTGTCATTACTGATTACTGGTCTTTTACATGACACTACTTTTGTCCTGTCACTACGTAGCTCTTGAGCTCACGGAAATGAAATTAATCTTCCATTGTATTGAAACACACTAGCTTTTCTTTTTTTTTCCTTTTCATGAGCAAACCTAAGCTGTACAAATGTTCACATAAAGCCAAGGAAATAGGGGGATAAAAGCCGATGAAGACAATTCATTTGAAAATCAAAGCAGTGCTCACAGAAATATGCTGGCAGGATTCACCCAGCTCTATTTCATAGTTGTTTAAACACTGTCTAGTGCAGAAGAGGAACAGGAGTAATGGTTTCTCCTGGAATCAGTTCAATCAATTAATCTGTCTCTTTTTTTCCCTCGATCATTTAATTACCACTGCAAAAAAGCGGGGGGAATTGAGTCACAAAATAACTATTCATATCACATGATGGATCTAATTGAAGCCTTTGTAAGTGATCAGATCCTGGGGTAAGGCTGAACCAGCCTCATCCCACCCACTTTTATGCTGGCAGGGTGCACTGCACTGGCTGCTGACTTTGGATGAGAGTTTCTGCACAAAGACTGAATTTTCTTGCCTGTGTGGCTAAAACCAGATGTCATGCAGCCAGTGAGATGTGGCGGTGGTGGCTGGGTATCCTGTAGTAGAGGAAGGGACACCCCCATGCTGGAAAGGAGGCCTAGGCTAAGCTGGTGTCTTTGGCACAGCTGCACCCAGCAGTCAGAGGAGAACCTGTGGGCCTGCCTGCGCCCAGGGAGTGCTTCCCCACTGCAAGCACACACTCACCTGTTCTTCTCTCCCTGTTTCTTGCCACTGCGTGGTCCCTGTCCAACCTGGCAGTAGGCCTCGGCCGCCTCACCTGCAGGAGGTAGAAGGGACTCAAAGACCAGCCTCTCCCAGGCTGGGCTTGTTTTTTTGCTGGAACCACTGCCCTCCCAGAGCCCTCTGGCAATTTCCTCCCAACTGCCTCTGCTGGGCCAGGGTAGAGGGAAGGAAAGGTGTCATGAGTGGGTGCAGACTTGGCACAAGCAGCAGGGCAGGGCAGGGCAGGCAGCACCATGCCATGTGCAGCTCTCCCACAGCCATCTTTCTTGCCTTTCACCATGGTCAGCACGCCACCCTATCTTTGGTTTGGGTTTTTCCCCCCCGCCCTCTCATAGTATGAAATTCAAGCGTGTTAAACTCATGAGTCCCAAGACAGTGCAGATGCCTAGAGCTCACTCACACGAGTGGTGTGGGCTGCATGAAGCTGAGGGAGAAGTTCCTGGCCCCAGCAGCGGGGCTACACTGGGGTAGGTGCCTGCCAGGGGCAGTGCTGGGGCAATGCCAGGAGCAATAGTGGGGAAAGAGAAGCTTGATGTGCTCTCCTCCCCCTCGCTCGCTAAAGCAGTGCAGCTGCGAGCCACACTGGTTTCCTTCCTGGCTGCGGCAGTTATTAGAGTCTTGGCTGTTCTCTCCCACTATATTTTGGTGTGAATTAGGTGCAGGTAAAATGGGTCATGTTAATTATTTAGTGCTGAGGCACTGGACCAGGCTGCCGGAGAAGCTGCGGATGCCCCATCCCGGCATGCGTTCAAAGCCAGGTTGGCCGGGGCTTTGAGGAACCTGGCCTAGTGGGTGGCATCCCTGCCCATGGCACGGGGGCTGTAGCGGGGTGTTCCTTAACGCGCCTTCCAGCACCGAAGGCGCTGTGCCGCTCTCCAGCCCGGGCGGCGGCGGGAGCGGCAGCAGGGCGGCCGAGCGGCGCATCCCCGGCAGAGGGCGACCGGCCCCCGCCGATCGCGCTGCACCGCGGCGCCCGAACCGCCGCCGGATCCCGGCTCCGACAGCGTGGACAAGGGCATATATGTTGTAGTAATACAAAACCAGTTTTACTTAGAGGTTCTTTCTTGGTTTCGGTTTGGTTTTGTTGGTTTTATTTTCAACCGTAGGTACCAAACTCCCCCCGGGTAATCAATTTCCTGAAATTCTTCGAGGCTTCATAAGCCGTAACAATGAAAATCATAACCAGCAAGGATTTTAATTTCCTTATTGTGTTGTTTAAGCAATGAGACATGACAAGGTTTGTGTTATGCTGGGATGTCGCCGTGCCTCGGGTGAGTTGTGTTAGGCAGGAGGCCGAAAATCGAAAGCTGAAACCACCTGGAAAGAGTCTGTCCCGGGATGGTGCACAGTTTTCAGCATCATCCAGTGGGCCTGTATGAGTAGGCTCGGGAAAAAAAACCCCAAAAAACAAACAAACAAACGACCCCCCCCCCAAAAAAAAAATCCAAAACAAAACAAAACAAAAAACAAAAAAAAAATTAAGGAAGAAACACAAAAAATAGAAATAATTTCCATCTGTTCATTGCACCATAAATCATAAAAGAACATCTCTTATTTAATCTTCATTTAATTTTTTCCCTCTACTAGCTTAAAAGTGAAAAATAAGCAATATAAATTAATTAAAATTAATTAGTTCTCTAATATCCTAATTTCATTATTTTTTTAATATCCTACAATTTCATAAAACCTCCCCAGATTTCTAAACTAAACATACGTAAAACAGAATTAAAATTGTTTAAATCTTAGGTTCTTCAGATTCATATGGCTAAAATTCTGGAGTTTTGTTTCCAGTTTTCACTGATTTTCAGAAATGCAAGTCTTCTCTTGTCCTTCCTACAGAATATTTTATTTGGAAAAAAGGATGTTGTCTTGTGTTTCTTCCATGAGCTATTTTATTATATTTCATATTGTCTGCTTTCTATCTCTTCTCACCTGATGGTTAACAATGTGTATCTCATATTTGTCTCTGAAACATTCCTCCTGCTTAAATAGCTGCAGCAACAGTAAAATCAGTTAAACCTCCTGGAAGTGAAACCAAAGGAGTTGTTCCTGTTTGCATCACTAGAGATGTGAGGAGTTTCCCTGTGCTGAGCGCACATTCTAGGGGAGGAATCCTCTTTTTAGTCAGAATTCACTTTTAAAGCCCACCTTTGAAGCTGGCAGCACACTGCACAAGTTATACAAGAGATTGTTACACAAGGGCCAGAGAAGCCTTGACTCTTTGTCTGCAAAATAAACCAGTTGAATCACAAGTATTTTGCAAAGATGTGCCCCAATCCCAACCTCTCAGACTCAAGCCATAACAGATGCAACTCACACAAAGTTACACATCTGTGGAAGTGTTTGCAAAATAAGGAACTTGACTCTTGAAATTTTTTTTCAGCTATTAGTTTTAAACTTAAGTGCTTTAGGAAAGGAGAGACAGAAGTTAGAAGTCTGGCACCTAACACTCAAAATACTCACTGGTCTCAGTGAGTTGGATGTGTAAAAATCTCAGAATGAAGCCCCACTAGAAAAAGGCAGATGCAGATGCAAAGTATGGGGGAAAAGAGGCAGATGGGAGCCCCAGAGGAAAAGGAGCCCTAGAGAGAGAAAGGAGGGCAAAGAAGGATAAAGGGAGAGCAACATACATAGGAAGAAGAGAGAAAAGGGGAGAAGAGAGGAACAGGAGAAAGAAGAGGGAGGCAAAACCAACTTGACAGGATGATTTGCCAGATACAAAGCTAAGGATGTCATTAAGTATATGAATATGTTGTGGGGTTTCTTCCTAGAAGAGAAGGGTTGGAAAAAGTCAGAAGGAAGAAGCTTTGTCAAAGAAGTTTCATTACACATCACCTATTCAATGAAATATCATTAAATACAAAAGTCGCTGCAAAAGCAAGAAGCCACAGTGATATCTAGCAATTTAAAAGCACCCAAAATCAAAGAGTTGGTCTAGTTGATAGGCATTACCTTGGTGTTTCAGTGAAAACACACTGATCATCCATGTAATGAAGTGGAGCAGAAAAAGCAAGCAACTTGGTCTTATAGGGCTGCATCAAGATAAAATCCTTGTCCTTTACAACACCTGGAGCTCCTAGTGCCAGTTGACATCAACTTGTGAGTATGCTCAGCTGCTATTTGTAGAAAAATCCAAGAACCCTATAATTTTAGATATCTTGTTTCACCATGCAGGAATTGCATCCATTTTGTTGGAGTCAAAATAACATGGAGAACTGTATTGAAGGCCATCTTGACAGCTATTTATGTTAGTCAAAGTACACTACATACTCTTAATTATAGCTGTGCCATTCTTACTGCCATAGATAAAGTTGTGTCAGCACTTTCAGTAAAAACCCCTATTTTTAGGGGTTTATCACTCAGCTGTTAAATTTCGCTTTAGGCTGAAATTTGGCATGCAAAGCCTCAGCCTGCAAGCACTTTTTTTTTTCTTTTTAATACAAAAAAACCTAAAAACTTTTGGTCACCTTTTATTTTATAGGAAAGCAGATTTTAACATTCAGTCATTTTTAACTCAGAAAAAGTTTCATTATTTGAATTTTACAGGCTTGTCCATTATATGTCATGCTGCATTTTTAAAAGTAGCACTTCCTTTATTCATGTTGGCAAATTGGCTACTGTCCATAAGCAGTAACTATTTTTAATCATGTTTTTAAGCATATATCCATATTTATATTGTTATGATCCATGCTCTGGACTCTGTAAGGAATAGTAAATGACAGGCCATGTAGGCTTGAGCACAGAGGAAGAACCACAACAGCTGTTAGTTTGCAAAACCCACACAACTTGGAGTGTAGTCTTCAGCTCATTAGCATAATTAATTTTTAATAATGACAGCATTCATTTTTTTTTCCTGAGCATAGCGCCTTCTCCCACCAGTCCCTACTTAGACAGAGCTCACTTTTATCACATCAGTGGAAAAGGGCTCACATCCTTCACTAGTGATTTATGAACAAAACATAGGTGGTTATGCCCTACACAATTGATCCATAGGGAACAGAGATTCTGGCAAGTCTGGGGTCCTTCCCTGAGTCCTTCTTGTTTTACCACATACATGAAAAGGGAGATGCTTATGGTATCTCAAAATGGCCCACAGAGGGAGATTCTATAATTCTGTTTCTATGACTCTTCCAGCCTCAACCCACTAAATGAATTATAAATTATATCTTTTGACAAGATTTTCTTCTGCTTTAAAAACACCATAAATGGCAAAGGAAATAAGAATCTAAATAAAGTATATAATTATATAGCTTACCTTTGGTGTTTTCTCTTTGTACTTTAAAAACAATTATATAAAATATTTCTAATCTTTCATAAAAACTGAAGTATCTAACCTGTAAACTGCATATTTTTTGCTAGCTATTTATGTCACTTTCACTCACGTCCACTGGTAAAATTAAGCTCTGGATGTCATTCTAGGCAACAGTCATGATGTGTCTTTAGGAAATAGCATATGTCAATGCAGAATTTAGCCAGCTCTGCTAAGTAAAACTGAATAAACTTTTTAAAAGCACCTGATCTAAGTTCGTGTCTGGTCAACAGCAGTGATTGCATTCATGTCCTACCTGTGCTTCTCTTATTTTAATTTGGCTGAATGGCTATTGCCTCTCTCTCAAGAGAAGCAGTGCAAAAAAAATGAAACTAAGACCCACTAAATAGCAATATATGTACAGACTTGTAAACGTGATCAGCTTGATCTTTAAGTGCCTATCAAGTCGGAGCTCATGCAGACTTCACAGGGGTTCTAGCTCTATGGCTGCCTGAGAATCTGGTCCTTGACTGAGCACCCAACCACAGCAATCCTTTCCCACTGGAAACTAATACATCTCCATCTGACTGACAGCTTTTGCTCCTGCTCATCACAGCAGTAGGACTTAACCTGTGCAATTTGTGGTTTGCAGGTTTGACAGTGCTTTAAAAAGTATTTCAAACTTATCCTTTTAAATTCCAGCAAAGCCATTATGATGCATGCCAACACCATTCAAAGTGGACGACATAACCCTCTTGACAAGGGACATTCCCATTTCCCTGTTTTTTCACAAGCTCACAAATACAGATCTGCAGGAATCCAGGGGAGCACAAACATTTCTTCAGTTTAACATGGCTGTAATCCACACTAGAGAAGGAAGTATCAGTAAACTCACGAGAACCCCTTGTACTGGCAGCCTAAATGAGAACCAGTGAGGTGACAAGAACAGGTGACAGGTAAAATCAGCCCTAGCACCCACAGGCCATGCACTGTCTCACAGCAATAAACCCCTCTTCTAAATAACATTACCACTGCCACCAAAAGGAAAAGCAAAATGGAGCCAGGTTTTATTATCAAGAAGGCGCGCTCCCTCTCGCTGCAGACAGGAAGGGGAGGGTTCTGGTTATTGTTGCAGATTTTTCCCCCCTCTTTCTCCAGGTCTTTAATCCCAGACTTGGCTTGTTGCGCTTCAAATTGAAATATCCTGAACAGATGTAAAAACACATGTGAGCCACTGCTCACAAGCTGTGCAAAGCTTTGTTTCATCTGCTGATGATGTGAGCCTAAAGGAGATCTTTTTAAAATTTCATCACTATTCAAAAGGATAATTAATACGTACCCCCAGGCTTTGATTATGCTATACCCAGTGTGTACTGCTGGTACAAAAATAATGAGGCTCTCATCAGGCCGAATGAATACTTGCAGCAAACATTCAGTTTCCATAAGAAATTTAAGATTCAGCGGCGGTACCATGTAGGTGGCTTAATCTAATTTTAATTTGTAACACAATACAATAGATAAGATCATTTGTTTGTAACCAGCACAGGCATTTTGTTTACATGAAACCCCAGTCAGCATTCAGCAGATGGTCTTTTTAAAGGCTTAATTGAAGTTTTCTAATCTAACCTTTTTTCCCTCCATTACAAAGGAGAAAATAAGAGAAAAAAAAAAGAGAAAAAGAAAAGAAGGGAACTAAGGCAACTACACAGAAGCAGAAAAATAGCTGTAAAGCCCTTTTGCAGGGAAAACACAGAAGAACATTTCTGCCTGCTGTCAGATGCAGGTTCAGACAGAGCCAGGAAGATGCTGAGGTCAGAGTTTTTAAGCGGCTCCAGAGGTATGTGGATAGGGCCCTTTGCCCCCACCCTTGTTGCTAATGTGAAGGTTGTCAAAAACTCACTGCCCCTGCCACAACTGCCGTTCTGCCTCTGCCAGGCTCCTGATATTAGCTACCTGAGCTTTTCCACAGGTCAGGCATCTCCTTCTCACGCCTGCCTTCTCGGAGGCTCATTATTAGATTATAATTTCTGTGTACTTTCTGCATTCAGCTGTTCTGGTTTCAGTCTCCTTTTGGCCTGTCCCTGCTGCCCTCAATATTACCACACTGACCGCAATAAACACTTTTCTTCTCACTGGCTGCAGGCTGCCTCTGGCAGCCTTCCAGTGATGTGTGCTGGAATACAACCTTTCCCAAACATTTAAATCTTCCTCACATAGTGTATATTAGAAGAGATTCTAATATGGGATTTTTAACATTGGGATGTTAAACATCCCAATGTTAAACATGCCTCATTGGGATTTATAACAAAAAAATCAAGTGAGGCCTTTATTTTCCTTTTCATAGGCCATAGGGAGCACACAGAGGGCAGATTTCAGGCCCTGGGTCCTTTGGGAGTGATGTGCTACCAGAGTGCTGGTGCGGAGGAGCCCCTGTGTTCCCTTGGCTTTACTGGTGCCATGGCCTTGCTGGCATTGCAGTGAGCTCAGCAGGGCTGGCACTGCAGACAGTGTAATTCCCTGTCTCTGTTGATCTGATCTTGCTACCACCACCTCTGCAATAAGGATGCTATTAATGCTCCCATGGCCCAGTTCCAGAGCTTTACTTGCTGAGTTATGGAAGAGGTAAGAAACGTATACCACATAATAAAGAGAAATGAGTTTTACTCACAGTAAATGACTGGAGAACAGTGGTGTGGACTTTTTATTAAACAGAGAACTATTCACCACTGAGGAATAAACAGGCGCTGCGTGCTTATAACACCATCATAAAAACTGGTGTAGGTTGGATTGCTACCTGGTGGTTCACAACCGTAAGGGCAGAAATTGAAGAAGAGGGCAATCAAAATAGAAATCAACTAAAACTAGTAATTCCACTGGCCTAATTTTCCTTAGGCATAACCCATGCCTACACAGCTGTCCATGGAGAGATATGCATCCAAATGAATCTTTGTGCCCTAAGCCAAAAGGAGACAAGCCATCTTCAACTCAAGAGCCATAACACTATATAACAACAGTGAAGGGGCCAAGCTAATAACAGTACACTGTACTGTGATATAATGACCATTGGTGTAAATGGAGGACTTTTCATGAAATTATTTATATGCTTAAAGAAAACAAATATCATTGTTAGAATAAAAATATCCTCCAAGGAGCCCACAAGCCAGCTGGGCTTATAAGGTCAGATTCGGCACTTCACTCATGCAGCTATGTGTATTTTTGGCAACAGGGGACAGTTTAAGTCCTGCTGACTCAAAATCCACTGCATGGAGGGGACACTAACAGATGTGCCCACACAAAATTTGGAAAAAGTAATACGTTCTCACAGAAAAAAAACCCTCATGAGCTATTGATCTATATTTTAAATCAATGTTGTTCTAAGTCCATATTTTTTTCCTGAGGAAACACTACCGTTTTTGAGGTCAATTTGACTGGATATTCAGGGAAAAGCCACAAATGTTATAAGTGTTCACACCATGAGGCTGACACCATAATTGATTGCTTACTGGGGCTGCACCATAGAATCACCTCACCCTTAGTGAAACAGTCCTGATTTACAGCCAGTTCGATTTGTCTGTGCTTCACCATGGCCACAGGAGGTTCTTCTCCAAACAACACCTGTAACACCTGAAGAGATGGAAAATACCTTGTTAGCTGTCAGCCATATCTGAGCTGACTTTATATCCTCTTTTAGGCAGCCCTTAGGAATTAAGATGGTGATACACTCTCTAGCACATCTCATTCCAGGAGAGTGCAGTGACAAACATGAGCAGAGAGAGGATGTCATGGGTTATGGTTGCAGCAGAAGGTTGAAGAGATAGAGATACACAATAAGTGCAATGATTTCAAATTATACAAATGGAGGCCTATGTACAGAGGATGATTTAGACACTGGAAGAAAATTAATACAAGTTTAGGACTAGGAATTCTCCCAAGGAGAACATAAACTAGAAAGCATTTTTTGAACTGCTCTTCTGAAATGAAACACAGCAAAATCTATTAACCACAAAATATATAACTTGAGGGGGCTTTTTCCTAACACTTATTTTGGTATGCTGTGAGGGCATTCAAATAGAGACCTTGATGTAAGGTGTTCCACTCAAGAACAAAGAAAGCATAAGGTTTAATTTCGTTAATTTCATTGTATTTCATCAATTTAACCTTCAAAGACCCTTGGCTGTGCAATACTTTGATAATATAATGTTCACTTTAAACCTAATATTTTCAAGGTAGTGTGCAGGGATTTATCCTCATCCTAGTGAGTTACATAACTCAAACACTCTGAAAGTTATTTGAAAGCACAGGTTCCTGTAATTCTATAGGAATGTGGAAAATAAAGGTATGGAATGCAAATGTTTATTGACTGAAAAATGTTCGTTAGGGATAACCAGTGCCACATTGCTTTCCACTAGCAGATTAGAGGCAGGAGCATGAGAGATACAGAAGTGGGCTTCTACATTTTTTTATGTAATATGGCCCTCAAAATACAGCTTCTTCTGAGTGACAGGTCTGCCTGCTGGGAATAACAACAGAACTATGAGTGCAGGTGAGAGGCTATTAGCTTTTCCAAACCAGCCATCAAAATGGAGCATTGTCCCAAAATATTTCCATGGCAACACTCCGACATAACTTTGGGGAGCATGGTTTCTTCCCTCTCTTGTCATGTGTCTTAAACCCACAATGTAAGACAAATTACCTGGACCTGGTGTCACTCCTCTTGCATCTCTGGGTAGGCAATACCCCTCCAGAACAGCTGGAAGCCCACAGATCCTTTGAAGATACTTACTTAAGGTCTATGTTCTGTGAAAATATCAGGCCTACAGATTAAATATGTCTGACACATCAAAGAGACATGTCACCCTAGTTGTTTTATACAAACCATTGGATGCATGATCAGAAGAACTCAGCTTGTAGTGTTTCTTGCAGTATAAAGAACAAGCCTTTCATAATCCAGATCCTTTGTGAAGTACCATATCCGCTCTTTAAGAAGGAGCAGTTCATAACCAGTTGGAAAATACATAAGAAAGTATGTCAGACATAAAATTTTTGTTTACATTGGTTGTGCACATATTGCACATATAAGTCTCTAGACTGAGATTGAAAATCATGTACCTTAGATAATACATACTTCTAGTTAAAGGACATGAGCTCTTTTGGGACTGGTTTAATAAGGGATGTCAGCTTTTTGAAAGTGCAAGATTCATTTAATGTACCTTTCTTGGCTGTGAATCTTAGAAAAGTTGGCATTTTTACAAAGCTGCTTTCCCTCAGTTGAATCTGAATGCAAACCCATTGCCAGGCTGGGTTTCTGTAACTTGACATCTGTTCACATTGATTTGCAGGTAGACTTGCTCTGAAAGGATAGCGTGTAATGTCCAAACTCTTAGAAAAGAGGAAATGTATTCCCCTGTGATCACCTTGAGATATAATTGTCACATGAGCTAAAGAATCAGTCTGCAGTATCTGAGGAATTCTGATCTGTTAAGCCGTTGAACCCACCCTGTTCCACTCAAGTCATCCAGCATTTTACATGAACCAGCCCAAATCAGGACATATTACAGGGGAGTTATTTTTAAGATGGAGGCTTCCACGGGCTAGTTCATTGCAGGATGTTTTTCTTCTACCTAGCATATGTAGTGATTAGCTACTCAAACTGCCTAATTCACGTCCAAATACCCTGGTAGTGCTGCCACTGAGGACACAACTGATCTGCTATGGGACTACACGTGATGTATCTATTTGCACCACGCAGTGTGAATTGAATAACTAGGTTTGCATGCAGAATGCAATGGAAACCACAGCCTGATGAGTTTCAGAGCTTCCTGGAAATGGAAAGTTGTGAAAAAGTGCTCCAAAATATCTATGAACAGGCTAAAAATTAAAGACATTCACATGGCTCGTAAGTGTGGAATAAGACAGCAGCTGTGTACAGGTACTTTACATTTGATGATGAAACAGTTCCCCAGATCTTTCCATTAAAAATGTGGATGGGCAAGTGAGTTTTAATGTGCACACAAACAAGGCATGGAAAGAGCTGCAAACCAGAATAGAAGAGCTACAAGCTTGCTGCATTTCCAGTGCTGTGAGGTTATGCAAGAGAGGACATCCTTCTTGTCTCTGCAAGATCCATACCATCTCCTTTTGCTGAGTGTCAAGGAACTCTCTGTATGAGGTAACTTGGGATGATCTCTAACAAGGTTGCAAAGGAGAAAGTTACAATAGCTCTTTTGTGGTTGGTTTGTTGGGATTTTTTTCTGACACTTAACAGCTAAATAGCCTTATCTTGCGAGTATTATCCTGATAGTGAACAAACTGTACTGTTCATATTGTGCACAGTATTGTTACTTTTAATTTTCATTGCTTTATACACACATAAGGATGCTGAAACACAAACTGCAGGAGTTTGTGTTGCGATCTCCATGAGTAAAACTAATTAGAGCCATCACTGAAAGCCACCCTTGGGTCTCTTTCTTGCTGCCATATCCTGAAACAGATTTGCTGCTCCAGAGAGCCTAACACACAAAGATCTGGAAGGAACAGCCTTGGTGAGACCAGAGTAATGAAACAGAGACTGCTTTTTGTTTTCTGGTAATGTACAGGTACATTGAGAGTAAAAGGATTGAGACTGGTTTGGAATTTCCCAAGACATTGATAGTTACTAAATATGATATATGGGCTTCCTGATAGAGCATGACTCTCAAGCAGTCTTCTAAATGTCATACGGTCCACTTAGTCACTGCCCTGTGCTTCTCCCTGAACCAGCACCACCAGACTTAAGTAAATGGACTGATTGTGATACAGAAATAAAAATGTTTGCATGTCAGTCAATAGACTTTGAAAGGTCACAAAAATAATCAAGCACTAGGAGAGACTACTGTAAAGGCAGTATCAGAGGCTGCTACTCTAACTCACATTTAAGGCATTTACCTGACAAAATTCTGTGTCACAGACTTTGACAGTTGTAGTACCTGGCACTTGGCAGAGTTCAGTGAGGATCAGAACATGCCACATACAGCTACCCAGGTAACATTTCAGGGCCACACTGCAGCTAAATTTTCGGTGCCTAAATGTCTGCAACAGAGGATAGACAGAGGTGACTACCTCTTGCAAAAACACATGCTTGACTATGGAAGTCAGAAGTTAAAGTCTTCTGGACCTCTAGCAAGTCTTCTCCCACTCTCTTTGCACTGTAACTCAGCATTCTAACTTCAGGGCATCAGTCATCAGGATTTGCTGACCATAATGAACAAAACACACAAGGAGAAGTATCTATCAGGGAAAAAAATCCAAAGAGATGTTCGTACTTGAAGGAAAGCATTCAAATTGCCACCTAGTCCTGCTATTTGGTTCCTCTGAAGGGAGATAGGGATTCAGGCTTGATATTCAGATACCGGTTCTGCAGTTGATCTCATTTGTTTCTTCCAAACAAAAGAACATTCTGCAGTCCTTTCCCTTCTTTACCCCCACACATTGTTCTACTAAGGTAAATGATCAAATCCAAATCCCGGGTTAATGAGTGCCAATCATAGCTTCAGCCCCCGTTTCAGGCTTGGCAACAAGTTCCCCGAGCCTTAGCAAACAATTATCATTCAGCTACTGTAGAAATTGATTCTTGGGTTGACGAGAGCAGTCCTCCCTCGGCTGGTAAGGTCCTGCCATGGGAAGCAATTACTGCAAGATGCCAGCTGACAGACTCATTCCGTGGAAAGTCAGGTTGTCTTGATCCTCAGGCACTCTCTAGGCAAATTGTATCCTTACACTCATCTCAAACCTCTTACGAACTGTTGGCTTCTATCAGGAAAAATGGATTGTTCCCTTTGTTTCTGTGGCATTTGATAGAATAAATCTGGACATCCTGCCTGCACAATAAGGAGATTTAATTTTAAAATTCTCACACCAAAATGCTTCAGTATCATAAAAAAAAAAAAAGAGAATCATAAAGCAATGAAGATTGCTGCTTGCCTAGGGAGCAGTAATGCAGCGCAGCTAGTAAGACATTTTTTTGTGTGTAAAGAGACCCAAGTACCCTTAGCAATGACTTGTCTTTACTGATCATAATTTTCTTTTCCCCCTAATTTTCAAATAGTTTGTAGTAACACTTTCACATCACTTTGCCTGACATCTTTTTGTTATTAGCTCGGGGATTTTTTCAAATCTTTGTTATTCCAAGGTGGCAATTGGAAAAAAAGCAAAGATTTACTGATTAATTAGCTTTTCTGACAATGTCTGAATAATGACTGAGATTTTGGCAAACACCAGTGAGACAGAGACACATAGCCAGTATCAGCTAACTAAAGAAAGTGGCAGAAAGTTAGCAGAAAACAATTAGTCTTGATATCTATCTTTAGATAATTGAAATATAAGATCGGCTAAATAAACAAGCAGTAAACCATGCAATCCACTGTTGCTAAGAAAAAACATTCTTTTTCATAACTTCATGAAATAACTCCTGAATAAAATATTTGTTGTTGATCGTGGCACAAGTTCATGGAAGGCTCATCCCTGACTTTAAAAACTGCATACCCCAATGACATCAAAATATAAAAAAGAAAGATAATAGGAAGAAAAAAAAAGATGTAAGGACTTCTTGACCTCACCTAGATTCTTAGTTTTACCCTGAGGTACCTGGAAAAATGCTGGAAGCAGCAGGGGTGATGTGAGACTTTAAGATGATAAAGACAAATATTACAGTAAATGGGCATTTGCAGTCACAGTTACCTGAGAAAAGAGAGAACCCACGATGGCCAGTTTAAAACGTGTTTTGATTGAGAAGTGCCACATCTGCAAAGAAAGTCTATAATGTCTCCAGAGAGTCAAAAAAGTTACTTGGAGTAATATCAGATATTGCTACTTTTGCTACAGCTATTAATCTGTCAGTTCTGCTGAAATTTTTAGGACCTGAGAAGATTTAAAAAATATATTCCAGGTCCAAATCTCTATAGCATCAAGCATCCAGTGTGCTCAATAGAGCCAAGCAGGCTTTTAAAAACTGAGAATTGAACTGGGCTATTTTTCAAATTCAGATGAAACATTTGTCAGAATTTTGCCTAATTAATTTTCAGTCTTTTTAGAGTTTTTATTTCCCTTGAAAAAACCTTTTACAATATCTTTTCACCTTTTCTTTTTGCATTAACTGCATTTCGGATTCACTGAGTGCTGAGTGCACCCTTAGAAAGCCTTTTAACCTGGCTGGTAAGTTAAAACTTTCTAAATCTCACATGCCCACAGGGTTTCCCACCTTAATTAATTAATAACCCCCTCCTTGTCCTTTTAACTGGGTCATGAATTAATTTAAAAAGTTAATTATGCAATTCTTTCCTCTCCCTTTACTTATGCCTTTCATCCTTGTGTCCATTGGCTATAAACAATGTAGAAATAGAGCGATATAAGCAGGAATGGTTGTTGTAAGCTTTGGACTGCTGAAAAATGAGAAAAAAATCCAAACACATCTCATCTCCGTTTTTCCCTTCTCCCTTTTTATCCTGCTTTCTGTTCCAGGCTTTAGTAGGCTTTGTGGAGAGCAATAATACCCATCAAAAATAAAGTAATAAATTAATTTGTTGGATTTTTTTTTTGAAGAGGAAAAAAATAACAATAGTTGTAAGTAGGCAGGGACCATCAGGTGGGGAAAAACAACCCCACCACCAAAAGAAGCAAATGACTTTATTTCCTTCAACTGATGTATTCACTACATTATTTAGAGTGTAAAAGGGTTTACAGAAGGAAACTGACTCATGTAGGATATGTAGGTATAGAAAATGCCCTGTTTGATGTGTTTCTTTTTAGGCATATAGAAATAAGTAGGATAACAGTTTGCAACAGCTTTTCATACCCTCCATGAGTGATGTGCAGAACAAAAAACCTGTTGGCTTTTTTTTACATCATCTCTAAAATTATATTCTCTAAATTTTTACTATCAGTGAACATAAAGAAAATTTGTACCCACTCTTTGATTTTTGTCAATGCCTAAAAGATGAAAATGAACTGTGAGACTGTCAGCCTCCCAAACACATCCTTATGGATGCGCCTTCAGACAGAAACCCAGTAAATTAGCTTGAGCAATGAGTGCAACAACTTTACAAGAATGTAAGACTGGAAAGTATTTCCTAGGTCAGGTTGTTCAGTGTTCACTATTATGGTCAGTCAAATGTTGCTCTCTCTGTGTCCAGTATTTTAATTAGTATAATCAGAAAGCTTTACTGCCCAGTCCCACGTGGACTCAGTGTGTTTTACCAGCTTATCTAGGTAAGGTGCAGAAAACCCCCAGGACTTTATTAACAATAATGTTTCCTCTTTGACAAGTGAGGGAGCTGAAACACAGAAAAACGTACCCATTGAGACTATGGTGCAGACAGGAATAGGATCCAGAATCTGAATCCCTGTCCACAGCTGTAGCCACCAGATACATTCAGAATGCTTCTTTTTAGCATTACTGTTTCAGAGATTAATATTTCATACAATCATCAAGACAAAGGACAAAGGTTGCCATAAGGCTGCAATATTCTGTACAGGAAGTAGTATCTACAGAAAGAACACTTGCATCAAATCTAACACGCACAGCAGGGACCATTTATCTTGGCACATTGCCCATTAAAGCCATTGCTTCCTTCTTTTCCTTCTTCTTCTGGAGTAAGTGACAAATTTCAAACCGTAAGAACATCTTAACTTTGTAAGCAGATAACAGGAAATATGACTATGAATGAACCTGCTCTGAGGATTAGCTGAGGTGAATGCCCATTGAAAATGCATAAAGGTTTCAAATGTTACTCATGTCACTAAGGGGACGCTGCATATTCATTAAGGTATCACAAGGAGCTCATTTCATATTAATGGAGAGGTCATACATCCTTCCAGAGGAATTCCACTGCAGAGCTGCACAAATCAACGTGCTATTATTTTAAGTGTTACCAATTTAAACCTCTCTAAATTCACAGAACAGCCTGAACTTGCAAAATAATTTAGTCACTAAGAAAAATGTTAGCGACTCTTTTTCATCTTGCAGAGGTATAAAAGAAATGTAGTAAGTGTTTTTATATATTGAAACTCAATTCAAACTGCACATTAGGTGTTCCCTTTTAGTGCTCAGGAAATCTGTAGACATTTAACACACACACACACACACACAGAGTGTTCTAAGACCACTTTAAAATACAGGCAGTTTAAAATTTGGAGTTTTGTACAAAGGTCACACTTCTAATCCTTTTAATATTTACACAGTTCCATTGCCCTCTCATGACAGAAACAGCCAAAAGCTTCACAGATATGTACCATATAAGGATATTTAATGCTTAATATTTTGATAATTGAAAACATATAATTATTCAGTACATACAAATTTGCTTCTGGGTGTTACATAATTTCTTGCCTCTGTTTTTACATGTTGGGGTAATGAAGTGCTGACAACCACACAGATCTAAATCTTTCTCCCCGTTGCAGGATAAAAGTACCCCAGCGTTTTATGTTACTGAAATATATTTTCAATGGAGCTGATTGGAAAGTACTCAGGCAGAGGAGGTGCCATAAGAAATTGGCATTTTATTGAACCATCAGTGCTTTGCATTTGAGGAAGAGCCTAGAGATTCTTTCTGGCAACAGTGAAAGGTATCCACATGTCCCCACAGGTAGGAACACACATATGTTTCTGTCCACAGGTTTGCCAGGGCAGCAAACTCTTGTGCTCCCACCCATCCTCATGGATCTGTACTTATGAAGGAGCAGCCACTTTGAACTTGAATTTCACATTTTCAAAGAGTCAGGCTGGGCTGTCTCTCTAGAAGAGTGTCTAGGCCCTGGCCATGCCATCTTGCTGAACAGTGGCCTTTCTTCACAACACATCAGTGTGACAGGGCATTAGGGTAGGCACAGCCAAACCAGCTGTAACCTCTCGGGGAGGAGGGAACAGCACACCTGTAAGAATCTAGAAGCCAACATCCCTCACAGCCAGGGAGTGATTTGCCTGTTCATCTTAGTTTGCCAGAGTCCTGCCCGAACTGCTACTGAGGCAGGCTTGGTTCTGACTCTGCAGCTGCATGAAGGGTCCATCTGCCTGGGTTTCAGGCACATGGAGAGCCAGATGCTTTGGAAGTCCAGATGCCTAGGGAGGAAGGGAAGAAACAGAGGGATGCAAAGGGATTTGTCCCAAGCCTAAAACCTACAAGCCTGGCAGCTACCAATGAAAGTGGCATGAGCATGTCAGTGCCTCAGCTTTCTGCTGAAGAGCAGTTATAAAACTGAGTCTAGTCGATATTTCTCTCACTAGCTCTCTGTGAAGGGAATGATAAAAGTGAGGAATGGTCTTACTTTAAAAACAATGATCACATGAGTTTCCTTCGTGAAATTTTTCAGAATTTCCATTATGTTATGTATTCTGAATAACTGGAAATTGTGCTAAGTGAGAAACAAAACCAAGTTGTCTCTGCCAAAATTTCTGTGAAAGGTAAAATTTCGTGTTTCAGCCAGCTGTAATTTCAAGTAGGTGCTCTTGAGTAAGGAAACATTTGCAACACATTTTCATATAAGATGGAAAGAAATAGTCATGGATTACTGATGGATTCTGAGGTCTGCCACGAGGTTACCGTCCAAGACAATTCTTCAGACATTGTTAATTGTATGCAGTGGTCCCTCAAATTTTGTCTGTTTTGGCTTTTACTCCATTCTGACATCCCATTTCCATGCCCCCAAAGCCCCTTCCTTTCCTCTCTTCTTCCATTCTGCCTTCTGGGTTTTGCAGCTTGTTGAGAAACAAGACCCTCCCACACAATAGTTATACAGTTAGAAACATATTTGAATACACATTTAGGAAACATAGTCTGTGTTGTGCTGCTATGATACCCACTTAAAATTGTTTAGATTAATGACAGTTATATGCCTAATTTATTACTGTAATTATTGTGATAATTTAGAGAAGATAAATGGATATCTATTAGAATTTAATGTAAAAAGCTGTAATTAGTCTGCTTCAGAGAGGGGAGAAAGCCAATGCACATAACTGAAAATCCATTAAGCCAATTATAATGTTACTGAGGCAGAAAATGTACAGCCATCTAAAATACACTCATGACTTTTGCATAACTGTACCCTAAGCATGTAAACCCATCTGTCAGATTCCTTCATTAATTTAATAAACATATCAAGGAAAAATTAATTAATGCACATAGTTCAGACTGAGACTTAGGGTGGGGAGATGGGGGAGAATAAAATTTTGTTGCCATTGAGCAATTATCATGTAAATAAAACAGCAGCAAATGCATTGGAAAGGACTTACAGTAGAGGAGGGTACACTGCTAATCATGGCATAGGCTTTCTTAGGTATTCCCAGAAGTGTTAAAAGCTGTCTTGGTGCAATTAAAAAAATAATATTAAAAAAAAAAGAGAGAGAGAGAGAGAGAAGACAGCAATTGCTATCACCTATTTACTGTCAAATTAATTCAGCTGCTCCTGAGATGCCATCTGTATCAGGAGAGCGAGGGTGTCACTAGCTTTACGATCCATCAGGAGAAGTGAGAGCACTGTTCTGTTTGATGGCTCTGATAATGGAAAGAAGCTAAGCAATTGCAACAGATACATCATAGATTTTCTCATAATTACCTGACCTGTTACACTGTGTCACTCTGCCGCCAAACACACTGTTTTTATGTCAGAAGCTGTATGGGCATTCTTTACTTTGATCATTCTGTATTCTGCAGATGTCAGCATTACTGTATTTTAATTGACTCTGGGGTAGCATTAAAAAGCACCTTCTATTTCAGTTGCTTAGACCTGATGAGACTGACAAGCTGGCGTTTATGAACATTAGGCCTTCATGGTAACTGTGTCAGGAACTGTGTTTTTCCTAAATCCCCTAGGTACAAATAGCAAATTGATGTTAATAAACCAGTTGAAAAAAACCCAGTATCTATGCAAAGAGCACCTCTGACATTCTATAGGCATAAAGATGGCAAACTTTTTCACTAAATTAGACTCTCATGTCAAAAGTGCATGTTAAATCCCAACATGCAATTAGGAATTGACCAGTGTGCTGAAAGAGGGCTAGAGCTGCTGAGGACTGAAGTTATAGCAAAAAATGTTGGTAACCTCAAAACAAGAATTTCTTGACAACTTCTATATTCCCAGTATGCCCCGTTAGCCAGGATCATGTTTTCCTCCTCCTGCAGGAAGAGACAGGTAGTTCTTTCAGTATTTAGCTTTCTTTACAGCACGCAGTGCAATCCACAAAAATGACATAAAATGGCAGAAATTTTACAGGCTGCTGAATGGAACTCCTTTTTTTTAAAAGAAATATTCTTGGTTGAGTAAAAGTAAACTTGACTGCATGTGAATTGTCCATATTTCCCACTAGGCTTTACCCAACAGTTTCTTTACTAAGTAACCCAGAAACTCTACAGGTACCATCAAGGTGTTGAGCTTGCTGCTTGACTTACTGTCAATAGCTACCAATAATTACAAGAGAAGTGAAACTCAGAGCCTCAGCATTCAGTTGTTGTCTCCTTCACTGCTGCTGCTTTAATAAAATTTGAACAATGTATTGTGAAACATCTCTTGCTTCACTGATAACATACAAGGGCAGCATGCCTTTCTCCCATCGCTCCCATGGGCAGGAATGTGACCCTCACTCCTCCTCAGGTTTCGATGAACCTGGGTGCAAATTATGCCTGCTGTTAAGGCCCTGCCATTCAGATACCAACAGATTTGGTGGTTGTTCCTCTTCAAGTCCCAGCAGTATCACTATATTATCCCCTTGCTGATAAACTGTGTCACAATACTGATGAGCTGTGGAAAATACATCTGCCTTCAGACATTAAAAAGTTATCGTGTTGTGCATATGTTTATAGATCAGTCATGTGCAACACCAAGTGGTATGAGGCACCTAATTAGCACATTTATTTTGAGTGTTGTACTCACAAGGATTCTAGAATAAATCTGAAAACTAGAAGTCTAATGTAGTCATCTAGGAATCTAGATTAGTCTGCGCTGCAAGTTTTCTGTAACTAGCTCTTGCACATATCAGGACCATGGTGGATTATGCTTTTGGCATTCGCTTTCTGGGTAGTTTTTGAAATGGTGTTTTTTAATCTGTTGACTATCAGTGAACTGTACCAACTGGTCTAGAGAGCTGACTTTAACACAGCAATAAGGAAGGTGTCATTATCAAGCTAGTAACACCCTCCAAATTTCACATAGAATCAAATCTTTATTTGCACTGTGTATCTGTAATTGTATCTTTCGTCCATTGTTGTAAAATGAACTGGGATCAGTTTTGTGACCTAGACAAACAACAGAAGACAAGCTTTCAGTACAGTAATACCAACGGATATTCCCATCCCACTCAGTAAAGGTAGGGAGGCACTTTACAAGTGGAGAGGAGCTGTAAGTGGGGTCATCTCATTTTGCAACCCACAGTTTGGAAAGAATGGTAGAAATTTGAAACATACATAAGAGTCATAGAAATGTTTAAAGACACGTTAAGTGTTCTCTCTAAGAAGCAAAAACCAAGAATTAGAGGTTTTAGAAAGATAAGACTGAGAGATAGATTAATTATAAAGTGTAAGAGCATCTGTAGGAAAAATATAGCAGGTTCTGTCAGACTCAACACTCTTAAAAATTCAGGTCTTGCAACAGCCACTGGCTGGAATTTGAAGGCAAGAATGTTATGGTATGTTTTTGTAACAGTAATTGTAATTAACCACTAGAACAACCCAAGAAATTATCAATAGTTCACCTTTAGCTTCTTAAAAAGCAGATCTTTGATTTGTGAATTACTGTATTTAACACACATTTATCTGTGCAGCAGTTCAGGTGCTTGGCTGATTCTTTCCAGCCGTACTCTGAGTTTTCTCCTTCTCTCCTGCCCACCCCCAGCCTGCATGCTACAAAGCGTATGCAGAAATCCTGGTGGAATCATTCACTAGGCTCTCCCTTAGGCTCACAGATACCTAATTGAGCATCCTGGAGTTCCTCGCTTATAGTGATGAGACTCATTCAAACACTTTTGTTTAAAAGCAAAAGGGAGCTTATTTCAAGGAACATATTTCAGTTCACAGTCAGTTACAATATTTCACATAAAAATATGTAAGAATGTCTGGAATAGGTCAGACCATCCAGTTATATATCCTGTCTCTATCAGTGAACGATATTAGCTATCTGGGGAAGATAATGAAAATCAGAACATGTGTAATTATGCTTCCTCCCCAGTACAGATTTACAGAAAACAGCTGACTGAAGTTTGAGATCATGAGGGTCACTGCAGGAATGGTGGGTGCCCTGCATGTTGCTGAGGGGACATGAAGGTCATTTGAGGGTCGCCGAGGGGGACGTGGGTGCGCCCTGAGGGCCACGGCAGGGTCGGGCGCGTTCCCGCCGCGCGGCCGCCGCCTCATGACTGGCATGGCAGGGGCGTGTTTCCCGCCGGGCCGCTCCCCTCAGCCGCGACGGCGGGAACTCGAAGCTGCTGTGCCCGCCCCTCTCGGCGAGGCGGCGCGAGGCGTTCTGAAAGCGGTCCGGCAGACGCCCTGAGGCAGCCTCTGGGCTGAGACACGGAGGAGAAAGGGGCGGCGGCACACAGGACTGCATGGTGTTTCACTTTGGGAGAGGAAAAAGATGAGGTAACTCAGCGGAAATAGCAAGAACTTTAGAGGGGAGATAATGAAGATTTCGGGGTCGAATTGAGCCGTGTGGGAAAAAAAGATGGGGTAATCTATGGAGGATGTGTAGTGGAAATTTTTGGCGGGAAAATCTGAGGTGATGTCTAGAAAAATGGTTTTTGGGGAAAAGTCTGAGGTAATTTGTGGAGGACAGACAAAGGAAATTTTGTGATAAAACCTGAGGTAATTTTTAAGGGCCAGAAGGAACATTTTAGGGGTAAAATCTCAGGTAATCTGCACGAGAATGAATGAAGGAAGGTAAAATCTGAAGTAATCTCTATGGAATAGAGCATTTTGGAAGGCGAATCTGAGGAGATGTTTTGCAGGGAAAAAATCTGAAGAAGTCTGTGGGGG